>OX451738.1:88405483-88539767 GCA_948472305.1 Vicia faba | reverse complement strand
CTCTGAAAGATAAATTATCTTGTAAATAGATAATCATTAATTATTAAATGATTTTTTTAAAGGTTTTATCTCATAAAAATGATTATTTTCTGTCTCAAAATAATTATCTTTTTAAAATATCTATATTATTAATTTTATCATTAAAATTAGAGAAATGTTATAGACATAGGATAATCAAATTAGGTTAACCGAAGTGAAAGAAATCTTGCATTAATAGTTGAAGATTTGATTTGGAATTTTGCATGAAAACTTGATATTTTTGGTTCAATCTTACACCAATCACTCTTGTACGAATTTGACAGCTTGTACATGAGATTTTGGGCCTCCCCAAACACACGCAATGGAGCCGTAAACAGTCAAGTGAAATCCAATTCACAAAATCGTTTGATTTCTGGACAGCATCATTGTGGTAAAGGGCTAGTAGTTTTGGATAATGTATCGCCATGTTATTAAGTGTATTTTTATTTAAGTTATTTTCTTTCTAAGAGGTGGAATAGAATAATCCAGTTAAAGCGTAATGATCATACGTTCTTAGTTCACTCTTTAACTGTTCATAAAGAATTAAAAATACACATAATAGATACATTAAAAATTAAAAAAATAATTGATTATTATAAATAAAATAAAAAATTATTTAGTATTCTTAAATAGTGTCTTTGTGACACTCGTTAACATGACCATTAAAATTAATAGAAGTAAGCATTTCTTTAAAAAATCACACAAATCCAATGCGTGGGGGAGTAATAGGCTATGGAGTAGTCAAAGTACGTACTATAATGGTTTCTCATGCATTTGGAGTAGGATCCTAACAAATAAACATACTAGTACTAGTAGGAGGAGTTTCAAGAAAAAAATGACTTCAAAATTAGACACGCTAAATCAACTTGATATACTCCTTAAATGTAAATATATCCCTTGCATTGTGATGAACCACAGCAGCAAAAATTACTCAATCCCTTGATATTCCCCTTGCAGCAATTGTAATCATAACTAACCTCTCTACCTGCAGCTATGTCCTTTAAAGCAAACAACATTTTGTGTGCTACTCTCTCATCCTTGTGACCATACATAACATCTTTCATACATAGGTTAGGACAACAACTATGATTTATAAACCTTCCAATGTTTCCATGTCTACTTGCATCAATCAACCCACCACCTGCAAAATGCATACTCCAACTATTCAAACACAATCCACACTAAATATTAGATATTCATTCCCCTTTTAAAACACATTATTACCTATATTAAATATATAGTCATCAACATGTACATTTGATCCATCTTTTCCATTGTTTTGATGAACAAGCTCTCCAATTAGCTCACACACAAAGCTTCCGGATGGAATGAAAGATCGCGTTCTAACACCCCACCCCTTCGATTTTGTTTTGAAGATTTCTAGTTGGAACTGAATACCACATTGACTCACTCGGTTGATGCAAGACGATGAACACGCGCAAGAAGGGCCACACTCGTATATTAAGGATGGTTTCATATGAGAAACCAGTCTTTTGTTACCACCATATGCAATTGTCCCACCATTATTCTTAGCTATGCAAACACATTTAAGAGAATCAAGACATGCATTTTCACAATTACATCCACCACCTAGTAGTGTTGAATGATTCATCTTTGGATAACTCATTTTGACTAGGTAGCCAAAGGGTTTAGGTTTCTCCACACAACTTATTGGTGTTACAACTCGAATTGCAAATTTTTCTTTCCCCTCTGAAATATCATTGATTCGAACAACATCCTTGTCGAGAACACGACCTTTAGACTTCTGTCTCTTCGAGAAAGTTTCCTTTTCTTTACCAACATCTCGAGAGGAAACACTTGCGGGTTGGATCCTAACATCATCTCGAGAGGAAACACTTGCGGATTGATCCGTAATTCTATTCAGTACAAACTTGAACACAAGTTTTCCAAATTGTCCCCTTTCTTGAGTCATCCTGTCAACAGAATACAAGCCCATCATATACATACGAATAATCAGAAACATTGTTCTTCCATTCTTCCATCCCATTAAATTTCCCAGAAACCTTCAATATAACCCTAACAGGGACTCCTAGCATTCACACTATTCATCAAAGCAAGATTCCCCCCTTCCAATTTCTGATCACGAGGAGGCGCGGCTGTTGTTTTTACATTAGGGTTACTACCTTGACCTTCATAACCAAACAACCACTGGACTTGATAACATTAGCATACTTATCACCTACAACAATACTAGTTGCCAAAGAATATTGACCTTTACCCAAAAAATCAATACCACCGCAGAGTTGTTGATGGAGACCAATGACAACAAGTTCAGGCCTGTATTGAAAGTGGTCACCAACTTCAATTCCATCTACATGCCCTAATCTCTTTCTACTGTTTTCCCATTGATGTCTCTCTTTCATAAACATAGCAGCTTCTACCAAAGCTTTTGTTTTGGCTCTCAAGTTTTTAACTCCACTTGACTTGTACTCACAATAGAGCTTGTGAGACAAGTCCCTAAAAATTTCCAACCTTTTTTTCACCTTTTTCTGTTTCAAAATCTTTTCTTTCCATGTTTTTTCAGAAGAACATGAAAGGTCCTCACAAGTTACGTGTGGTGAGGTAGATAACCATCCTTGACGCTTCTTTCCAAAGGATTTAGAATCTTTCATCTTCAAATAAATAAAAACAACACACACTGTATCAAAAAAAAACATGTCATTAATAGTACTATATAAAAGTTTCAGTTTTTATTACAGAAACAAGAAAAAACAATGATTCATGACTCATTATGGTGAAACAAGAAAAGGGGTTAGGCATTAGCGCTTAGAGAACCCTAAAAACTAAAACTTGGAGAAATATTGAAGAGAAAAAAAAACTGTAGCGACTAGTTGTACATAGCAAGAAGCTAACTTTTCCATGAATGATTTATAGAAGTGAGTTCAAAAATAAAAATGTGCATAACTTAGTGAAAAGAAAAGTAAAAGACCAACCTTTGCTTTGGAGTTGATGAAGTTTTGAGAACAATGGAGAAAAACCTTTGTAGTGAAATACTAGTATGTGAAGAAAAGAGAAATGGAGAGAGTGTGTTTGTATTTGTGTTAGTGGCAGAGAATGTTGTTAATAGTGGGACATAAGTTTTTAATGAGTTTTTAAACTTATTTTTTTATTAAAATAATTAAAATTATATTTAAATACATTTTTAGCTCTATTTAATCTGCTGGAATATCTCATTAAATTAAAACAGACTCACTCTATTGTACTATTTTTAATGTTTTTATTTTTTTAATATAAAGTTTATGTAAGTTGGAATTCAAACTCTTTATAAATATTTATACCGAAATAGAAATTGAAATCACAATGTATATAATGATAAGTCTTTAGTCAAATAAGAGACCTAGTTTTTAGGATAGTTTGTTGAATTGATTTAGTCAAGTTTGTTTCCTTATTTTTAGCTAGAAGTGAGTTGTAGTTTGTTACTGCACGTTCATTTTGTTTCCTATTTATTTTACTGCATTTCACAATGAATAAATAAGTCATTCTCAGTACTGTTAGTTATTTTCTATTGAATTCTTATTGCTCTAACAATCTGGTATCAGAGCGTGACTTGAGAGAGATGGGTTCAGAAGCAAACTTTGTTTCAGCGTCCATTCCAAAGTTTGACGGTGACTACGATCATTGGAGCATGGTCATGGAGAATCTTCTTCGATCCAAGGAGTACTGGGTTGTTGTCTAGTCGGGCTACAGCCAGCCAACGAGTATGGATAGGGGGTAGGGGGATGACAGCAACGCAAAAACAGAACCTAGAGGAGATGAAGCTGAAGGATTTGAAAGCTAAGAATTACTTGTTTCAATCACTTGACAAGTCAATTCTGAAGACGATTACGCAGAAGGAGACATCCAAGCAGCTCTGGGATTATATGAAGATGAAGTGTCAAGGTAATGTTCGAGTGAAGAGAGCACAACTCAATCGTCTACGGCGGGACTTTGAGGTTCTGGCAATGAAGTAGGGCGAATCGATAAATGATTACTTTGGTCAAGTAATGACGGTTGCAAATGACATGAGGAATTATGGGGAAGATGTGAGTGATGTCAAAATCGTTGAGAAGATTTTGAGAACACTTACTGATAAATGGAACTACATTGTTTGTTCCATTGAGGAAGCCAAGGACATAGATCAACTCTCTGCGGATGCCTTGCAAAGTTCTCTGCTCGTTCATGAGTAAAAGTTCAAAGGAGATGGAGGAGAAGAACATGCTTTGAAAGTGACTCATGAAGAGGGCTATGGTGGAAGAGGACGAGGGAAAGTTGCTTTCAGAGGAGGCCGAGGACATGGTAGAGGCAGGGGTCGCCTAAACTGGAGCAAAGATAGGATTGAGTGTTATAAGTGTCATAAGCTTGGACACTTTCAATACGAGTGTCAAGCAAATTATGCAAATTTGGATGAATCCGAAGAGATGGTGCTAATGGCGTATACCGATACGCTTGGAGGTGATCGAGACGATGTATGGTTTATTGACTCTGGATGTAGCAACCACATGTATGGTGATTCATCTCTCTTCTGTGATTTAGAAAAAGGGTTCAACAAGGTGGTAAGATTAGGGAATTATGCAAGCATGAATGTTGTTGGAAAGGGAAGCGTTCGACTGACTGTAAAAGGAGTGAATTACCTTGTACGGATGTGTATTACGTACCGGGGTTGAAAAATAATCTTCTCAGTGTTGGGCAGCTGCAAGAAAATGGTTTGGCTGTACTGATGCAGTCAAATATGTGCCGAATTTTTCACCACACAAAGGGATTGATTTCAAAACCACCATGGATGCCAATCGAATGTTTGTATTGCTATCAAACAGTCGATCAGTCAAAAAGAAAAGAGATGAAGAGTGTCTCCAAGTAATCACTCAAGACATGGCTCATTTATGGCATCGAAGATTCGGTCATCTCAGCTACAAAGGATTGAAGACTTTGCAAACAGAGGGCATGGTGAGAGGCTTGCCAAGTTTTTCGAGGGTGAGATTAAGTGCAGCGATTGTTTGAAGGGAAACAACATAGAGATGTAATCCCAAAGAAAGTACATGGAGAGCATCATCAAAGTTAGAGCTCGTTCATGCTGATATTTGCGGCCCAATATCTCTAGTTTCAGAGGGCAGAAAGAGGTATTTTATTTGCTTCATTGATGATTATAGTAGGAAGGAATGAGTGTATTTTCTTGCTTTTAAGTCAGATGCATTCACTTACTTTAAGTTATTCAAAGCTCTTGTGGAAAAAGAACTGGTTTGCCCATTAAATGTCTCAGAACAGATCGTGGGGTGAATTCACATCAAATGAGTTCAAAGAATATTGTGAAAGGAATGGGATCAAGAGGCAATTAACTGCTGCATATACACCGCAGCATAATGGAGTTTCTGAGCGGAAAAATAGAACCGTGATGAATATGGTGAGGAGCTTATTGGTTGAGAAGAATGTTCCAAGAAAACTCTGGGCAGAAGCAGTGAATTGGGCATTTTATGTTCTTAATAGATGTCCGACATCATCAGTGAAAAAAATGACGCCAGAAGAAGCTTGGTGTGGGGTGAAACCTT
Source organism: Vicia faba (assembly GCA_948472305.1). Taxonomy (NCBI): domain Eukaryota; kingdom Viridiplantae; phylum Streptophyta; class Magnoliopsida; order Fabales; family Fabaceae; genus Vicia; species Vicia faba. The sequence continues at coordinate 88,534,206 of OX451738.1, read as the reverse complement.
CAGTCGAGCACTTGAGAGTCTTTGGTTGTATAGCACATGCTCATGTACCGGATGCTCGGAGAACAAAGCTTGAGGATAAGAGCCATTGTTGTGTTCTTTTAGGGGTAAGCGAAGAATCAAAGGCATATCGGCTGTATAATCCTATCTCTAAGAGGATTATAATTAGTTGAGATGTCATCTTCGAAGAAGAAGAACAATGGAAATGGGAGAGGAGCTCTGAAGATGACATAAGGTTTGATCTGGAATATGGCAACGGTGAAGAGGTGGAGGATTTTGACGATGGTAATGAAGAAGAAAATGTAGCTTCTTCGGCGAGGAACGAATCCAGTGATGGCAATGAAGAAGATGAAGCAACTCCTCCGATGATGTAACACCCCGTTTTAATTAATATTATTTATATTATTATTTTTAAAAAATAACCGGTTGATGTTTATTTTGAATAAAATGATAATTATTTAATCGGTAATTCGATCCGGTATGTGATTAATTAGGTTTATTTGTTTTACCGAAAAATAATTACTTTTGTACGATAATATTATATTTAGTGTGTAAATATTTTATTATATGTATTATTTGATTTATTTGTGAGGATGGATTTATATTAGTATTACTTGATTTATTATAAACTAATAAATTAATGTTATTTAATTATATTTATATGTTATGTAGGTTAGTTTTATATAATATAATAAGTAAGTAATATAATAAAATAAGTTAGTTTTTTTATATATTATATAATAGGTAGTTAGATAGAAAAGATAAGATATCAGAAAGTAAGAAAGAGAGGAGTAGAGAAGAAGAAGAAGTGAAGAAAAAGAGGGAAAATAGGGTTGAAGAGGAGAGGAAGAAATTTCTGGAAAATCAACCGAAAAAGATGACTCCAGAAATTAATCGGTAAGGGTTAGACTTCCTCTAAACATCTAATGTATTTTTATTGCATTTGATTCCGATTTTTCAGTTTAAGAAGTAGATTATTGTAGACTGTTAGAAGAAAATAAAATAAAATAATAGACTGTTAGAAATGGAGAAGAAGAAGGGGAGTACTTGGGAGGGTTAAGTGGCAAGGGGGGAGAGGGTGGGGTGGGGGGCTACGGCATTTTTTTTTTCTCTCTATGTTACACTACTGTAACTTTACATTCTTAATATGTTAATATATATATATATATATATATATATATATATATATATATATATATATATATATATATATATATATATATATATATATATATATATATATATATATATATATATATATATATATATATATATATATATATATATTATAATTAATAGCGTGATTAATTATATAATCGGTTACGGTTTATCGATGAAATTTAATATTTTGGTTTCGACCAGAGATTAATTAAATCGTAGATATGTGATAGATTTGAAACATGTTGTGAAATACCGATTCCGAAAATAACATTGTTCAATTTATAAATATTATGTTGTATTAATAATTTAATTAATACATTAATATATATTATAATTAATAGTGTGATTAATTAATATAACCGGTTACGATCAATGGGTAAAACTTAATATTTTGAGTACGACCGGAGAGGAATTAAATTGTAGAGGTGTTGAATACTCGAAATATTTGGTTGATTGCCGATTCCGGGACAGATGTGTTTGATTTAGGAATATTTTGGTGTTGTGTAATAATTGTTGAATATGAAATAAATGATGTTTGTTGTGCAATGTTGTGAGATTAATTCATACGGTGGAATTATGATGATGTATGCTTGTAATTGGGATTGAGGGATGTCTTGAATTGCATATTGTCGTTAATTGAATTGCACACCGCATCATAAGTCATGTCAAGAGGCGATGTCTGTTAGTCTCGTGGAGGCTAGTGGCCCATCCCAAACTCAGAGTGGGGGTTTGAAAGCTTAGGGAATGGGCTTTTGTGATTATCCGTCTGAGGGATAGACATCGGCAAGTCCGAAGGATAATAGATGATTGGTACCACATGCATAAGTCGTGTTGTTGTGTCGAGTCGCACGTACACGTTTTATTGAGTTAATGTGCCGTTGAATATTATGCATTATATACTAATTGGTAAATAAAATGGATTGTGTTTGTTTACTTTGATTTGTTGAATATGAGAATTTGATTAAATGAATATCCTATGTAGTTTATGTAAGAGTTGGAAAAAGAGTAAGATTCCTTTATTTAATTCCTTTCATTTGCTTTAAATTACATACTTTATGTTTGTTGGAATTCTTACCCTTCTGTTGGAAAATGCTTGCTTCGGTATTGTTCAGGTACCGAAGACGGTAGTGCGAGGCACTAGTTTAGCGGATGCATTTGGATTGTAATCCGTTTTATTTTGGTTTATCGAGTCGATGCTCTGGTTGTAACACTTGGGGGTTAGGTGTCCGCATTCGAACTCGTATATTTTGTAGATGGATTATACTTGTATATAATCCATTGTTTTGATTATATATTGATGTATGTGTATTATGACTTGATAACATGTTTGGTGTATGAACCATATGGCTTAATGCCTTGAATTTTATATTTTGATTCCTCCTTTGGAGATGAAGTTATTATGATTCCGTTGCGTTTGCACGAAAAAGAAAGTATATGCCATGAATGTATTATGTGATTAAATGATTAAAGTGACGAATATGTCATGTCCGTTTTTCTTGAATATGTGAATTGAGGTTGTGACACTCCTTCCGTGCAAATTTTATTTTCTCTGATTTTAATTATATCGTTTTAATTTGGGGTTTATTAGAAGGGGTGTTACAATAGTGGTATCAGAGCATTGTCGGTCAGTTGTCAGGTCTTAATGTTACTAATTCCATTGTATTTGATTGGGTATCTGACGCGATCAATACTTTTGTGTTGTTCAGAAGAAGATGATAGCTGGGAGGAATGATAATGCACTTGCTGAGGCATTACGATTGCTCGCTGAATCCTTGAATCAGAGGCTGCAACCTAATCCAGTGCCACATGATGGAGCTGATGATGCTTTCCGTGCTCTTGGAAAGTTTCAGAAGAACAACCCGCCTACTTTCAAAGGAGAGCATGCGCCCGAAGAAGCTCAAGAGTGGTTGAAGGCCATTGAAAAGATTTTTCGAGTGATGAATTGCACCGATGCTCAGAAAGTGCAATTCGGAACTCACATGCTTGTGAAGGAAGCAGAAGATTGGTGGATTAACACAAGTCATAGGTTCGATGAAGAGAACACTGTGGTTATGTGGGCAATGTTCCGAGATACTTTCTTGGAGAATTACTTTCCCGAGGATGTCCGTGGTAAGAAAGAGGTGGAGTTCTTGGAGTTGAAACAAGGGAGTGGTAGCGTTGCGGAGTATGCTGCCAAATTCCAAGAATTGAGCAAGTATTGTCCCCACTATAATACGGTGAATGCCGAGAGATCTAAATGCTTGAAGTTTGTGAATGGCTTAAGGCCGGATGTGAAGAAAGCAATTGGGTACCAACAAATTACCCGCTTTTCTGAATTGGTGAACAAAAGTCGTATCTATGACGAGGATAGTCGTGATAGTAGTGCTTACTACAAGAGTTTAAGTGACAAGAGAGGCAAGGGGCAAATGCGTCCTAAGCCTTATGATGGAAAAGGGAAGCAACCGATGAATGTGGGCAAGAGTCCAAGTGGGGGAGTTATTACTCCGGTGAAGTGCTATAGATGTGGGAAAGAGGGACACCGTGCTATGGAGTGTCGCCAAGCTGAGCCGACATGTTTCAAGTGTGGGAAGATTGGTCACCGATCTAACGAGTGCAGGTTGGGTGCTAGTGTGACTTGCTACAACTATGGCGAGCAAGGGAACATTAGTACAAAGTGCACGAAGCCAAAGAAGGAGCGAGGAAAAGTGTTTGCTTTGTCTGGTGCCGAGACTTCGACAGACGAGAGGTTGATCAGAGGTACTTGCTTTATCCTTAATGTACCGTTGATTGCTATTATTGATACGGGTGCTACGCATTCATTCATTTCATTGGATTGTGCTACTAGTTTAGGTCTTGTGTTATCTAATTTGGGTAGAAGTATGGAGATAGATACGCCTGCGATGGGTTCGGTTTCTACTTCAGTCATTTGTTTGAAGTGTCATTTGCGTATGTGTGGTAGGGATTTCGAAGTGGATCTCGTATGTCTTCCTTTGAGTCAGATTGATGTCATTTTGGGTATGGACTGGTTGAGAGCCAACCACGTCTATATCAATTGTTTTGCTAAAGCGGTTCTTTTTCTCGAGTCCGAGAAAGAAGGCGTTGCGCTCTTGTCTACTCAACAGATGAAGAGGTGTGTTAGAGATGGGGCTGAATTGTTTGTGTTGATGGCAAGCATGAGTCTTGGTTATAGTGGAGTGAGAAAGGATGTTCCTGTTGTTTGTAATTTTCCTGAGGTGTTTCCGGAAGAGATTACAGATTTACCTCCAGAACGTGAAGTGGAGTTTTCTATTGATTTAGTTCCTGGTGCTAGTCCTGTTTCGATGGCTCCGTATCGGATGTCACCATCAGAATTGATTGAACTAAAGAGCCAACTTGAAGAGTTACTTGATAAGAAGTTCATTCGTCCGAGTGTTTCTCCGTGGGGTGCACCGGTGTTGCTAGTAAAGAAGAAAGAAGGAACAATGAGACTTTGTGTGGATTATCGGCAGTTGAACAAGGTTACTATCAAGAACAAGTATCCTTTACCTAGAATTGATGATTTGATGGACCAGTTGGTAGGAGCTTGTGTGTTCAGTAAGATTGACTTGAGATCTGGTTATCACCAAATTCGTGTGAAAGCTAGTGACATTCAAAAGACGGCGTTTAGGACGAGGTACGGACACTATGAGTATTCGGTGATGCCTTTTGGTGTTACGAACGCACCTGGTGTGTTTATGGAGTACATGAACAGAATCTTTCATGAGTTCCTTGATAAGTTTGTGGTGGTCTTTATTGATGACATTCTTATCTATTCGAAGAATGAGGAAGAGCATGCCGAGCACTTAGGAATTGTGTTGTCGATTTTGAAAGAGAATCAGTTGTTTGCTAAACTTTCTAAGTGTGAGTTCTGGTTGAAGCAAGTGAGTTTTCTTGGACATGTGATATCTCATGGAGGTATTGTCGTTGATCCAACCAAGATAGAAGCTGTGTCTGAATGGGAATCTCCTAAATCTGTGTTTGAGATACGAAGTTTCCTTGGTTTAGCCGGATACTATCGTAAGTTCATTGAGGGTTTTTCGAAGTTGGCTTTACCATTGACACAATTGACGAGAAAGGGGCAATTGTTTGTGTGGACTACTCAGTGTGAGGATAGCTTTCAAGAGCTTAAGCGAAGGTTGACTACTGCTCCTGTGTTGGTTTTACCTAATCCATCTGAATCGTTTACAGTGTATTGTGATGCTTCATTGATGGGGTTAGGTGGTGTGTTGATGCAAAGTGGACAAGTGGTGGCCTATGCTTCGAGGCAACTTAAGGTACACGAGAGGAATTATCCGACTCATGACTTGGAGTTGGCAGCTGTTGTTTTTGTGTTGAAAATTTGGAGACATTACTTGTTTGGATCGAGATTCGACGTTTTCAGTGATCATACGAGTTTGAAATATTTGTTTGATCAGAAAGAGTTGAATATGAGGCGGAGGAGATGGTTAGAGTTCTTGAAAGATTATGATTTTAGTTTGAATTACCATCCTGGAAAGGCGAACGTGGTTGCCGATGCGTTGAGTAGAAAATCATTGCATATGTCTATGCTAATGGTTAAAGAATGGGAATTACTTGAACAGTTTCGCGACTTGAGTTTGGTTTGTGAAGAAACTTACTTTGGTGTGAAACTTGGTATGTTGAAGATTACAAGTGGAATATTGGATGAGATAAGAGAAGGACAAAAAGAGGACTTGGTTTTGGTTGACAAATTGACTTTAGTTAACCAAGGTCAAGGAGGAGAGTTTAGAATTGATGAGAACGGCGTGTTGAGATGTCGTGATAGAGTTTGTGTTCCCGATGTGAGAGATGTGAAAAAGAGGATCCTTGAGGAAGGACACTGAAGTGGGTTGAGCATTCATCCCGGTGCCACAAAGATGTATCAAGATTTGAGAAAGTTATTTTGGTGGCCGAGTATGAAAAAGGAAATTGCGGAATTTGTGTATTCGTGTTTGGTATGTCAAAAGTCTAAGATAGAGCATCAAAAGCCTTCTGGTTTGTTACAACCTTTGTCTATACCGGAATGGAAATGGGACAATATCTCTATGGATTTTGTTTCGGGTTTGCCGAGGACCCCGAGTAACTATGAGGCTATTTGGGTTATAGTGGATAGATTGACTAAATCTGCTCACTTTATTCCAATTAGAATGGATTACTCGATGGGGAAGCTTGCGAAGTTGTATGTGGAGCGAATTGTATGTTTGCATGGTATTCCGACGTGCATTGTTTCGGATAGAGACTCGCGGTTCACATCTAGATTTTGGGAAGGTTTGCTACGAGCTTTGGGTACTAAGTTACGTTTGAGTTCCACTTATCATCCACAGATGGATGGTCAAACGGAGAGAACCATTCAATCACTCGAAGATCTTTTGCGTGCTTGTGTGTTAGAACAAGGAGGTTCTTGGGAAAGTTACTTGCCTTTAATTGAGTTTACCTATAACAACAGTTTTCATTCTAGCATAGGTATGGCTCCTTTTGAAGCGTTGTATGGAAGGCGTTGTCGAACACCTTTATGTTGGTTGAGTCGGGAGAAAGTGTGGTGGTTGGACCAGAAATTGTGCAACAAACTACAGATAAGATTAAGTTGGTTAGAGAGAAGATGCAAATTTCAAAAAGTCTCCAAAAGAGCTACCACGATAAGAGGAGGAAGCCTCTTGAGTTCAAGAAGGATGACCATGTGTTTTTGAGAGTGAATCCTACGACGGGTGTTGGTCGGGCTCTTAAATCGCGGAAGTTGACACCTCGGTTTATTGGTCCGTATCAAATTTAAGAAAGGATTGGTAATGTGGCGTATAGGATTTCATTACCACCATCACTTTCCAATTTACATGATGTGTTTCATGTGTCGCAATTGCGAAAGTATATTGTGGATCCGTCACATGTGGTGCAAGTGGACGATGTGGAAGTTAGAGAAGACTTAACCGTGGAGACCTTGCCGACAAGAATTGAAGATCGGAAAGTGAAGCAACTTAGAGGAAAAGATATTTCTTTGGTTAAGGTGGTGTGGGGTGGTGCGGCTAATGGGAACATAACTTGGGAGCTTGAAAGCCGGATGCGGGATTCATATCCCGAGTTGTTCGTTTAGAGGTATTTTTTCGAGGCCGAAAATCTTTTAAGTGGGGGAGAGTTGTAACACCCCGTTTTAATTAATATTATTTATATTATTATTTTCTAAAAATAACCGGTTGATGTTTATTTTGAATAAAATGATAATTATTTAATCGGTAATTCGGTCCGGTATGTGATTAATTAGGTTTATTTGTTTTACCGAAAAATAATTATTTTTGTACGATAATATTATATTTAGTGTGTAAATATTTTATTATATGTATTATTTGATTTATTTGTGAGGATGGATTTATATTAGTATTACTTGATTTATTATAAACTAATAAATTAATGTTATTTAATTATATTTATATGTTATGTAGGTTAGTTTTATATAATATAATAAGTAAGTAATATAATAAAATAAGTTAGTTTTTTTATATATTATATAATAGGTAGTTAGATAGAAAAGATAAGATATCAGAAAGTAAGAAAGAGAGGAGTAGAGAAGAAGAAGTGAAGAAAAAGAGGAAAAATAGGGTTGAAGAGGAGAGGAAGAAATTTCTGGAAAATCAACCGAAAAAGCTGACTCCAGAAATTAATCGGTAAGGGTTAGACTTCCTCTAAACATCTAATGTATTTTTATTGCATTTGATTCCGATTTTTCAGTTTAAGAAGTAGATTATTGTAGACTGTTAGAAGAAAATAAAATAAAATAATAGAATGTTAGAAATGGAGAAGAAGAAGGGGAGTACTTGGGGGGGGGGGGGGTGTTACGTGGCAAGGGGGGAGAGGGGGGGGGGGGGGGCAACGACATTTTTTTTCTCTCTCTGTGTTACACTACTGTAACTTTACATTCTTAATATGTTTATATATATATATATATATATATATATATATATATATATATATATATATATATATATATATATATATATATATATATATATATATATATATATATATATATATATATATATATATATATGTGTGTGTGTGTGTGTGTGTGTGTGATACGGTGGGAGAACTGACTATGGGTTTTGCGTTTGTTTTCGCAAATGTTTCGGTTGAGCAAGAGTCGCCACCGACTTTTTATTTTATCCTAAGGAAAGGTTTAAAAAGCACAGCAAAAACCTTTGAGATATTTTCTTGGGTTCGGGGAGTAGATTATAGAAAGGGAATGTATTAGCACCCTTTCTATCCATGGTTATCCATGGGCTCTTAGGTACTTGCTTAGATCAACTTGCCTTGGTTTTCAATTGTTTGAAGTGGTGCTTGGTGTGTGGTTTTGAAAATGTTTTGAAAAGATGCCTTGTATAGGCTACCCTTGTAACAATTCTTTACTCGAATGTTTTACAAAAGGTGTTTTGTCTTTTGAAAAGATGTTTCAAGGTTTTTTTGAAAGTTTGTTTTGAAAGTGTTTGTGAAGTGTGATTTGAAAATGGGCAAGTGTTTTCTTTGCAAATTGGCAAGTATTTAAGAGTTATCTACCCTAAAGTTTTCTCAAAGATTTTTGTTATGTTTTAAACCTTTTGACAATTTTGTTCCACCATTGCATTTGGTGGACAATCTTGTATTAGGAGGTGAAAGGGACAGGCGCGGGTCATCGTTTAGACCATAATTGCAATAGTGTTAAATGTCTTTGGACAATTTTTCTTTGAAAGGGATTTGACCATTTTAGGCAACTTTTTGAAAGCGTCATCGAGGGACTTATGATCATTTGATTGTTTGTTTTACCCAAAGAAACCTAACATGCAATATGGCCCAATTTATTTGAAGGCAACAAAGTGGAATACCCTAGGGGTGAAAGTGTGAGATGTGTTGTCCATTTTCATGCTTGTTTATCTTGAGATTAGGTCAAACTATTTTGTTCATTTTATTCGCATACAAACCCTAATTCTAGCATGGTATGTTTAGAAAGCATTAAAGTGCGAAATTTAAATTCCTACACTATTACAACACAATAATATGGGGAAGGGGGTACAATGTTTCAAATGGGGGATATTTAGACAAGAAATTAAACCTAGCTATTACATCAATTTCTTTGAATATTTACAATATAATTAAAGGCGTAAATTAAATGGAAATGAAATAAATATGCAAGATGTAAAAAGAATTTTTATATGCATGAAAAGGTATTATTTATGTAAAAATAAAAAGAAATAAAAAAGGTATTATTTTTGGAGTATTCTCATATTTAGGGCAAAACCCTAATTTTAATCAAAAGGGAATTGATTATTTAATATATATAATATTTACTATTTATGTACAAAGAATAAAATAAAAATGAAGTATATTTGTAAAAATGTATTTTTTAATGTTAAATATTAATAAAAATAAAAATATGTATATTTTTGGTATTTTATCCTAAGTGTATTAATATATATATATATATATATATATATATATATATATATATATATATATATATATATATATATATATATATATATATATATATATATATATATATATATATATATATATATATATATATATATATATATATATATATATATATATATATATATATATATATATATATATATATATCTTTATTATTTACTAAATATATTAAATATGCAAAAATAATAATAATTAATATTTTATAAAAAAAGGTATTTTTTATACAAAATGTTTCAAAAGGGAAAAATGAAATAAAAATCAGAAATATAATATGTTTACATTATTTTTTTTTCTAATATTGCTAAATAATAGTATATATATATTTGTATATAAATGTCCATATAATCAAATAAATACTTAAAAAATGCAAAAATGGTGTAAAAATGATTTTTCAAGTTTTAAATATTATTAGAAAAAATAAATGAATCAGAAATAAAAAAGAAAGATAAAAAAAAACATTAAATCAAACAAATGGGCTAGGTGGTATGAATCACAAAATATGGTGCAAAAAGCAGAACCAAAGCTGGCCCAGCCCATGAGGCACCTTCTTCAACCTCTGAACAAAGCTATTCAAAAAAACGCGCGCAAGAACCTTCATTCGAATATCCTGATTCCTTGATTTTTTGAACAAACTTCCAACACAAAACATGTTAAGCATTGAATCACGATTCCAAATATATAAAGAATACCTCCTCCTAACTCTCAGAAATGAGAGAATTTTAACAATCCCAAATCCTGACCTAAGTTTTCTGCCATTTTCAAACCTTAAATTCTCACAGCTCAAGCAAAAGAAATGAAAAGTAAAAGTATGTACAGGTTCAGTGGCATGAGTAGAACAATCCTTATTCACAAACTTAGAGCTAATGATGCCTATACTAAGAGTTAGAAGTTCACCAAAGTACCTGTTCAGTTGAAGTTCTATCTGGCAATGGGGAAGCTTTCAGTGCAAGATAATGGTTGGTATAGCTTCCTTGAGGTGTGGTGATGCTGTTCCAATATTTACTTTGCCTTGAGACTCCTTGAATTGAGCTGTAGAACTTCAACTGCAAAATGAAAAAGTGAAAATGGTAGAACTTGTTAGAGGAATTACAGATCGTGTTTCAGGTCTTGGTTAGCTTGCACTGATGCTAGGGAATGTGTGTGAACTGGTTTGGGCAAGAAAGCTTGAGAGTAATGAAAGATGGCACTCAAACTGTAGGCCTTGCCCTGTTCTTGCAGTTTGAAGGTGATTCTGAGATTGGGAGTGTATGAGGGATGTTAGGGTCGTGTACTAGCTTGGTTGGGATGTCCTGGATCTGTTTTACAAGTTTGCTTAAGTGTTTTCAAGCTGATATGAGAGTTGTCTTACAAAATGCAAAGTTACTTACACTTTAAGCAACAAATGCCCAAGTTGTGTTCTAGGTCAGTAGAGGCCCCCCTAATGTGCTGCATAATCTCTCCTTGATCAGAGTGTTTTGCTCATAATCTTGTGCCAATTAGATCTCAACTGTACTTCTTGGATTTTCAATTGGACATAAAGCTTAACTTTTCAAAAATGGTTATTTTGCTTTTTCCATAAATGGATTAAACTTGTATGTAATGCTTGAACTCAAAGAACAATGTTTTAGCACAATTACCATGCATTAAATTATTGAGTGTTGGATGGTTTAAGGACCTGTAATCAAGGGGCATGCTGGTTTGAGAAGTTTGCACAAATTATGAACATGGAAAATAGCCAATTCAAAAGTGAGTTTTTGCCATATTATGAAATTCGATTCTCTCAAGTTATGAGGTTGTTTGAGAAGTTCTTGGACATTTTGGAAAGCTTGGAATGTGTACTACAATCCATCTTTGAAATGCAAATTGAAATTATAAGTGGAAGTGTATGGAAAATGGCCTTGAAGTTCGGTAGAAAACCTTGTCAAAATAGGTTAAAATTTCACTAAGTTAAGAATGGTTTGGTGCCCTTATTCAAAAATTTGTAACTTGAGATACAAGCCTCATTTGGGAAAACTTTGTGAATCAAAGTTGTAGATTATGCAACAAGCTACAACTTTCATGTTTTGACTTTTGTTTGAATCCAAATAGATCTTGGTGAGAAAGTGGGGCAAAGTTGGGGAAAATTAGGGTTTTCCATAACTTAGAAAAATTCTAAGTTATGAAAAATTCTCATTTCTAACCCTAATTTGCATTTTTTGATTTCTTGGTGAACAAGTTTCATGATTTGGCATGTTTTGATGAAAAATGAATCTTGACTCTTGATTTTGACCAAAAAGTCAAAGTTTGACTTTTCAGTATACAGTCAAAATTGATCAATTGACTGGGAAATTCAACTGTCAATCTTGTGTACTTGGGATCTTTTGAGTTTGTTGAGCATGTCAAGATAATTCCATGGGGTCCTTGAGTCCATATGTGAGCTTAGTTTGCCTTTGTCTAGGTCAAACAGTCAAAAATTGCCTTTGTGCAGTCAAAACCCTAAAAATGACCATTTTGCCCTTTTGGTGATCTGATCAAATTTCTTGTGGAATTGTGATCCAAATTTGATCAAATGGTCCATATTAGTTCATAATGTTGATGTGGGTCAATTTTCATGAGGTTTGACTGTCAATTGGCCACAGTTGACTTTTTCCCCAATACAATTGATTTCTAGGTCAACTGTCCAATTGACTGGGCAAAACTTGGAATCAAGACCTGAAACTTGGTGAGGATAAACTTGGGAGTCCAATATGAAGCAAGAAAGTCATCTTAGGCATTTTAGGTCAAAACATCTTGGTGCAAACACAAACCCTAATTTGGGTCAGCAGTGCAAGGAGAAGTCTTGAGCAGATGAAACCCTAACTGGATCTTGATCTTCAGAGGCTTTGTGATGAGAAATCAATGAGAAATGGGAGGGAAAATTTTGGGGTACAACAGTTTCCCCTGTTCAATCTTCTTGAATCCGAAGAGTTAGATTGGCAATTTTGCCTTTCGTGACTCGAGGGTAAAAGGAGATTGGACACTAGAGTGCCCGGAAATTTGCACTCGTCAAAGCAATGGATGCGAGAATGGGCTTAGAGATGCCATTTGGAGATGGGCTTAGAGATGCCATCTTGAGGGGTGACAGAAACTTGTCGGGGATGGGCTTAAAGATGCCATCTGGAATGAGTATCAGGAAGGCGTCCATGCTTTGGACCATCTTCGAACTAGGGCTCTGAATAAGCAATAGATTGACATCCGTTGTTGGGAGGAATCCGTAAACTGTTTTCAAAGGTTGCATCTGAACAAGTGATAGATTAACATCCGTTGTTGGGAAGAATCCATGAACTGTTTTCAGAAGCCTTGAGAAGAAACTGAATAAGCGATAGGTTAACATCCGTGACTTGGAGAACCCGTAAACTGTTTTCAGAAGTCTTGAATTTGAATAAGCAATAGAGCAGCATCCGTTGTTGGGAAGCGTCCGTAAACTGTTTTCAAAAGGTGAGAAGAGTCTGAACAAGCGATAGGTTAACATCCGTTACTTGGAGAACCCGTAAACTGTTTTCAGAAATCTTGGAGTTGAATAAGCAATAGAGCAGCATCCGTTGTTGGGAAGCGTCCGTAAACTGTTTTCAAAAGGTTGCATCTGAACAAGTGATGGATTAACATCCGTTGTTGGGAAGAATCCATAGACTGTTTTCAGAAGTCTTGAGAAGAATCCGAACAAGTGATAGGTTAACATCCGTTACTTGGAGAACCCGTGAACTGTTTTCAGAAATCTTGAGATTGAATAGGAACCGGTGTAGGGTTGCTTGATGATGAGTCCGTGTAAAACTGCATCTGAAACTGTTAAGGATAGCTTTTTATTCTTATCCTGAAAAGGACAAAATGTTAGCTAAACACAAAATTATGTTGCATGAAATGTATGATGCAATATACGTTATATCAATGTTTATGATATGAATGTAATGAATGCGCGTGTAAGCTGATGAGCCGTCTTGCTTGGGATAGATGAATCCTGGATGGCTGAAGATAAAAGCATCCTGACTGCTGCTGGGAAGAATAATTCCTTGGCTGTTACTGGGGGGATAAGGAGCTTGGGTTGTATACCAAACCTCTGGGGAATTCCTGGTGACTTCTACTGGGGAGTACTAATCTAGTAGACTCATGCTGGGGATACAAGACTGGGAATCTTCAGTTCGGCGGGAAGTAATTCTGGCGACTTCACTGGGGAACCCAAGATTTGTTTTCCTAAAACTCCGCGGGGAGAAGGTTCATTAGTCTGGCTTCGCTGGGGATTCTGAAACTTAAACTCTGGGGGGAATTGAATTCCGGAGGATCCTCTGGCTGGGGGATTGTAAAGATTAGTTACGTTGGGGAATTTTGATGAACTCCGCCGGGGAATTTTGATGAACTCCGCTGGGGATAGGAAGAGTTTTGGCGAGTGCGATCTTCCGTGGCAATAAGCTGAGGATAACCCAGTTATAAGCCCTTGTGAGGAATAACTTTGAATAAAACTCGGGAGAGACGTCTGTACTCCATAGGGGATAAGCTTCAAGACTTGCTGGAGGAAAATGGATTCCAAATCTCCTGGGGGTTTCCTTTGAAAGGGTATCAAGATATCCAACCGCACCTCTGACCTATCAGTAATCCTCTTTCTTGATTCATAAGGAAATGATTATGTTCAAATGCATATGCCTATTTAACAAAACATTGGACGTTTCTCAAAATAAAACAAACAATGCAAGAGAAAAGAAAAGGAAATGACACAAATTTCAGGGAAAAGTATTTGTATTGATTTTCTATGAGTATATTTGTACAAGGGAAACAATCATCCTAGTAAGAGGATTTTGTCGTAAATATTGAAAGATTTATACAAAATAAAGATGGCTATGTGAAATAATTCCATGGGGTTCCATTCCGCTATAGCTTTCTCAACTCTGAATATCTGTCCATTCAATGCTTCGCTTGACGATGACTGGATTGATCAGAAGCCTGGAACCGGTTGGTGAAGAGATTGTCCTTGAAGTGATCCGACGAGACATAGTCATACACTTTAATTCCCTAACTTTTGCCTGAATCGCCCTTTCGGGTTTTCGATCCACCGGGAAACCCCTTTTTGCCCAAGCCGCCCTTTCGGGTTTTCGACTAGCCGGGTGTACAGATTTTTTTTGTTTTTATCCCTAATTTTTGCCTGAACCGCCCTTTCGGGTTTTCGATCCACCGGGATGCCCATTTTTGCCCAAGCCGCCCTTTCGGGTTTTCGGCTTGTTGAGTTATTTTATGCGTAGTATCTTTTGACTATGTCTGCGTTCGCAGGGTGCGGCAAATCGTCACCGTCCATGGTGGTCAGAATCATTGCACCACCAGAAAATATGTTCTTGATCACAAATGGCCCTTCATACGTAGGAGTCCATTTGCCCCTGGGATCACTTTGCGGCAAGATAATCCGCTTGATTACGAGATCTCCGACTTGATACACTTGACGTCTGACTTTCTTATTGAAGGCCTTGATCATCCGCTTTTGATACGTCTGACCATGGCATATAGCAGCAAGTCGCTTTTCGTCGATCAGATTGAGTTGATCAAGTCGGGTCTGCATCCAATCATCTTCATTCAAACCTGCATCCTTCATAATCCTTAGAGAAGGAATCTGAACTTCCATAGGCAAAACAACTTCCATGCCATAAACCAAAGAAAATGGGGTTGCCCCAGTTGAAGTACGTGTCGTCGTACGGTATCCATGTAGAGTAAACGGTAACATCTCATGCCAGTCTTTGTAAGTGACTGTCATTTTCTGAATGATCTTCTTAATGTTTTTGTTTGCAGCTTCAACAGCATCGTTCATCTTCGGCCGATAGGGAGATGAATTGTGATGATAAATCTTGAACTGTTCGCACAATGCAGTGATCATCGTGTTATTCAGATTTGTACCGTTGTCTGTGATGATCCTGTCTGGAACACCATACCGACATATGAGATTTTGCTTGATAAAGCGGGCAACCACATTTTTAGTAACAGAGGCGAAGGAAGCTGCTTCGACCCATTTGGTGAAATAGTCAATGGCAACCAGGATAAAGCGATGTCCGTTGGAAGCCGTGGGCTTGATCTCTCCAATCATATCAATGCCCCACATTGCAAAGGGCCATGGAGCAGTCAGGACGTTGAGAGGAACCGGAGGGATATGAACTTTGTCAGCATAGACTTGACACTTGTGGCAAGTACGGGAATGCTGATGGCAGTCAGCTTCCATGGTAGACCAGTAATAGCCTGCCCTTAGGATCTTCTTAGCCATTGTATGCCCGCTCAAGTGAGTTCCAAATGTGCCGCTGTGTATATCAGTCATGATCAACTCTGCTTCAGCTTTATCTACGCATCGGAGTAATACACAATCATGGCTTCGTTTGTAAAGGATGTCGTTGCTCAGGAAGAACTTAGCAGCGAATTTCCTTAAGAACTTCTTGTCATTTACGGAAGCTCCTTCAGGATAATCTCTAGTCTCGAGATACCTTTTGATTTCATGGAACCAGGGTTGTTCCACTACTTCTTCGGTATTAATCTCGTGACAATGCGCAGGTTCATCCATTCGCTCGATGGTGATTTGGGGAGCCTCGTTATCCCAGTTGAGTTTAAACATGGAGGACATTGTGGCTAGAGCATCTGCTAGCTGATTCTCTTCTCGCGGGAAATGCTCGAAGGTAATTTGCTCGAAATGAGGCAACAATGTCAGGACATGTTCTTTGTATGGGATAAGGTTAGGATGCTTGGTATCCCACTCTCCTTTGATTTGACTGATAACCAAATCCGAGTCCCCGAATACGATCAAAGATTTGATCCCTAAGTCTATAGCAGCCTTGAGACCAAAGATGCAAGCTTCATACTCAGCCATGTTGTTTGTGCAGCTGAAGCAAAGTCGGGCCGTGAAAGGTGTGTGACAGCCTTCCGGAGAAATGAGTACCGCGCCGATACCGTTTCCAAGTGCATTTGAAGCACCATCAAAGTACAAGGTCCATCGGGATCCCTTTTCAGGTCCGTCATATGGTCCGTTACCTTCAATGTTGTCCAAATTCATGATGTCCTCGTCCGGGAAATCAAATCTCATGGGTTGATAATCTTCGATAGCCTGATGAGCCAGATGGTCAGCTAGTACACTCCCTTTTATATCTTTTTGGGTGGTGTACATGATGTCATATTCAGTTAAGATCATTTTCCATCTTGTTATCCTTCCAGATAAAGCGGGCTTTTCGAAGATATACTTGATAGGATCCATTTTGGAAATCAACAAGGTAGTATGAGTCAACATATACTCTTAGTCGGCGAGCAGCCCATACCAAAGCGCAGCAAGTTTTCTCGAGCAGTGAGTAGCGAGTCTCACAGTCGGTAAACTTTTTGCTAAGGTAATAAATAGCATGCTCTTTTCGACCAGACTCGTCATGCTGGCCCAAAACACACCCCATTGAGTTATCCAAGACGGTCAAATACATGATCAATGGTCTTCCTTCGAAGGGTGGCATCAGAATAGGAGGTTCTAGCAAATACTCCTTGATTCTATCAAAAGCAGCTTGACAATCGTCGTTCCATTCGACTACCTGATCTTTTTTCAAGAGTTTGAAAATTGGCTCACAGGTAGAAGTCAGATGTGAGATGAATCTGGCAATATAGTTTAAGCGCCCCAAGAATCCTCTAACTTCCTTTTCAGTACGGGGAGCAGGCATCTCTTGTATTGCTTTTACTTTTGCGGGATCGACTTCAATGCCTTTGTTGCTCACAATGAATCCCAGGAGTTTACCAGACCTAACTCCAAAAGTGCATTTACTTGGATTCAGCCTGAGCTTGTATTCTTTTAACCTGGCAAACAGCTTCTCCAGATATTCAAGGTGCTCTTCCTCTGTTTGTGACCGAGCTATCATATCGTCTACGTAAACTTCAATCTCATGATGTATCATATCATGAAATAAAGCTACCATGGCGCGTTGATAAGTTGCCCCTGCGTTCTTCAGCCCGAACGACATCACCTTATAATAGAAAGTGCCCCATTGTGTGACAAAAGTTGTTTTCTCCATATCCTCGGGGGCCATTTTGATTTGATTGTAGCCCGAGAATCCATCCATGAAGGAAAACACTTTATGTTGAGCTGTATTGTCGATCAAGATGTCAATATGAGGTAGCGGGAAATCATCTTTAGGGCTGGCCCTGTTCAAATCCCGGTAGTCCATACACATCCTGACTTTGCCATCTTTCTTGGGTACTGGCACGATGTTAGCGACCCATTGAGGATAGGACTTAACAGCCAGAAAGCCAGCGTCGAATTGCTTCATCACTTCTGCTTTGATCTTTTCAGACATGTCAGGCCTCATTCGGCGGACTTTTTGCTTGATCGGTGGACAATCCTCTCTTGTGGGGAGACGGTGAACCACGATGTCTGTGTCTAAACCCGGCATGTCTTCATAAGACCAAGCGAAAATTTCGACATACTCATTCAACAACTGTATCAGGCTTTCCTTGATATTTGGTTTCAAATTGGCACCCACTTGTACCTCCTTCCGGTCTTCCTCGGTCCCTAAGTTGACAGTTTCTAATGGCTCTTCATGCGGTAAGATGGCCCTTTCCTCTTGTTGCAGAAGTCTGGCTAGTTCCCCGGGTACTTCACAACCTTCGTCATCTTCGTACTCGGCTAGATTGACCAGATCCTCAGAGTTATTGAAAGATATAGCAGAATAGTCACCCATGGAATCCGGAGTGGATGGGTACCTGCATTGGTGAGTGTGGGTGTGTGTAAGGGATAACCATCCTTAAACAAAAAATGCAAAAGGAAAGAAAATGAACACAAGCAGTTTATCAAATGAAAAACGTCCAATGAATCATTAAACATGGCATATGGATATGAAAAATAATCAAAACCCTTACAAGTGGACCTACATGCCCCGGGCAAGGCAGGAGGTGAAAAGATAGTGTACGGATTGTTTGAAAGTAAATATTACAGACCAAATAAGAAATGTTTAACAGATAAATTACTGATGAATAAAAGTGATGGGGACAAAGTCTTTTGCCTCCCAGTTGCTCAATCCTCCTTTGACAGTTGGATAAATCCACTCTTCAATGTTGCTCTCCTTGTCTTCATTCTCCAAAGTATTGATTCTGTAGGGAGAAATTTTGACTGGCGCCCTTTCAATCTTCGACCGGCGCATAACTCTTTGGCCTGCGGTAGTGAACCCTAATCCAAACTTGTCAGTCTTATGTGGAATGTCAGGTAATTGCCCCCATGCTGAATTCTTCCCTTCTTTTATTGCGGCCCTTGCGTCCTCCAGAGATGCCATCCTGGCCATCTGTCTCAGTGTCTCAACTGCCAACTTTGTTACTGCTATTTCAGGAAGGACTTCTTCGAAATGTTGAAACGGTGTCTCAATGAACTCTCCTTCAACCTCCACATACCGGAAAGAATTTAAGTTGCTAATCATGTACTCTTCTTCGCCATGGACAGTAATGATCTTTCCCTTGACAGGATACTTCAACATCTGATGTAAGGAGGAGGTGACTGCCCCAGCATGGTGTATCCAAGGTCTACCCAGCAAGCAAGAGTATGATGGACGGATGTCCATCACATAGAAAGTGGATTTAAACACCTCAGTGCCTACCTTGATGGGAATTTCAACCTCTCCATGGACCATTCTCTTCGAACCATCGAAAGCTCTGACAACAATATCACTCGGCTTCAATTCCAACCCCTCACAATCTAGTCGGTCCAAGGCCTTTTTAGGCAAAACATTCAGCGACGAACCAATATCAACCAAAACATGTGCAAGAGTAGTTCCGCGACACTCGATTGAAATGTGCAAAGCATCATTGTGGTTTCTTCCTTTAGGAGTTAGGTCAGCATCAGAAAAACCTAATCCATTGTCCGCAGTCAGGCTAGCCACACAATTTTGAAATTGATCCGCAGAGGTTTCCTGGGGCACATGAGCTGTCTTCAGAAACTTTATCAGAGCTTTAGCGTGCGCTTCCGAGCAAAGTAGTAGTGCCAGCATGGAGATCTTGGAGGGGGTTTGCCCCAGCTGTTCTACCACATCGTAGTCGCTTCTCTTGATTATCCTCAAAATCTCATCCATTTCCTTCTTGGAGGTTTCTGGGATTACCAATGGTTGAGCCCTCGTCCTGACGAGCTCATCCTGGATTCCCTTACCTTTGTCAACAGCGGTAG
Source organism: Vicia faba (assembly GCA_948472305.1). Taxonomy (NCBI): domain Eukaryota; kingdom Viridiplantae; phylum Streptophyta; class Magnoliopsida; order Fabales; family Fabaceae; genus Vicia; species Vicia faba. The sequence continues at coordinate 88,514,468 of OX451738.1, read as the reverse complement.
GAGAGACAGTACTAGGAACAACAACGTCTTCAATCAGAGGAATTCTAGCAGAGAGTTTTATTGGTGCAGGGACGACCTTGTCAGCTGATGAGGGTCCAGAGACTGCTCTTGGAGGGGCAATCTCTGGAGAAAATATTCTCCCGCTCCTGGTGATTTTGCTGGTGCCCGCAATGTTACTAATGCCGGCTTCTTCATCATCCGAACTTTCTTCAGTTATTTCTATTTGTTTGATACCATGGTAGTAGACGTCACCGCCATAGTTCCAAGGTATCGACTTCTCAGAAACATAGGGAACAGGCCCTGGCATTGTTATCTTTAAAGGAACAGATTTCGTAGCTGGTGTAATCTTAACAGGCTTTTTGACGGCCTTGGAAAGATTGGCGTGAATGGTTATGATTGAGACATCTTCAGTATGAACTGGAACAGCAGAAACTTTTTCAAACAAAATTTGTCGACTATCCATAAGGCCTTGGATGCCTTTCTTCAGTAGCGGACAATCAAACGGCAGAGAGTAGCAACAATAGCAGTCTTCTTTACATCCCGGGAAGATCCCGGCCCTCAACAGGTTCAACTTAATGGTCAGCAATGGAGTAGTCAGATCGTTGACATCAGCAACGTACAAATCTTCTTCAATGGCATTGACATTTCGGCCGTGCTTCGGCATGGGTGCCGATATCACATTAGGCTTTTCTGGAGCGTCAAACTCTACCTCCTTAGCCTCTATCAGGTCTTGGATTTTGTGCTTGAGTGCCCAACAATCATTGGTGTCGTGTCCAACACTGTCTGAATGGTAGGCGCATTTAGCATTGGCATGATAATGCGGAGATGACGTATTCATATTCTTTAGCGCCTCCTTGATAGTGGCAAGATTCAACTTCAACAGATGGGGAAGCACTTGCGCTGGAGTCATATTAATACGGGTGAACTGCCGTTGTGGCCGTTCCACTCGTTGTTGATTTGGTCTGGACTGGTTATAGCGAGGCTGCTCACTCAGAATGTTTTGAATCATTACGGCCCCCACAGTTGGCCGACGCTCCATCTTCCCTGCTCTTCTCTGAGAATATACCACAGCTGTTTCCTTTTTAAAAGGCTTCTTCTCAACACTTGCAGCAACACCCTTCTGAATCTTTCCTGACTTGATGTCAACTTCTATTCTTTCGCCTGTTAAGATCAAATCGGTAAACCCCGCGGAAGAGTTACCAATTAGATGGTTGAAAAATGGCCCAGATAGGGTCCCAAGAAACATATCAACAAGTTCACGGTCGGTTAAAGGAGGCTGCACCCTGCCAGCTAAATCCCTCCATTTCTGCGCATATTCTTTGAATCCCTCGCTTGTTCCTAGTGACATACCCTGAAGTTGGGTACGAGTAGGAGCAAGATCAGAATTATACTGGTATTGTTTGTAGAAAGCGGTGGCCAAATCTTCCCAATTTCTGACACTGGTTCCTTCTAGCTGATAAAACCACTCCAACTGAGCTCCCGAAAGGCTGTCTTGAAAGAAATGAATCCAGAGGTTTTTATCTGCCGTATAGGGTTGAATCTTTCTCACGTAGGACCTGAGATGCATTTTTGGACAGGACAGCCCATCATACCTCACAAACACTGGCACTTTGAATTTTGGGGGAATCACAATCCCGGCAACCAAACCCAAGTCTTCAAAATCCAAACCCGGTACTCTTTGTAATTCCATGGCGGCCAATCTGTCTTCTAAACCCTTGTATTTATCATCAGCTGGAGGGTATTGTTGGTCAGAATAATCTTCATCCTCTTCAACCTCTTCTTCTTCCGCATCGGACTCGGAAGGCACCGCAGCTCCATCTCTTTTACTGGTCCCTTCATCAGAAGTAGGAGGAAATTCAAGCACTCTCCGAGCTTCTCCGTCAAATCTTCTCCCCAAAGTAGCCACCCCAATCCTCTTTTTCTTCTTTTTTACTGGGTCCTTATTCCCCAATTGAGTCTTGATATCCTCCTGACCCTTAGCCAAGGTCATCAGGAGTTGTTGGAACTGTGCATTCTGAGCTTGTAGGTCTTTGACTGTTTGCTCGAGATCCATCCTACTGAAATAAACAGCAGACAGATAAGGAAACCTGGAGTGAGACCTGCTTATGCACATGATGAATGGTATGCTTATGTATGCAATGCATTCAAGGATTTAGAACATTCATAATTGTTTCAGACAAAGAAGAACGCACGTCATATTAATAAGAAGAAATTTGTTAGTACATAAATGCCCCATGGGCCAAATATTACAAAATAACTTCTTAAGGCAAAAAGACATTGCACATCCTCTTTGGTGCGATGTAGGTGTTGAGGGTCTCTTGCTCATGGAGTCGGCGGGTAAGCTCTAGAACCTTCTTTTCACTGGCGTAGAAGCTAGCTTCAAAAGTATTTCGTTCCTCCTTGAGCTGAATCCAACTTTTCTGCAGTTCCTCCCACGATGTAGGCATGTCTGGATGTAGGATGGTGTAGGGAACCTCTCCTTCATTGACGGGCTCTTTAATCACTGGGAGAACATGAGGATAAGGCATCATCAGACTTTGGACTCGTGATCGTACCCACTTGAGATAAGGCTCAAGAGGGATGGAGTTCTTGTGTCCCAAAGTCTTGCTATCAACCTTGTTGAGTTTTCCCCAAGCTCTGATGAATCTTTGGCGAAGTCCTTGCGCATCGTTGTCGAAGTCAAAAACTAGGTCAGGAATCAACATGTCATGAGGGCCATCCCTCCGTGCATATCCAAATTGCCTCAAAGCTAGGCAAGGGTTGTAGGTGATACCTCCCCTAATTCCAAGTAAAGGAACATTAGGAAATTCCCCGCAACGATCGACAACGATGACATTTTCTCTGGACCGAGAACACCAATGCACATCAGAATGAGTAAGAGTCATCAACCGTTGGGACCATCTTGAACCTTGGTCATTCTTCAAGACAGATTGTGGAAGGTGCGAAATAAACCACCTTGCAAGGAGAGGAGTACAACACATGAGAACACCCCTCTTTCTCATTGTTCGTGTGTAAAATGAGTGAAGGATGTCCCCAAGCAATGTTGGTATTGGATTTCTGGACAAGAAGATTTTGACGGTGTTGACATCTACCAATTGGTCAGGATTTGGGAACAAGACCAACCCATAGATAAGGAGTGCCACAATTTCTTCAAAGGCTTGTAGGTCCAATGAATTCCAACATTCTTGTGCCTTCTCAAACAAGAATTTTGCTAAGAATCCTTTGACGCCGCTTCTGGTTTCCCAATGCCCCTTGATGTCGGATGGTTGTAGATGTAATGCTCGAGCAACATCTTCCGGCTTTGGCTCCTTTTCCGTACCGTTGAAGGGTAGTTGATTAAGGATAGGAATTCTCAGGAGTTGAGAAAACTCCTCCAAAGTGGGTACCAACTGATAATCAGGGAAAGTGAAACAGTGGTGAAGAGGGTCAAAGAACTGGAATAGCACTTTCATCATGTCTTCTTCAATGTTGGTGTTGACTAGGCTGAGCAGTCTACCATGTCTTTCACTGAAGGATGAATTTTCCGGAATTCTTGAGGTGAGCTCCTTGAGTTGAGGAGAGATTCTCACAAGGTTGACTTGAATGGTATTTCTGCGAGGAATTTCCATGTCCTACAAAACAAGAACAAAGATGAAGATCCAAAACCCTTGAAATGGTTAGTGAATGCATATGATGTTTTATGATGTTTATGATGTATGCACAAAACATATGTACAAGCAAATCACACCAAACCCTAGTTTCAGGCTTGCATGGGGTTTCATAGGTAAGTACCCTCTTGAGTGTAGTTGGCTTAAAACCTGTCCTATAAATAGTAACCGGGTTCTAAGGAGCTCAATATCACGGGATTGTTTTCATTGTTCATTGTTTTGGTTTAGCCACTTAACTAGCGACCAAAATATTCTAAGAAAACAACCCTCAATGAGTGTAGTATCGAGTATCTACCAACTTCGGACTGCACCAAAGCCGGTCATCTCACTACCCCTAATAAAAGGCCAAGATGGTCAAGTAAGGTTCTAGGCCGTTAGTGCTTAGTAACATCACTCAGCGGCCCCGTACTCTCATTGATTGAACTCAAGGGTTACCGGTACTCACAAATATGTCGCACTAATATAGCTATTGCTTTGACCGTGTCGGTATACCCCGCACAGTTTCCACAACGTATTGCTATCTATGAATGTTTCCCAAAATTCGGGTGTAGGATTGCAAACCCAAACAATAGAGCCAAAATATAAAGCAATCAATTCAAACAATTAGTCATGCAAGAGGGTGATCTAAGCCCTAAGGTTACTCCACTTTAAAAAATCTCCCCAGCAGAGTCGCCAGTTCTGTGATACGGTGGGAGAACTGACTATGGGTTTTGCGTTTGTTTTCGCAAATGTTTCGGTTGAGCAAGAGTCGCCACCGACTTTTTATTTTATCCTAAGGAAAGGTTTAAAAAGCACAGCAAAAACCTTTGAGATATTTTCTTGGGTTCGGGGAGTAGATTATAGAAAGGGAAGGTATTAGCACCCTTTCTATCCATGGTTATCCATGGGCTCTTAGGTACTTGCTTAGATCAACTTGCCTTGGTTTTCAATTGTTTGAAGTGGTGCTTGGTGTGTGGTTTTGAAAATGTTTTGAAAAGATGCCTTGTATAGGCTACCCTTGTAACAATTCTTTACTCGAATGTTTTACAAAAGGTGTTTTGTCTTTTGAAAAGATGTTTCAAGGTTTTTTTGAAAGTTTGTTTTGAAAGTGTTTGTGAAGTGTGATTTGAAAATGGGCAAGTGTTTTCTTTGCAAATTGGCAAGTATTTAAGAGTTATCTACCCTAAAGTTTTCTCAAAGATTTTTGTTATGTTTTAAACCTTTTGACAATTTTGTTCCACCATTGCATTTGGTGGACAATCTTGTATTAGGAGGTGAAAGGGACAGGCGCGGGTCATCGTTTAGACCATAATTGCAATAGTGTTAAATGTCTTTGGACAATTTTTCTTTGAAAGGGATTTGACCATTTTAGGCAACTTTTTGAAAGCGTCATCGAGGGACTTATGATCATTTGATTGTTTGTTTTACCCAAAGAAACCTAACATGCAATATGGCCCAATTTATTTGAAGGCAACAAAGTGGAATACCCTAGGGGTGAAAGTGTGAGATGTGTTGTCCATTTTCATGCTTGTTTATCTTGAGATTAGGTCAAACTATTTTATTCATTTTATTCGCATACAAACCCTAATTCTAGCATGGTATGTTTAGAAAGCATTAAAGTGCGAAATTTAAATTCCTACACTATTACAACACAATAATATGGGGAAGGGGGTACAATGTTTCAAATGGGGGATATTTAGACAAGAAATTAAACCTAGCTATTACATCAATTTCTTTGAATATTTACAATATAATTAAAGGCGTAAATTAAATGGAAATGAAATAAATATGCAAGATGTAAAAAGAATTTTTATATGCATGAAAAGGTATTATTTATGTAAAAATAAAAAGAAATAAAAAAGGTATTATTTTTGGAGTATTCTCATATTTAGGGCAAAACCCTAATTTTAATCAAAAGGGGATTGATTATTTAATATATATAATATTTACTATTTATGTACAAAGAATAAAATAAAAATGAAGTATATTTGTAAAAATGTATTTTTTAATGTTAAATATTAATAAAAATAAAAATATGTATATTTTTGGTATTTTATCCTAAGTGTATTAATATATATATATATATATATATATATATATATATATATATATATATATATATATATATATATATATATATATATATATATATATATATATATATATATATATATATATATATATATATATATATATATATATATATATATATATATATATATCTTTATTATTTACTAAATATATTAAATATGCAAAAATAATAATAATTAATATTTTATAAAAAAAGGTATTTTTTATACAAAATGTTTCAAAAGGGAAAAATGAAATAAAAATCAGAAATATAATATGTTTACATTATTTTTTTTTTCTAATATTGCTAAATAATAGTATATATATATTTGTATATAAATGTCCATATAATCAAATAAATACTTAAAAAATGCAAAAATGGTGTAAAAATGATTTTTCAAGTTTTAAATATTATTAGAAAAAATAAATGAATCAGAAATAAAAAAGAAAGATAAAAAAAAACATTAAATCAAACAAATGGGCTAGGTGGTATGAATCACAAAATATGGTGCAAAAAGCAGAACCAAAGCTGGCCCAGCTCATGAGGCACCTTCTTCAACCTCTGAACAAAGCTATTCAAAAAAACGCGCGCAAGAACCTTCATTCGAATATCCTGATTCCTTGATTTTTTGAACAAACTTCCAACACAAAACATGTTAAGCATTGAATCACGATTCCAAATATATAAAGAACACCTCCTAACTCTCAGAAATGAGAGAGAATTTTAACAATCCCAAATCCTGACCTAAGTTTTCTGCCATTTTCAAACCTTAAATTCTCACAGCTCAAGCAAAAGAAATGAAAAGTAAAAGTATGTACAGGTTCAGTGGCATGAGTAGAACATTCCTTATTCACAAACTTAGAGCTAATGATGCCTATACTAAGAGTTAGAAGTTCACCAAAGTACCTGTTCAGTTGAAGTTCTATCTGGCAATGGGGAAGCTTTCAGTGCAAGATAATGGTTGGTATAGCTTCCTTGAGGTGTGGTGATGCTGTTCCAATATTTACTTTGCCTCGAGACTCCTTGAATTGAGCTGTAGAACTTCAACTGCAAAATGAAAAAGTGAAAATGGTGGAACTTGTTAGAGGAATTACAGATCGTGTTTCAGGTCTTGGTTAGCTTGCACTGATGCTAGGGAATGTGTGTGAACTGGTTTGGGCAAGAAAACTTGAGAGTAATGAAAGATGGCACTCAAACTGCAGGCCTTGCCCTGTTCTTGCAGTTTGAAGGTGATTCTGAGATTGGGAGTGTATGAGGGATGTTAGGGTCGTGTACTAGCTTGGTTGGGATGTCCTGGATCTGTTTTACAAGTTTGCTTAAGTGTTTTCAAGCTGATATGAGAGTTGTCTTACAAAATGCAAAGTTACTTACACTTTAAGCAACAAATGCCCAAGTTGTGTTCTAGGTCAGTAGAGGCCCCCCTAATGTGATGCATAATCTCTCCTTGATCAGAGTGTTTTGCTCATAATCTTGTGCCAATTAGATCTCAACTGTACTTCTTGGATTTTCAATTGGACATAAAGCTTAACTTTTCAAAAATGGTTATTTTGCTTTTTCCATAAATGGATTAAACTTGTATGTAATGCTTGAACTCAAAGAACAATGTTTTAGCACAATTACCATGCATTAAATTATTGAGTGTTGGATGGTTTAAGGACCTGTAATCAAGGGGCATGCTGGTTTGAGAAGTTTGCACAAATTATGAACATGGAAAATAGCCAATTCAAAAGTGAGTTTTTGCCATATTGTGAAATTCGATTCTCTCAAGTTATGAGGTTGTTTGAGAAGTTCTTGGACATTTTGGAAAGCTTGGAATGTGTACTACAATCCATATTTGAAATGCAAATTGAAATTCCAAGTGGAAGTGTATGGAAAATGGCCTTGAAGTTGGGTAGAAAACCTTGTCAAAATAGGTTAAAATTTCACTAAGTTAAGAATGGTTTGATGCCCTTATTCAAAAATTTGTAACTTGAGATACAAGCCTCATTTGGGAAAACTTTGTGAATCAAAGTTGTAGATTATGCAACAAGCTACAACTTTCATGTTTTGACTTTTGTTTGAATCCAAATAGATCTTGGTGAGAAAGTGGGACAAAGTTGGGAAAAAATTAGGGTTTTCCATAACTTAGAAAAATTCTAAGTTATGAAAAATTCTCATTTCTAACCCTAATTTGCATTTTTTTGATTTCTTGGTGAACAAGTTTCATGATTTGGCATGTTTTGATGAAAAATGAATCTTGACTCTTGATTTTGACCAAAAAGTCAAAGTTTGACTTTTCAGTATACAGTCAAAATTGATCAATTGACTGGGAAATTCAACTGTCAATCTTGTGTACTTGGGATCTTTTGAGTTTGTTGAGCATGTCAAGATAATTCCATGGGGTCCTTGAGTCCATATGTGAGCTTGGTTTGCCTTTGGCTAGGTCAAACATTCGAAAATTGCCTTTGTGCAGTCAAAACCCTAAAAATGACCATTTTGCCCTTTTGGTGATCTGATCAAATTTCTTGTGGAATTGTGATCCAAATTTGATCAAATGGTCCATATTAGTTCATAATGTTGATGTGGGTCAATTTTCATGAGGTTTGACTGTCAATTGGCCACAGTTGACTTTTTCCCCAATACAGTTGATTTCTAGGTCAACTGTCCAATTGACTGGGCAAAACTTGGAATCAAGACCTGAAACTTGGTGAGGATAAACTTGGGAGTCCAATATGAAGCAATAAAGTCATCTTAGGCATTTTAGGTCAAAACATCTTGGTGCAAACACAAACCCTAATTTGGGTCAGCAGTGCAAGGAGAAGTCTTGAGCAGATGAAACCCTAACTGGATCTTGATCTTCAGAGGCTTTGTGATGAGAAATCAATGAGAAATGGGAGGGCAAATTTTGGGGTACAACAATATGTTTATATAATTATTATTTTATAATATATATATACATTTATAACAAATAAATGATTTATAATATATATATATATATATATATTTATTTATATATATTATAATTAATAGCATGATTAATTATATAATCGGTTACGGTTTATCGATGAAATTTGATATTTTGGTTTCGACCGGAGATTAATTAAATTGTAGATATGTGATAGATTTGAAACGTGTGGTGAAATACCGATTCCGAAAATAACATTGTTCAATTTATAAATATTATGTTGTATTAATAATTTAAATAATACATTAATATATATTATAATTAATAGTGTGATTAATTAATATAACCGGTTACGATCAATTGGTAAAACTTAATATTTTGAGTACGACCAGAGAGGAATTAAATTGTAGAGGTGTTGAATACTCGAAATATTTGGTTGATTGCCGATTCCGGGAATGATGTGTTTGATTTATGAATATTTTGGTGTTGCGTAATAATTGTTGAATATGAAATAAATGATGTTTGTTGTGCAATGTTGTGAGATTAATTCATACGGTGGAATTATGATGATGTATGCTTATAATTGGGATTGAGGGATGTCTTGAATTGCATATTATCGTTAATTGAATTGCACACCGCATCATAAGTCGTGTCAAGAGGCGATGTCTGTTAGTCTCGTGGAGGCTAGTGGCCCGTCCCAAACTCAGAGTGGGGGTTTGAAAGCTTAGGGAATGGGTTTTTGTGATTATCCGTCTGAGGGATAGACATCGGCAAGTCCGAAGGATAATAGATGATTGGTACCACATGCATGAGTCGTGTTGTTATGTCGAGTCGCACGTACACGTTTTATTGAGTTTATGTGTCGTTGAATATTATGCATTATGTGCTAATTGGTAAATAAAATGGATTGTGTTTGTTTACTTTGATTTGTTGAATATGAGAATTTGATTAAATGAATATCCTATGTAGTTAATGTAAGAGTTGGAAAAAGAGTAAGATTCCTTTATTTAATTCCTTTCATTTGCTTTAAATTACATACTTTATGTTTGTTGGAATTCTTACCCTTCTGTTGGAAAATGCTTGCTTCGGCATTGTTCAGGTACCGAAGACGGTAGTGCGAGGCACTAGTTTAGCGGATGCATTTGGATTGTAATCCGTTTTATTTTGGTTTATCGAGTCGATGCTCTGGTTGTAACACTTGGGGGTTAGGTGTCCACATTCGAACTCGTATATTTTGTAGATGGATTATACTTGTATATAATCCATTGTTTTGATTATATATTGATGTATGTGTATTATGACTTGATAACATGTTTGGTGTATGAACCATATGGCTTAATGCCTTGAATTTTATATTTTGATTCCTCCTTTGGAGATGAAGTTATTATGATTCCGTTGCGTTTGCACGAAAAAGAAAGTATATGCCATGAATGTATTATGTGATTAAATGATTAAAGTGACGAATATGTCATGTCCGTTTTTCTTGAATATGTGAATTGAGGTTGTGACACTCCTTCCGTGCAAATTTTATTTTCTCTGATTTTACTTATATCGTTTTAATTTGGGGTTTATTAGAAGGGGTGTTACAGATGACACCCCGAGTTAGAAGAGCACCAGCATATTTGAATGATTTTGTCTCTGATGATGGTCTTTCAGATGAAGGGGAAGAGGTACAAACTCACTTAGCCTTGTTTGCTAGTGTTGTTCATTCTGATCCAATTTCGTTTGACGAAGCAGTAAAGGAGGAGAAATGGAGATCAACCATGGATGCCGAAATGAGATCAATTGAGAAGAATGAAACATGGGATCTTATTGAGCTTCCTAAAGGAGCTAAAAGAATAGGAGTCAAATGGGTGTTAAAACAAAGTTGAATGAGCTCGGAGAGGTGGATAAACACAAGGCTCGCTTGGTCGTAAAAAGGTATGCTCAGGAATACGAAGCTGATTATGAAGAAGTATATGCTCCCGTAGCTCGCATGGACACGATTTGGATGATTTTAGCACTTGCAGCACAAAGAAGATGGTGTGTTTTTCAGCTGGACGTGAAATCAGCTTTCCTTCACGGGAAGTTAATTGAGAACGTGTACGTGGAGCAGCCAAGAGGTTATGAAATAAAGAATGAGGAACATAAGGTGTATAAGCTCAACAAAGCTTTGTACGGACTCAAGCAGGCACCACGAGCATGGTTCAGCCGGATTGAATCATATTTTAGAAAGGAAGGTTTTGGGAAGGAGGACAGCGAGCAAACCTTGTTTACGAAAGTCAACAAACAAGGTAAACATTTAATCATTAGCTTGTATGTTGATGATTTAATTTATACCGGAGCTGACGAGAATGTGATGATTGAATTCAAAGAGTCCATGATGAAGGAATTTGATATGACGGACTTGGGTAAGATGAAGTATTTTCTTGGTATTGAGGTAGTTTAATTTGATGGTGGTATATTCATCAGTCAGGCGAAGTATGTGATGGAAGTGTTGAGACGTTTTAGAGTGGAGCATAGCAATTCTGTTGAAAATCCAATGGTTTTAGGATTTAAAATCTCCAAAGATGAAAATGGTATTGAGATGGATGGTTCATTCTTCAAACAGCTGATTGGGAGCATGATGTACTTGACCGCTACGAGACCAGATATAATGTATGCAGTAAGCTTATTAAGCAGGTATATGTCAAGGCCTACAGAACTTCATAATTCGGCAGCCAAGAGAATTCTACGTTACTTGCAAGGTACAACAACGTTCGACATTCTTTACAGAAGGGGAGGAAGTCATGAGTTGATTGGCTTTACTGACAGCGATTATGTCGGATCAGTGGAAGATAGAAGAAGCACCTCGGGCTATGTTTTTATGCTAAGTGGAGCAGCCATGACTTGGTCTTCTCGAAAGCAACCAATCGTAACACTAAGCACAACCAAAGCTGAATTTATTGCAGCTGCAGGAAGTTGTTGTCAAGCAATATGGATGCAAAGGATGCCAAAGAAGATTGGCTACATGGGCAGTGAGAGTACTGTCATCTTTTGTGACAATAGCTCAATAATTAAGTTGGCGAGAAATCTGGTGATGCACGGCAGGAGCAAGCACATTGATGTGCGCTACCATTTCTTACGAGAGCTAGTGAATGATGGAGTTGTGCAGCTTCAGTTCTGTGGTACAAGGCAGCAGATAGCCGACATTTTCACCAAACCGCTCAAATTTGAGCTATCTTGGGAGCTAAGAAGGAGGCTTGGAGTGTGTGAACTACCACATGTTAACTAGCTACAAATACAGTCTAGTTCAAGGGAGGAAATGATAAGTCTTTAGTCAAATAAGAGACTTAATTTTTAGGATAGTTTGTTGAATTGATTTTGTCAAGTTTGTTTCCTTATTTTTAGCTAGAAGTGAGTTGTAGTTTGTTACTGCACGTTCATTTTGTTCCCTATTTATTTTACTGCATTTCACAATGAATAAACAAGTCATTCCCAGTACTGTTAGTTATTTTCTATTGAATTCTTATTGCGTCTAACACATAAATCAACTTTTTATTAAGTGAAATGATCTTTATTAATTGAAAATTAATAGGAAACCAGTGTGTGGTGTGGAATGTCGATATGAGATCAATTTGGTTTTGAAATTTAAATAAAATAGAAAATATTTAAATTTAATTATAAAAAATGAAAATTTTAAATAGTAGTAAAAAAATAAATATTTATTATTAATTAAACTAATCATTTTTTTAAATAAATCAATTATTATTTAATTAAATCAATCAATAATTAAATGTTAAGAAAAATGACAAAAATAGAAAAGGAAAATAATAAAATAATAAGAAAAATAAAATAGGAAAAAGACAAAATTGTCTAATAAAAATAGATTATTTTTAAAAGAGAAAATAAAATGGTTTTAATATTTTATTCCTTATAAAAATATATTTTAATCGATGATATATTTTAAAATGTAATAAAAATGTAAATCAGAAAAACAAAATTATTTTACTAATAAAATTTATTATTTGTAAAATAAATATACAAAAAATATAATAATACGTGCGTTCGCACGAGTTCTAGTGTGGACCACATATATGTTATGAATTTATCATTAGAATTCAAATAAAATATAAAATATCATAATATTATTAGGAAAAAATAAAAAATAAAAAATAGACGGGAAGATAATTGTATAAGTTTTAAAAAAACAAATATATATCTAATAAAAACCAATATTGATTTTTAGATAAAAATCAATAGAAAAATAATTTTACATGACACTCGTGTGTTACTTGTGCATTCGTACTGATTTTAGTATGATTGTCGTACTCACATAATATCGATGTGTTTCTTATGTGTTCGCACGAGTACGGATGTGAACTGCTGCTATATCACTAATTTATCATGAGAATTTAAAAAAATTAAAAAATTATTTTAATAAAAAAGAAGAAAAATAGACTAAAAAAATTGTATACGATTTTAAAAACTTATATTATTAAGAAAAACTATTATAAAATGAAAGTTTTCCTATTAAATTTTTCTTTCAAACCATTTAAAAAGTTCATATTAAAGTCTTCTAAAGAATCCCATGTAAGTTATATAAATTACAAAAGTGTCTCTATTTGTTTGATTAATAATTATTTCCCTTTCAATTATTATTTATTAAAAATAATAAATGGTCACAAATCAAATCTTGTACCTTCTTAATAATTCTTCGGGGTAAGCTTTCTGAGATTTGTTGTTTTGATTTTATGTGAAAGAGTTTTCCAATTTTCATCATGTATTAGTTTGGATAATGTTTATAAAAAGACTTTTTTTAACATATACTTAAATTAGCATTTCAATACAGTTATAGTAAAAATAAATAACATTCAAAAACTATTTTCAACTAATTTCAATAAGAATCTCAATAGAACTTCAATGAACACGTAATTTAGATAATAACACAACACATGCATCGAATCTTGTCAAATCTATCTTTATAATGCTTACTGAAGCATGTTCTTTAATTAATGATAAACTACAAATAAAGTCCCAAAACTCACTATTTCCTCCATAAAACATAAAACTCACTAAAGTGTTATTGTATAAGTTGCACCATAAATATCGTCGGATCGGTGATAAACACTTAACTCTGAGATTATGTACTCGTTTGATGTCACTGAATTGGATACAGTGCCGAATTTGTTAACATGTAGAGACTTCTCTTGAATGTCCGGTATCGTTCACTTTGCCGCCAACATGAGAACGATGTCAACACTGTGACTTTTATATCACTAACAGAATCGTGTGGCATCCGATAATGTTCATTCGGGTAGAGGTATCGTTGTGAGTTCTAGGATCGTCAAGTAGATGGAACAATACCTTCACAGCAACAAAGAAAGATTGCACCTGAAAAGTGAAAACCACTAAGATGCGTTCCAAACATAGGCATTGAAGGTGGACAAATTATGTGAGCATATTGTAGGAAAAATCCAGTCAGACGAGCCTTTCAAAGCAAAATGGTGCAACTAACTTTTTACTGTAACACATACCTGTATTGTCAAAATTCCCTGTAATGCCAGCTTGAGTATAAATTGGAACTTCTGGATACATTGATTTCCACTCTTTGCCCCTCCAAATCAATACTTGTTCATTATCAAAAGACAATAGCACACAGGGAACCAAATCCTTCCAAATCAAGGGGATCAAATTGCATGCAACATAATGCTCCTAAATAATATTGCAGCAAATTAAGAAAATGTACACGACGCATACTGATATACAGTATACATCACACACGACATGTATTATTATGTTCTATGGAAAAGACTTATCAGACACATTTAGCATAGCCAGAGAGATAAAATAGTGAAAAATTAAGCTGATGAATCCTCGTTCGTAAGCTTCATGTGAACTTTGATTGTGCCAAACTAATCAACCGCAGAACATCCCTTGATGAAGAGGTATTGAATAGAGAACAAACACTTGAATTGAACATAATTTACAAAAATGAAGTTTAAAATAATTAATAAATAAAATTAGGGCCCGAAATGAGTTGAGTCGAGTCGAACTCGCCTCGGCTCAGTTCGACTCGTTAAGGATTAGCCGAGTTCGAGTTCATCACGAACTTTTTTTAGCTCAAACTCGACTCGTTAAGAATTGGCCGAGTTCGAGTTTGAGTTCATCACAAACTTTTTTCCAGCTCAAACTCGACTTGTTAGAACAATCTTATTTAAAACAATCTTATTTATCCTTATTGTATTCACAAGAAGTATAGATAATATTTCTAACTTTTATATAATATAAGTTTCATCTCAAAATAATATTTATAATTCAAGATATTATCATCAAAAGTAGGTAATATGAGCAAATAATGAAACGTTATAACTTAAGTTTGTAACATATATTTTACTATGTTGAATCTGGATTTTTTTTAATCAATAGAATTGTAAATTATTTTATCATCTTTCAAATTATATAAATAAATATGAAAACTAAGTATTGACGTCTTCATGAAACTTATATATCGAGTCAGTTCATGAATCAAATGAATCGAACTATACATAGCTCAAGTTCAACTCATTTACTTTACAAACTTAATTTTGAGCTCAAGTTTGATTCATTTGGTTCATGAACCAAGTCCAATGAATTAATTACCGAATCAAATGTTGAACTATTTTCGAGTTGGTTCGGTTCATTGTTAGTCCTAAATAAATATATAATTGGTTTGTACCCATCAAAGAAATTTTCCCTGTCCCACAACTGAAAGAGACCAACTTCTCAGCAAAACAGCAAACCAACACGAGCTCCATGAACCATTGAAGAATAAACTGGAATCCTCGAAGCCCAAGGTTCATCTTCCTTATTTGTTTGTTTACAACTTTCACTCAAAACCCAATTACTCTCACATCCAATTACCATTTTCGAAACAACGCCGACTCTAACTTGACTCTCCTTTACCTCCGCAAACACCATAATTTGATGTTGCAGACTAACATCATCATGGTTTTCATTTCCAGCTGCAGGATTTGATATCAAAACCGCCAAAACATTTTCCATAATTTAACTCAGTTGCCTCTGTGTGAGTCGTAACTGCGGCAAGTTTTTTAATCAAATTTCCAAGCGTAAACGGTATTGCAATACTTGAAGATATTTCTTCCATTCACTTTTACTTTTCCTTTTAGCAATGACCTAATTCCCTACAAACGAATGCAAAATGAGAATTTCCCCAAATTAGATAACATTCTTAAAAAAATAAAACAGAATTGCCCCAAATATATTAAAAGTAATGTTTTTTAAAAGAGTCTGTTATAAGTTCGAAAGACCAAGTCTCGTTCACCATCAGGCGAGAAGAGTTGTAGTTCAAAAAAATATGAATTTAGAACATGTTAACTTTCTAAGAAATAAATAATACTCAACTGAAGTCAATACTCAACATGTTAACTTTGTAAGAAATTAACAATACTTAACTTTCTAACCTTGTCATAATATACCTGCAACATTAACACAAAACCAACTCATGCATTTATCAGAATATGAACATCATTACACAAGCATGCTATGATGAAAGAGACCACATACCAGACTGGTTGCAGTAATTAATACGTATATACCCAACATACTTAATATTAGTCAAAAATGTTTTGAGAACCAGTGCCACCTGCTTGCCAACAATACAAATCTCTGAAATTCCACAACCAGAACAAAAAGATAACTGCAAATCAACTTCTTCAGCCACCCCTGTTGCAAATTCACTCGCAACGAAATTAGCGGGAGAAGAATCAGAAGTTGAGGATGAAGTTATTCTTTGTCCATGAATCTCTTCGGCAAGAGATGTATCTCCTTCAACAAAGAAAAGAGAATATATGTTCGAATTTGGTAGCGCGTCGGGTGCATCTGTCTCCAACAAAATCCTATTAAAAGAGACCTAAATAGAATAGAATATAAGAGTGTCATATATTTATCATCAAAAAGAAGACAAGACAAAAGCAATTTAGTAGAAATAAATTAAAACTGGCCTTATATTTAAATGACAAAAAATTTAGAGCATATCCAATTGATGTAGCCATTGTTGTTGTATTAACGAAAATCTTAAAATGGAAAGTTCACGTACAAAGTATGGACAAAACATATTTACATGTTCCACAACAACCTGTGTTAATGTTAGACATCAGTCTTGTACTATCCGGATCTCACCGGTTCCATCTTCGCCAAATGCAGTTGTAACTTTCCCTGTTCAAAATCACTTAGAAATAAATACTAACAAAGAAGGAAAAACTGTGAACAAAATTTAATTGAAATGGATTCAGAACCTCTCTCTGGTGTTCGGCCTCCATGAATCAATCAAGCTTGAGAGAATCATCGGTCTCCGTGAAGCTCTGTATGTACAATGGATTGTTCTGTAGCAGCTGCTCCAACCATTTATCTCTGACCATTCCAAAAGAACTATTAAAGCTGTAAAATATTGTATCACAAAGACCGACAAAACCAATCAACCATAAAGAACGACAAAAAAAAAGGAAGATAACCGATGAATATATTGCAAATAGAAAATTAGCAGAACTCAGACAAATCAATACATACCTTGTGCTTGTTTTTACTTGAGCCGACTCCATATTTCTCAGACATACCATCAATGCAAACCCTAAGCCATGGAAGCGTTGGATCTAGGAAAAATGGTCATGTTAATGACAAAACAACGACTGTTTGTTTAATACAAAACAAATGCATCAGATCCTTCGTAGAAATCAACAATGCATTTACATTGGTGGATTCCATAACATTTACATAGAAGTGATATATTCCATAGCTTGAGCAATTAAACCATAGCATTTACGTTTACACATTCCAAACCCAAAACAATGAGAAACAACATTACTCAGTCAAACTAAAATTTCAACTTAAAAAGCGCATTCTCATTATACCAAACACACAAATAAAAAAGAATAAACAAAAATACCTTGGAGACATTGGCCATTTCGCCTACGTTCTTCCGGCTCCCTTCATCGGTTTCTTCTGCAAGATCCAAGCGAGAAATCAATGATGGAAAACCAAAACCCTAACCACAAAATCATCATATCTACCACAACCACAAAACCCTAACCACAAAATCATCGTATCAACCACAACCAAAAAAATCCTACCCACAAAATCACCCTATCAACTACAAAAACCCTAACCACAAAATCAAAATCCTAACTTTAAACAGAAAACCAAAAAAATGTTATAAATTCCAAGAAATTTAAAAAACGAATATATCTAACAAAAACCAATATTGATTTTCTTTTTAGATGAAAATCAATAGAAAAATAATTTTACATGACACTCGTGTGTTATCCATGCGTTCATACTGATTTTGGTATGATTATCATGCACTCACATAATATTGATGTGTTACTTGTGTGTTCGCACGAGTACTGATGTGGAACACAAATATGTCACCGGTTTATCATGAGAATTTAAAAAAAATCTATTATCTATTATCAATCTATTAAAAGTAAAGTACCTGGAAATTCCAAGTCTAACCTTTTGATTAGATGTTATAACTTTTCTTATTCCAAGGGTATAATAGACTAATCAACACTATGATGTTACCATATTCATTTGACATTTAATTTTGCTGACATGTCAATATATCATAATTTTACACTATTTTTAATTTATTTTATTTATATTTGAATTTTATTTATATTTGAATTCCAATTCCAATGTTTCATTCACGGTTAATTTATTTATATTTGAATTCCAATGTTTTTTTTGGACAGAATTTGAATTCTAATGTTTGACTCACGTTTAATGAGGAAGGAATTTGAATGGCCAAATTAGATGTATTATAATTAAATGGAATATTATTCATTGCATGATTTAAAAATACTCACTATTTATCATTACACTACAAGATTAAATGTATATTATTGGAATTAGAATGGATTATTTTGATATTCCAAGATATCACAACTTCCCATGCATTCTAAACCCTATATATAGTCATTCTAAACCCTTACTCTTTCCCTCCTCAATCTTTTTCATTTTCCATTATTTTCAAAAGGTTACGTATTATTTTCCAATTCTTCTTCATTCCCATATTTTGATTCTCTGTGTCCATTTTAATACAGATTTTGTAACAGGTCTAAATAGTAACATCAATGGCGCGACCGATTGAAGCTGTGAAAGACATCAACGACTCAAAAGATTTGTGGAAGATTGCTGTTCGTTGTAAACATATGTGGACTGTGACAAGTTCATCCAACAAACAACACTTGGAACTCATTTTGGTTGATTCAAATGTATAAATATTATGGTTTTTTTGTTAATATATGATGTTGGAGGTTTAAATTAATCGTTCTAATTTCCCACGGTTAATTTTACATTTTGCAGCTGGATATGATTCAAGCCATTGTCCCACCGCCTTTGGTGTCAAGATACTTGGCTGAACTTGCTATTTGAGGGTCATACATAATGCAGAATTTCAAAGTCTCGACTAATGATTTCTCATTCAAATCAAGTACTCATGGTTTCAAGTTGGTCTTTTGTGGTTCAACTTTTATTAGGAAAACAGAATTACCAGACATTCCTGTAAATTTTTTAAACATTATTGGGTTGGACACCATTGTTGATGAAAAGTTTCAGTCTAATTTGTTGGTTGGTACGTTTATTCATATCTTTATATTACCTTATTTCGTTGATTCCTTGGATGTTTGATAACTTTTGAAATTTGATCTTGCTTAGATGTTGTTGGAGGAGTTACTGAGATTGTGCAAACTTAAATCAATGCTGATAATAACAAAAGCAAGGTTGTGTTTATAATAACCGATATGAGGTATGGTTATAGTTTTTTTTACATACTGTGAAATTTTATTCTTTGACTTCATTTTTATTGGATCTGTTTTCCTGGCAGCAAATCTTTCGTTCAGTGTACTTTATGGGGACAGCTGGCTTTGCAGTTTTATGAATATTACAAGACTCATAATGAAGAAGGAAATGTTGTTGTTCTATTGCAGAATGCAAGGATAAAGGGCGCCCAAGGTAGTGTTAATTGGGATGCATAATATTTATTTACTGATGTATTAAATTGATTACAAATTAAATCATCTCCATTGAAGTAATATGTGGATTGATCACGTGCTTACGCTATTGTTTTTTTATATATCAAAGGTGGTTTCCCTTTGAATGTATCCAACGCATGGAATGGCACTAAGTTAACTATCAATGATGTTAGCATCGTTGAAATTAGTAAGCTGAAAGAAAGGTAGTTAATTTTTTGTTGGTCAAATCCTGTTCCTGTATACAATTTTGATATCCATTATAACCGCTAATAACATTTTATGTATTGTTTTTTTCACTGTGTTATACATCACAGTCTTCAAAATGATTTGCCAAAGTTATCGCAGTCTACCTTGCAAGTTGAAACCACCCAAAACTCACATTATACTGAATTTGATAAGTTTATATGGAAGGCAGAAATTCTTAGTCTGGCTGAAATCTCAAGTCTTCAATATGTAAGCTTAAATTAAGTAAATATTTTATTTATCTCATAACTTTGTATATGATATATTTATTTCGCATTCTTTATTCCATAGGAGACAACTTGTGTGACCGTTGCGACATTAGACAAATTTGAGGCTGGCCAGGCGGGGTGGTATTACGATGGTTGTGGTGTCTGTACTAAAAGTGTGTCTCTGAAGGAAGAAAATTTGAAGTGTTATGCGAATCATATAACGACTGAAACCGTACCGAGGTGTGAGTTAAAACATTATGTTCTGTACCTGTTTGAATAATGTAGTCCATTGTTGTTCACTATGTAATATTGTTTAATTACCTGCTTTAATTCTTATAGATACAAGCTTGAGATTATGGGAATTGATGGGAAATTCAAGGCCCGATTCATCTTTTGGGACAGCGACTGTGTGAAATTAATCGGAAAGTCTGCTTTGCAAATTAAGACTGAATTGATAGAGGTATTATTCATTTGAATCATTTCTCCAACCGTGGATTTTAGTTACAATTTGACATTGTCCATTACATGTTGCACTTTTATTATTTTAGTTATAATTTTATCATTTCTCCAACTGTTAATCAATTTTAGCTATTAATTTTATATTTCCTTTGGATGAATTAATTTAGGAAGGTGAAGACAATCCTTGGGAATTCCCATATGAACTTGATGCTTTATTGAAAAAGGAATTAGCTATTAGAGCTGTTTTTCAGCCAAAGTTTGGAAGACTCTCAGTTATTGGGTTCAAAGACGATGAAGAAACACGTAAGAAAATACGGGACAATTTCAAATCTGAAGAGGTATGTTTTGTTTGAAGACTAAATTAATTATGCCGCTGAAACAACTTTGGTATAATAAATCGTTTTTCTGATTCAATTATGTCTTGACAGGTAGCATCGAAGCTTGGCGTATCGGAGCCTTCCTCGCAAGAGGATTTGAGGAGTTTTTCTGTAAGTATATACTTTTGTCTTTGATTACATTAAGTACAACATTGCTTGCTGCATATTATCATTAATCAATGTTTCTTAAAATATTGCAGGAACCATTGTCCGCATCTGCAGATTATGATCCTTCTGTTGCGAATTCGGGGCTGACACCGTCGAAGAGAAGAATAACCGATGTAGCAGAAGATGTTGAAAGTGTTCAACTTTCCTCAACAAAGATGACAAAACCAATCAAGGAGGAAAAATTGATATAAAGATGGAACACAAACTGCTGTTTATTAAGCTTTAGTTTATCATGGAAACAACTTAATTTTATTATGCTAAGTATTAGTTTTGGTTTATTTTATGTTTTAAAACAATTGCATTGTTTCCTATTACTTTCGTTGTTTGGGTACAATAGAAACATGTTCATATAAACATGCTTTCGCATAATTGTTTGAGCTTTGTGTCTTTCTTTTAATATATCATTCCTACTACCATTTAGTTTCATCCACGTTAAATGTTTCTGAAATTTTGCAACATTTCCACCAATGCTGCACTTCCCGAGCCAGCACTGCTCGAAGCCTACGCCTATTAAAAAGTTTTCCATTTCTTGCCTTAGAAATGCTCCATATACAGGCAAACCATACCACTTCTATTCGATGCGAGTAGACTCTGGCTACCAGTTCAACAAACTGGTCCAAATGTCTTGCACTGTCGTTTTTTAAATATTCACCACACCAACCAAAATTAACACTCAGTGGCATACAATATTAAAAGTAGAAAATTTGAATGTTGGACAAAACCATTATCTCAGCTTGAAATTCAGGAAGTCCTTAACCTGATCCTGGCTCACTTCTTTTCACTGCCACATTCATTCCATTCCTGAGAAACCCTTTATAAACAACTCCAAAACCACCCTTTCCAATTATCCACTTCGCATCAAAATTAAAGATCAAGCAAGGAGATTTTAAATCCAAGATTTTAAAACCACCCTTTAATTCGAGTATGTGTGAGGCTTTTAGTTGAATCATGTGTGAGTCTTAAGCTTAGCATGTTCCACATAACCTCCACATCTTTGTAACCACACATTTCCGCTTCATCTCGAAGATTCAACAACCCGCCAATGGCTCCGCCCATTTTATCTCGAAGATTCAACAACCCGCCAACTGACAAAATTGTAACCGCACATTTCCAATATCAGTTAAAATGATACGTTTAATTTGATTTTGGAGTGAGATACAATCAATATGGTATGGCTATATCAAAAAACGTTTCAAGCCTATCAAATGCATGCTTGAGTAGTTACTATTCATGATGCACTTCATTTTCGGTTTCCAAAGTGAAACTATAATGATTTTTTTTTACCATTGCTTTTCTTTTCAATTCAAGATTAATTGGCAGAATGGTTAGAATCTGGAAAGTTACCTTTTCTTATTGGTACTTGATTGTCCATAATTATAACATTTTTAATTAAATTTTGAAATAACACTTAACACTATTTAACGCTATTATTATTATTAATTATTATTATTAATAATTAAAATGGTTCACAAAAATAATCACTTGGTATTCTGTTGACTTCAGTATTTTACTTCAAAATCTTGGAACCGTGAATGTTGTATTAACAATTATATTTATTCTCATATAACCAAAAACTTTATTCATTTTATGTCTACAACATTTTATGTGGTTAACAAAAAAAAATTGAATGACAACCATACAATCAAAGTGATTTTCTACCCATTCATTTTTGCATCACCTAACCAACACTATGGAACCACAAGTTGCAGCAATGGCAAGACGTAAAAGGAAGCAGATTCTTAAAGATAAAAGATTGTAAAAAGGAAGAACTGATGAAAACACAATCAATCCCATTGAAAACTCTCAAAGGTATTATGTTCCAACCATGGTTAATATCAGAACACCACTATCTGATTTAACTTCATCAATCTTTAATGAAAGAAATATGAGTTCACCTTCACCAGCATCTGCATCAAGCAACTCAAGTACAATGAAGAGTTTCAATATTGTTTCTACAAATCAACTGGCTGCTTCAGCACGACAGCGGAGGAAAAGTATTATGGAAGGTAAGATGCCCCAATCTTACAAACTTCATAACAACCTTAGCAATAACAGTGGGGGTCCTTTCAGGATAAATTCTCCATCCTTTTCGCATTTCAAAACACCATTTTCTGATATAGCTTCCTCATGTTCTAACCAAAGAAACATAAAACCTCATGCACCGCCAAGTTGTTCTATTCAAAAATCAAAAAAGCAGTTGACTGTTACACCTCTTTCTGATATAACTTCCTCATTTTCTAATCAAAGAAATATGGAACCTCATGAACATCCAAGTAGTTATGTTCATAAATCAAAAAAACAGTTGAATGTAGGTGTTATTCAATCCATGACGGTCAAACTCTTCAATTATTTTGGAAATGAGAATCATAATCTGGCTTTTTCATCCACAAGCAATATTCTTATACAAGAACCCACAACATTCACTTCAACTCCAGATGTTAACATTGAGAGTGATTACTCTGGTGATGAGACGGTAACAGATGATTCTCTCAGTGATAGCTCATGTGAATTCAATGCCGCAGATGCAAATTATGACTCAAGTTCCAGCTATGATGACGAAGATGTCTATGACTCCAATTCTACATCATTTGATTCTTTAAATATTGGTATTTATCATTAAAACCAACTTTATTTCTTCTTTAAATTCATTATACATATCAATTTGACGTTGTCCATTACATGTTGCACTTTGATACCTGCTATGATTTAATGTGGATTTTAGTTATAATTTTATTATTTAATATGAACGATTTTAGTTATAATTTTATTATTTAATATAAACCAATTGCTCAACTACGTTTCATTTAAATAGGTTATTCTGATATTGGTGATCCTATAGTTGAATGCACACAATGTGGGGCACTTATGTGGTATCAAGAAAAAACTGACAAGCGAAAACATAGTGCAATTCCTAAATTTCAACTATGTTGTGGAAAGGGGAAAGTTGTGTTGCCACTTCTGAAAACACCACCACTATTACTACGACGTCTTTTGTTTGATAATAGTGAGATAGACAGTCGAAATTATCAACAATTTTGTAGAATGTACAACATGATGTTTGCTTTTACGTCTCCGGGAATGAAATTCGACAACAGATTTTTAGCTGGAAGTGGACCACCTAACATAAGAATTCATGGACAGACTTGCCATCGAATTGGGAGCATGTTACCTTTAACTGGACAATCTCCAAAATTTGCTCAAATGTATGTTTACGACACCGACAATGAGATTCAACATAGAATTAAAGGAATTGGGTAATTTTACCAAACTTTGTTTTCTTTACAACATATTAAATATTTTTCATTGCTGCATCATAGTATTTCCTTTTATATGCAGGAACAACCCCAATATTATTCCAGAAACAGTTAGTAGATTGAAGGACATGTTAGATGAGTTCAACACACATGCCAAATCTTTTAGGATGACAGCAGATAGATTAAAGGATTGTCCTTTGCCTGATCTCAAGCTTAAGCTAATATCTGATAGATCAACAGATGGAAGGATTTATAACCAACCTACTATTTCGGAGGTAGCCGCCCTAATAATTGGTGATGTTGATACGGGTTCTAAGAGGGATATTCTTCTTGAAAGAAAGAGCGGAAGGCTAAAAAGAATAAGTGAGTTTCATTCAAGTTATCTGGCATATCAATATCCACTTTTGTTTCCTTATGGGAAAGATGGTTTTAGACTTGGAGTTCTTCTTAGAGAAACTAATACAAAAAAAAATGAAGAGGAACAAGCTTACCATTAGAGAATGGCTTGCTTTTAGGATTCAATGCAGACATAACGAGGCACAAACTATATTGCGGTCAAGAATGTTGTTTCAACAATTTTTGGTTGATGGATTTACTATGATGGAGTCACAAAGATTGAATTATATTCGAAAACATCAGAAAAAGCTGAGTGTTTCTAAATATTGCAATTTGAGCTCATCTGAACAGAATGCAAACACTCAAGGATCAAACAAAGGTAAAAGAGTGGTTTTACCTTCAACTTATGTTGGAAGTCGGAGGTTTATGGAACAACTCTATTTTGATGGAATGGCAATTTGTAGCCAAGTTGGATTTCCAGATCTTTTTATCACATTTACTTGCAATCCCAACTGGCCTGAAATCCAAAAGTTGCTTAGCAAAATTAACTTGAATTCTCAAGACCGTCCAGATATCATCTCAAGAGTCTTCAAAATTAAGTTCGATGAGTTGTTGTGTGATCTAACAAAAAGCACGTGTTAGGGAGAGTGATTGCATGTAAGTCAATTTAATACCCTTTCAGTCGAGTTATATTTTTTGACATTAATCTTATTAAATATGTAATATGCATCGTTTTACTAAGTTTAAACTTACTTAATTTCAGATATATACACCATTGAATTCCAAAAGCGGGGTTTACCACACGCCCATATACTATTATTCTTGCATCCTTCAAGCAAGTATCCGACTCCATATGATATAAACAAGATCATTTCAGCAGAGATACCAACGGAAGAAGATGATAGGAAACTCTACCATTTGGTCAAGACACATATGATTCATGGCCCATGTGGTTTAGCAAATGCGAATTCAACTTGCATGAAAAATGGAAAGTGCTCAAAATACTTTCCAAAGAAATATCAAACCGAAACCATTGTTGATCAAGATGGATATCCCGTGTACCGAAGAAGAGAAACTGGTAATACAGTGCTGAAAAAACATGTTCAACTTGATAACAGATATGTAGTTCCTTACAATCCATATTTGTTGAAGAAATTCCAAGCACACATCAATATAGAGTGGTGTAATCAAAGTACTTCAGTTAAATACTTATTTAAGTATATTAACAAGGGGTATGATAGAATTACTGCTGCTGTTGTCCAAACTGACGGTGATGGATCTCCCTCGGTCAGAATGGTTGACGAAATCAAGCAATATCTTGATTGCAGATATATCTCACCAAGTGAGGCATGTTGGAGACTTTTTTCATTTCCTATTCATGGTAGATCACCCGCAGTTGAAAGGTTGTTCTTTCATCTTGAAGGAGACAACTCTGTTTATTATACCGATTATGAATTGATAGATGAGGTGCTTGACAAACCAACTGTGAAAGAATCTATGTTTACGGCATGGATGGAAGCAAACAAAGCATACCCAGAGGCAAAGAATTTGACGTACTCACAATTTCTTTCCAAATTTGTTTATGATAAAAGATACCGTCGATGGAGACCGCGTAAAAGAGGAAATACAATTGGCAGACTTATTTGGGTCCCTCCAAGTACGGGTGAGTTATATTTCTTGAGAATGATGCTAACAGTCGTCAAAGGTCCAACTTGCTATGAGGATATAAAATTTGTGGGTGGAAAAGTTCAGGATTCTTTTAGGGATGCATGCTTCGAAATGGGCTTTCTTAACGATGACAAGGAATATGTTGCAGCCATCGACGAAGCAAAGAATTGGGGTTCCAGGCATTTTTTACGAAAGTTATTTGTCACTATGTTACTATCCGGTACTGTCAATAGACCACGACATGTTTGGGAAAAAACTTGGAGGACGTTATCTGATGGTATCCTCTACCAACAAAGGCAAAAAACAAATAGAAGAGGTATGTACACTTTATTAAACTTTTTTAAGTCAACAAATATTATTTTCCGAATGCAAGTTGTATCTTTTTTTATTACAAAATATAATGATATGAACTTACTTTAAAATATAATTATTCTTCATCCATATGTCCCTTATTTAATATGTTTCATAAGGTATGTACATTTACGTAAGAAACATTTTCATATTTGTCATTTGTCATGTATGTAAATTATTTTCTTAACTTGCAGCTGCAACAGTGTCTTTGGTTCCATTTAATTTCACGCAGCCGCAACATCAACTGTTTGATTTATGTTCAATGTATTTCAACATCACGACAGCAGTTGCATCATACATATGTAATTATATAGAAAACTAATGAAAATTTTTTAATAGAATTGCAGCTATCGGACAATGAGTTAAAGAATCTCACACTAATTGAGATTGAGAACATGATGCAATCGAATCAAAGAAGTTTGCATGAATTTAAATGTATGCCGTATCCAGATTCATACATCACAAAACATGTTGGCAATAGGCTTATTTATGACGAACTTAATTACGATGCCGATACCGAGAAACAGAAATTCCAAGAACTTTTTCATGCCCTTACAGGTGATTTATTTTCTTTATACTATGAATTACAAAAATGATTTTTATTTTCCTTGCACTTATAATTCTTGGTTTGTATTTTATAGATGAACAATGTTTGATATTTGAGAAAATCATGGATGTTGTTAACAAACAGAGTGGAGGGGTATTTTTCTTGCATGGTTACGGAGGGACTGGTAAAACTTTCATGTGGAGAACACTATCAAGTGCACTCCGTTCTCAAAAAAAAATTGTTCTTACTGTTGCTTCAAGTGGGATAGCTTCGTTATTATTGCCGGGTGGAAGAACAACACACTCAAAGTTCAAAATACCTGTGCCAACGCTTGACAACTCAACTTGCAACATCGACAAAGACACCGAACATTCTCAATTATTTGAAGCAACGGATGTGATAATATGGGATGAGGCACCTATGTCTCACAAGAACTGCTTCGAAGCATTGGATAAAACCCTTAAAGATGTAATGAGCAAAAAGGGTGTTGAGAATACTATTTTTGGTGGAAAAGTTGTTGTATTTGGAGGAGATTTTAGACAGATTCTTCTTGTTGTTCCAAGAGCTGGGCGTTCTGATATTGTTCATGCATCAATTAGTTCATCTTATGTATGGGATTATTGCCAGGTTTTAACACTATCAAAAAATATGAGACTTCAAGAGGGAAGAGACAACACAAGTTCTAATGAACTAGCGGAATTTTCAAAATGGATTTTAAATGTGGGTGATGGTAAGATTTGTGAACCCAATGATGGTTTGGTTGATATTGAAATTCCTCAAGAGCTATTAATATCAAATTTTGATGATCCTATAAGAGCAATTGTTGAAAACACATATCCCAATTTGTTGGAAAAATATCAAGATGTTGAATTCTTACAAGGAAAGGCTATTCTTGCTTCAACCATTGAAGTTGTGGATAAAATCAATCATTATGTATTAGACTTGATACCAGGTACATGTGTTTTATATTTACTGTATTATTACATTCATAATATATATATATATATATATATATATATATATATATATATATATATATATATATATATATATATATATATATATATATATATATATATATATATATATATATATATATATATATATATATATATATATATATATATATATATATATATATATATATATATATATATATATTTAAGAACATAGTTTTACTAATTTATTTATGTTTTGCTTTTTAACTTTTTTTTAGGAGAAGAGAAAGAGTATTTGAGTTTTGATTCCATTGATAGAATAGATTCAAGTTATACTGAAGCATATGAAGTTCTAACTCCTGAATTTCTCAGTAAATTAAGAACGTTGGTACACCTATTATGCTAATGAGAAATTTGGACCAAGCCGATGGGTTGTGCAACGGAACAAGATTAATTGTTACAAGATTTGCAAATCATGTCATTGAGGCAAAAATCATGTTTGGAAAGAACATAGGTAACATTTTTTACATTTCATGAATGTCTATGTCACCTTCTGATTCACCTTGGCCATTCAAGTTGATTAGGAGACAATTTCCGATTATTGTCTCCTATGCAATGACAATTAATAAGTCACAAGGTCAATCTCTTGATAGTGTTGGATTGTATTTGCCTACTCCTGTGTTTAGTCATGGTCAATTATATGTTGCAATTTCAAGAGTTAAGAGCAAAAGTGGGCTAAAAATCCTAATTCATGACAAAGAGAATCTACCGTGTTCTACTACTACTAATGTTGTGTACAAGGAAGTCTTTCAAGCACTTTGATAGTTGGTAAACTTTATATCTTATACTTTACGATTCAAATTAAAAATCTATTTTGAATTAAAATATATAGTATGTACATTTTCCATGTATTTCAAGAAGTATATAATTTTTCTTATTTGTTCATGCAGACGTGATTTGTTGATAGGACCGACGCTTGCTACAAATATGGAGTTAAATGCCAACATGGTTTACATGAGACATATACTCAACTGAAAACATGGTAACATACTTAATAATTTAATAATCTATAAATGTAATGTGAATCCAGACGAGACCCGTGCGATAGCACGGGTTTGTTACTAGTTAAGAAATATTAAAATATTAATAAAAAAAATAAGAAGAAAATTATATACATTTTAAAAAACTTATATTATTAAGAAAAACTATTAAAAAATGAAAGTTTTCCTATTAACTTTTTCTTTCAAACCATTTTAAAAAATTCATATTAAAGTCTTTTACATAATGCCAATATAAATTACAAAAGTGTCTCTATTTGTTTAATTTAATAATTTTTTCCCTTTCAATTATTATTTATTAAAAATAATAAATGTTCACAAATCAAATCTTGTACCTTCTTAATAACCCTTCAGGGTACGCCTTCTGAAATTTGTTATTCTGATTTTATGTGGAAGAGTGTTGTACCCCAAAATTTGCCCTCGCATTTTCCCCCAAGCAATCTCAGCTTCAGACATTTCCTGACTTTTCAAACTGGCTCAAGAATCGGACAAACGGACTTTTCTCGACAGTCAAGCAAAATTAGGGTTTTTACTGATTTTTAGGACTCTGGATTGTTTCACAGTTGGCTTAGGGTTTGGATGATTTTTGGTTCAATTTTGATCAGGCGAGCGTTATTTGGCATTTAATCAGGAGTTAAGGTTTTATGGGCATATTCTCAGAAGAATTTAAATTCTACAGCACTTTGCAGTTTATTCCGAGATTCGGGTTAAAATTCGCGTTATCTTGATTTAATCAGTAAAGGAGGCAGTTGGTTTGAATTCACCAGTCAAAAAGGATGTGTGCAGTGTGGAACTACAGTGCTTGGCAAAAGAATCAGTGAAAAAGAGGATTGCGTCTGATCAGTTTTTTGTGTTCGACTGCGCGTTGCTTTGAATGTTGGAAACGTCGAATTCATTTATTTTTGATCAACAATTGTTTAGTTGATTATTTATGGTTCTAAGAATTAAATATTTGAAATTTAAACTTTCATTTTATTTAATTTAAAGAATTATAAATAACAAGTAAATAAAGGGAATTGAAAAGAATTAAATGGAATTTTTATTTCATATTTAATAGTTGTTACAATTGTTATTATTTGGATACGAGTATTTATTACAAAGTATTTAAAATAATAATAGTGTACAAAAATTAAATTGAAAATAAAATTCTATCCTATTTCTAATATTCTTCATTCTTCACTTCGCTCCGGTGCTCCATTTTTTTTTATCTGCAAAAAGAAGAAGAAAGTCAGAAAGCATTTGAATTAAAGAAGACTGATAAAATTTGCTCATCATTAAGGGCCACTGACTGGGATCAGTTAACCCTCTCTGTAAATCACGGGATTTTTCCCGGTTCACAAAGAGGGAAGAATTTCATTTTTTATGCATGAATGCAAATGCATAAAATCCAAAGTTCAAACTGCATAGTTCAAATCCAAGTCAAACTGAAAAATCCAATTCCCATTTCCTATCAAATGCCAAAGTCTACTCAAAGATATCAAAAGTACAGTTTGCTGTCAAATGCCAAAGCTACTCAAAGCTACCAAAGAGGAAGTTTTGGCCAAGATATCAAGGAAAAGACAAAATGCCAAAGCTGTCAAAGAAAGATGAATATGCAGAAGTAATATGTCATGCAAGCAAGTTCCTTTTTTCATCATTTCCCATCAGGGCCACTTTCAGGAAAAAAATAGTACAAAAAGCATAATATTATAATGCAAACTGTACAGAGAGAGAAAAAAGAGAGATAGAAGCAGGTTTTTCAGGCTTAGACAGTAAGGCAAAAGTTAAAAGAAGCATCAATTCAGCATTACTCAAAACTGGGCAGAAGTACACAGCAGAGACAATTACCAAAAATAGAAAAGTGCCAAGAAACTTTGTAAAATTAACCAGTAACTTGGATCAAGAAAAAGACCAAGGTTTGAATAAATATTAGGCGCCAAAGACCAAGAGAAAGAGGACAAAAAAGAACAAAAGAAAATACTGAGCTGAAAAACCTGATTGAGCCAAGCACCAACATCACAAATATATAATCTGCAAACTGATAAAAGAAGCCAGTACAACACAGTTCAAGGAGAAGAAAAATATACAAAGCCTGAAGCCTCACAAAATCACAAGAAGACTAACAACCTTTTTTTCAAAAAACCAATCCTCAA
Source organism: Vicia faba (assembly GCA_948472305.1). NCBI lineage: Eukaryota > Viridiplantae > Streptophyta > Magnoliopsida > Fabales > Fabaceae > Vicia > Vicia faba. Next base: position 88,483,159 of record OX451738.1, on the reverse strand, counting down.
TCCCATCCTAAAAACCATTACAAACACATAGAAAACTACCAAACCTGGCCTAGCCTTCAAACCTGATAAACCAACTAAAAACATGCTGAATCTGTCACAAGCATATCACCTACTGTCAACATACCATCCAACCTCATCAACCTGCATTAACCTCAAGAACTTGTTAAGCCTCAACAGAACCCAATCTACTGTCATAACATAAACCTGTCAAAGCTTAAACATAAAACAAACAATAATCTGCAAAGCCCAAACTTACTGTCATAACCCCACAAACCCAAACCTGCTGAACATACAAACACAAAAAAACCGAACTACCAAAATCCCTGTCAAAAACCTCAAGCCAAGTATCAGTCACAAACATAGCCCATCCTAAAACCAACCATAACCAGAATCACCATACCTATTGCCAAATCTCAAGCCTGAACATCAAAAACCTGATCAAAAGAAGCCTGACCATTATCGAAACACCATGCTGTCAACAAACTAACAAGCATTCAAAAGTTCAAGGCAACGCATGTGAGACATCCAAAGCCCTCAGTGTACACATCATTGGGCAAGAAACCAACTTCCAGAAATATACTGATACCAAGAAATCGTTCAAGGGGCATATTCAGAAGCAAATGCTCAAAGGCAACGTGTACACAGTAGGAAAGAAGAGATAAAGAAGTGAATTGTTTCAAGATAAGGCTTTTCAGAACATCATCATCAAAACCATAGACAAGCAAAGCAACCATTCAAGATAACAAGCCAGCAAAGAGAAGAGATAAAGAAGTGAGTATTGAAAGGGTTTTCAGGGCAAAGGAAAGTCATCATCAAACCCTAGAATATGGCGAAAAGATAAAAGATACCAGGGTCATCAGAAGCAAAGACTCGTCACGCTCCCTCCGCTCCTTCCGGCCTCCTGAGCACCACTTCCCCGTCTCTCCTCCTTCTCCAAAGTCAGGTAGTACAATCTTTTCCCTCTCTTTTTCTCCTTCACCTCATAATAAGTCAAAGATCAAGTTTTAGATTCAAATGGAAATAACGCATGCAATCCGTAAAAAGAACATAAAAAACTGAAAGCAAACCTTGTATCAAGAGGACACTGAGGCCGTGCTATGGAGGGAAGAGAGGTTTGGGAGCAACACCGGTGGCCGGACGGAGGAGCATTGGTCAGAAGGCGAAGATGAACGGAACTCAGCAAACGGCGCCATCCCAGAACCCTAACGCGCTATCAAATGAAAATTCCCAAGCGAAACCCTAAAACATTTGCCTCCAAAATGGGCCTAATCCGTTTAACTTCTATAAAGCCCATCAAAATTCTAAACCTCTGATATAAAACAACTTTTCTTTCATTTAATTAATCAACTTTTTTTTAGTTAAAACATTTAATTTTTTTTTTTAAAACCATATAGTTAAAATTGGAAGTATCTTTTTTTTTAAGCATATATTGGTATATAAATAATAAAACATATTTTTATCATATAATTAAAATTGAGTACCTTTTTATTCTCTTAATATTTTTGTACATAACTTAAGTAAAATACATTTTTCTACCTCATTTATTTAAAATTGAAAATATCTTTCTTTTCTTCTAATTAAAATATATTTTGCACATAATAAGTAAATAAACATTTTTGTATAATTTGATTTCTTGAAATATTTTTATACATAACAATAAAAAATACCTTTTTTTTTAACATACATAATTTAATTTTGGACATTTAATACTCTTTGTACATAACAATTTAAATACATTTTTTCTAATATTAAAATTCACAAACATTTGATTAAAATACTTTTTGTATATAAACAAATAAAGATACATTATTTAATTAAAACTTGAGCACTTAAGTTAAAACATTTTTCTTATTGCACATATCTAAATACAAAAATACAAGACTAAGTAAACATTTATCTAGGTCAAAACCCTAATACGCTTCAATTTCACATTTCGCACCTGTAAATAATTACACAATACATATACATCCCACACTTACACTTACACAATACATTCACATTGTCCTATACACATTTTTTATCTTATATTTGTATATTCGATATTTACATTTGATCGCACATTCGATTTGGTTGTAACTTATTGGATACTATAAGTCTCATCCCCTTTTGTACATTTATACCCCCACTCCCGGACACTATTTTTAGCATAGATTTTACATTCCGCAATTTACAGTTTTCCAATTATACCATGGTTAGACCTAGGGTTTGCATGTACATAAAATCAAACGTTAGATAACCTAATACAAGACAAATACATGTAATCAATACACAATCACACTTGCACCCCCTAGGGTAATCCCACATGTTGCCTTCCAAAATGGGCCATGCTTGCACGTCGAGTTTCTTTGGCAAAACGAATTCCAAATGATCATAAGTCCCTCAAAGTGTTGCCTAAACGGAATGATCATAGTCCCTTCAAAGCAAATTGCCAAAGACACTTGGCACCATTGCATTCATGGTCCATACGATAACCCGCGCCCGTCCCGAATAAACTTCCTAAACGCAAGATTGTCTACCAATTTCAATGGTAGAACAAAATTGTTAAAAGGGGTTAAAACATGACAAAAACCTTTGAGTACAATAGGGTAGATAAGCTCTTAGTTACTTGAGATCAATTTGCAAAAACACTTGCCTTCTTTTCAAAAACCACAATCCGCAACACTTTCAAAACAAACTCTCAAAAACATTTGAAACATCTTTTCGAAAAGATCCACACTTTTGTAAAACACTCAATCACGAGTCAAATACATTAGTTGCCTAAGACAAGGCATCTTTTTCCAAAACATTTTCAAAAGCACCCACACACACACCATTTTCAAAGCAATCGAAAAACAAGGCAAGTGATCTAAAAAACCAAGTAACTAAGAGCCCATGGATAACCATGGATGGAAAGGGTGCTAATACCTTCCCTTTTCATAATCTACCCCCCGAACCCACGAAACATCTCAAAAGGTTTTTGCTGTGCTTTTTTTAACCTTTCCTTTAGGATAAAATAAAAAGTCGGTGGCGACTCTTGCTCAACCGCACAAGTGCGAATACGAACGCAAAACACAAGTCAGTTCTCCCACCGTATCACAGAACTGGCGACTCTGCTGGGGAATATTCTAAAAGTGGAGTTACCTTAGGGTTTAGATCACCTTTGTTTTCAATTGATTGCTTTGTTTGCTTTACATTTGTGGGCTTTGCATCGGAGTTTTATAGATCCTAACCCGGATCTGGGAAATACCCTTTTAGGTAGCATAATCTGTGAGGGACCTGTCCGGCGTAGACCGACATGGGTGAAGCAGTGGCTACGTTGGTGTGGCATCTTAGTCTGTACCTATATCCCTTGTGTTGTAACGGGGAGAATATAGGTCTTCTAAGGGGTCATTAAGCACCAACCAACCTTAGAACCCTAAATTGACCAACTTGGCTATTAGGACAGTAGCAGTATGCTACACTCATTGAGGCTAAACTCTCGAGATGGTTCTGACCGCGAGAAAAGATTGCGATGCTGGAGTTATGACCGATTGAGGGTAGCCAATGATTTGAGATCCTCTAGAACCCGGTTACTTTTGATAGGATAGGTTTTAACCAACAAAACCAAAAGAGGGTAATACCTGAAACTCATGTTGGCCTGAAACCTAAGGGTGTCTTGTGTGACTTGTGTGCCTTATCTGCCTATGTGAATACTTGTGGTGTGCTTCATCATAGCATCATGCCATCATACCATTGCATGCATCCTGTATAAAGGACTAACCCATTTCAAAGACAAAAAAGGTTTCATCTTTGCTCTGTTTTGTAGGACATCATGATGCCCGTGCGTAGGAATACTGTCCGGCTCAGCTTTGTTCAACCGCCGGTTTAACTCAAGGATTTGGTTGGTAGGATTCCCAACACTTCTTCTTTCATCAACAGACATGGTTCTCTCCTTGGCTTGGTCACTGCAAAGTGGGACCAACAACTGATAAGTGTTCTGACCCAGTTTTATGACCCTCTGTATCATTGTTTCACTTTTCAAGACTTCCAGCTGGTTCCTACCCTGGAAGAATTTTCTTATTTGCTTGGGACCCCTGTCTTGGAACAAACTCCATTCACTGGATTGGAAAAGACTCCTAGGCCTGAAGAGATTGCTGCAATTCTCCCCTTGACCAAAGAAGAGGTATTGTCCAACTGGGAAACTAGAAATGGGATCAAGGGCTTTTTGGTCAAATTTCTGGTTGGCAAGGCTAATGATTTCTGGAATGACTTGGACTTCAAGGCGTACGAGGATGTTCTGGCTCTTTTGATCTATGGTCTGGTATTGTTCCCCAACCCTGACACCTTTATCAGTATCCATGTTGTGATCGGTGGATCTGGAACTGACTGTTTAACGCTGGTTCGCGAAATGTCGCGGAAGCAAGAGTCGCCACCGTCTTTTATTTTCTCCAAATGGAAAGGACAAAAGCACAGAAAAATTCCTTTAAAGAGATTGCTCTCGGTTCGGGAGGTAGGTTATAGAAAGGGAAGGTGTTAGCACCCTTTCTATCCATGGTTATCCATGGGCTCTTAGGTACTTGCTCAATGTGTTTTCAAAAAATGTTTGTTTGCTTTTCAATTGTGGGTTTTAAAAAAGTTTCTTTGAAAAATTTCAGTTCGACTCGTACGTCAGAGTGTTTGAAAAGTTTGTTTTGAAAGCTTTTGAAAATGTGTTGGTATGAAAAGTCTTTGAATTTTTGTTTTGAAGAGAGCAAGTATCCATGAGTCGTCTACCTACCCTAAGGAATTCGTCTGTGTAAATGTCCTTTGAAGTAGTGCCATCCCACCATTGAGAGGCAGGTAGCACCACCGTTGGAGGTATTCGGGTCAATTCGGGTTTGTAGGGACATGGTGATCACCAGAGCAATGGGAAGACACCTTAGAAGCTACCCTCATGCCAGGTTCTCGGATCATGAGGACTTACTAAGACGTCCTCTACTCGACGATCACCTTTCGAAAGGCAACAGTGAGGCGTACCCTAGGGGTGGTGTGTGCGAATTGTGTGTCATGTTTCAATTATTTTGTCTTGTCATGTTTGTCGTGATCTACGCTTGATTTTATTTTTAAGTCCATACATTCTTTCATGCATATTTATTAACAGTTATATATTTGCAAGAAAATAAATCTAAACTATTACAACTGGCGCGGGTCCACATCGCCAAAAATAACCGAACCCGATTTGACTGAAAATAAATAAAGCAAATAAAATAAAAGTGCGAGAATTTTAAATTACATGGCTTTGGGGCATATACAGAATTATTTAAACAATATAAAATAAATGCGCGAAATAAGGAGATTAAACAAAACTAGGGCGTTGGACCCTTTTACAAACAATTAAAATTAATCAAGGAATCTAAAATTAAAATTAAATGAAGAATAGTATTTTTGTGTTTTTTAGATTTAAAAGAAAAAAAAAAAGACAAATTAATTAAAACTAAAATGCTAAACCCTAGTTCTAATGTTTTTTAAGTTATTAAGAAAATATTGACTTTTAACCTAATTTAATTCTAAATTAATTTATGTACATTTTTTAATTTATGATGAAAATAAATAAAAATTATTATTCTGAAAAAAAGGAAAAGAAAAAAGAGAAAATAAAAATTATTAAACCTAAATTCTATTTTTTTGGATTTTTATTAAAAGGAATGAAAGTTGGAAACCTAATTAAAACTTAAATATTTAAGTGTTATTATTTATAAAAAAAACAATATTTAAAATAAAATAATTATTAAATTTTCTGACTTTTCTGATTTTTGTGATGTTTTTGTATTTTTGTAAAAAAAAATTAAATAAAACAAATGATTCAAATAACATAACAATTAAAATAAATGAAGATATAAATAAGAAATAAATAAATTTGGCAAACCAGGGTGGGGTGTAGCCCCAGATTAGGAGGTTCAGATTTGAAAAGCCTGGCCCATTTGCTTGAATTCATTGACTTCCCTAAGCCACGTGCACGCCTGTTGACTTGCATCCATGGTATACTTTCAAGCTGAACCCTTGATCAGATCTCCTGGGACGCGTGGACAATGCATTTTGGAGTGTGCATGGTGAGCTTTAATGTTAGCGCTGCATGTGAATTCAAGTTGAAAAATAATATTGAATTTTGCAAGACCTGGGACTTGAACCCAGGTCAGGAGAGTCATATGCACAACGTGTTACCACTGAGCCAAGCGCTTTTCATTTAACCTATAATAACACGTAAATATAATAAATGAAATATAACGTTAGTGGATGGCCTGGCGCGAAAATTTGAATGGACGAATCATTGCTTGACACGCCTTCTTCTTCCTCCCCGTCCCTGTAACATAACACAAATAGGCAACGGTTTCTTACGCGTTTCATTAGGCAACATTTGAAAAAATAGCGAATAGAGCTACGTGAATCAGAAATTAATCGCGAGTATGTCAATCCCTTCGTCTTGGTGTACTGAGTTCAACCATGGTGGTCCCAAAGGCCAATTTTACTGTATGGCAAAAGCCCTAAATCTAAGAACCTGCAAACCCTAGCATATGAAAATGGTGGAATCACATATGATCACCAAAAATGCAATTAAACATAATGGAGAGCTTAGAAACTTTGTAAGGAACAAGAATCCACAGTTAAAATGCAATGATCATGCTTAGAATTGAGAACACGATTTCAAAAAAATTTCTGTACAGTTTGAGTTGTCGTTACTGCTTCTTCGCGTTTTGATTGAGGTTAGGGGTTGGGATGTGTTCAGTGATGCCTCAGGATGCTAATGGACAAAGAATTAAGGCTTAAAAATCCCTCCAACTTTGATTTCAGTTTTGCCTTTTTATGTCAAAATTTCCAATTGCCAAAGCTTGTTTGGGCGCAGCCTCTTATGTCCTCAGCCTAGGGTTTGACTTAGTGATTATAATGGATGGAAATTAGCTTGCTAACTGACCTTAATTCATGCTTGGGAAAGAATAAGTCCTAGGGTTTTTACCATTGACCATTTTTCCTTCTTTTTAGCCAAAACCTAGACCTAGTGTGAAACTTAACCCTAGCTTGAGTTTTTGAATTGGCCCATGATACATAGAAATTGTCCAAGTTCACATGACACTATTCCATTGGTTTTTAAATTTTATTTGAATTTTCAAAGAATTAAAATGAATTAAATCATCAAAAATTAAATAAAATAAAAAAATCAATATTTGGTCTTGAAACTAATCATGGGACACGTGTGTGGCATGACAAGGATGAACCAAGTGGAAAAAATGGGGCCCTTTTGTCAAAAATTGGATTTTCAAGGATAGTTGACTTTTGCCATTTCACAAAATTTTCCCAACTTCTACAAGGCATAACTTGCTCAATTTTTAAGCTTTTCACATGTTCTTGGACATTTTGGAAAGGTCTTTGAGTCCTTTAACCAATGCCTTTGGTCCCATGTCATTTTGATTTACCAATCTCAAGTTATGGTCTTTTACTTAAAGTCCCTTTTTGTTGACTTTTGAAAATGACCTATAATGTTGAAATTGATAACTTTTTGTGAGAGCATTTCTTGGACTTGAAGTATGAAGATGAGTTGTAGGAAATGTCTTTCTCTTCAAAATGAGCTTTGGATGGAATTTTTCTGATAATCCATGTGAAAGTTATGCCCTGGTCAATTTCAGTTGACTTTTTCAGCTGTCCAAATATAACTTTTGCATCTTTGATGATTTCTGAGCCAAACTTTGAGAATCATGATCAAGCATTGATCAAATGATGTTTGTGGCTTCAAAATGATATATTGACCAAAAATTTGAACTTTTGACTGCCAAATGACCATTTTGCCCCTACAGTTGACCGTAGTGCAATCTAGGGTTTTGACTGTGCAATTTTGAGCTGAATGCCTTGAAACTTGATATGAGGATGCTTGACCATGTTTGTAAGCATATGAGACTTGATTGGGCCTTTGAAAACTTCCTTTTCTTGATCAGACTCAAAACCCTAATTTTGACTGTATGGGAGACTGTTGAGTTGTGCAACCCTTGGGGAATTTTGTGACTTGGCTTGGCAATTTCTTGAGGAATATGGGAGGGAAAATTTTGGGGTATAACAGTTGCCCCTGTTCAATCTTCTTAGACCTGAGGATGCAGATTGGCTGACGTGCCTTTCGTAATCCGAGGGTAAAAGATGATTGGACACTAGAGTGCCCGGAAATTTGCGCTCACATGTTAGCAATGAGGGTGGAATGGGCTTATAGATGCCATTTGGAGATTGCTGGATTGGATGATGGGCTTATAGATGCCATCTGGATGTTGATCGCGTAGGAGATTCCTTAGCGAGAACTTGCGTACCTGCAAAACAGAAAAATGAGTACCTGACACGTTGCAGGAGCTGATTTTTAGATGCTTGGTATAGATGTGTCCTGACTGGTTACAAGAGCTGAGTCTGGAGCTTCAAACGGCGATGAAAGAACCAGGGATGGTTACTTCCTTAGCATGAATGGTAAGAGAGCCTTGGGTGACTTTAATTTCAACAACGCTCGTTGAGAAAAATCTTGGGTGTCTTCTACTGGGATAAGAATCAGGGAGATCTTAGGGTTGATCTGACTGAACCAGAGAGGCCTTCGACTGGATAAGCATCAGGAAAATCTTGGGACGATTTAACTGAACCGGTCTAGGTCTTGAAATGTCTTCAAAGGGATAAGCATCAGGAAAATCTTGGGACGATTTAACTGAACCAGGCTAGGTCTTGAAATATGATTGAGAATTTCAACTGCATCTTTCCTGAAAGGTAAAGGTCAGACATATGCAATGTATGACATGAATCAAGCAATGATGTTCTCAACATAAATGAGATTCGTATGATATGATGCGTTTATGCATGCTATAATGATGTGTGTGATGTTTTATGAATGCGTTTTTCGTCTAAGAAAGTAAACTCTTTGACGGGTGCCAGGAAGTCATATCCCGGGCTGATGTCGAAGAATAGATTTGCTTCCGCTGGGGATGATAACTGCAAGGATACCGGTAGATGACTCCATTGCGGAATAAACTTGGCGAATGGAAGATTCTGCGGGGAGAAAAGATACTCTTAGCGATCATGCTGGAAAGCAATACTCTGTGGGAAGAGTGACGCCTTGCTGAATGTTGATAGTAACTCTGTTGGGGATACTGTTGTCGTATTGGAAGTGTGAATAGACTTCGCTGGGGATAGGAAAGAACTACGTTGACGACGACCTTCCCTTGGCTTTTGGCTGAGGATAACCCAGTTATATCCTGTTATGGAAATAACTCTTTAAATAAAGCCGGACGATGCGTTCGTGCTCTGCGAGGGATAAGCTTCCAGAATCTACTGGGGATAAGCTTATGCTTGGGGAGATGGATTCCAACTTTCCTGGGGAAACTGGGTTGGACTCTCCTGGGGAAGTTTTGGACTGTAATTTTGTACGTTGAGAGAGGGAACCTATGTAGGGTCGCCTGCTGATGAGCTCGTGTAAAACCGTATCTGAAATGGATAAAGAACCTGGGTAGGGTTACTTTGATGATGAGTTCGTGTAAAACTTCGTTCTTGGAAAGGGAGAACCTGTGTAGGGTTTCTGGGTGACGAGTCCATGTAAAACAGCATCTTGAAGAGAGGGAACCGGTGTAGGGTTGCTTGATGAGGTAAGTTCATGTAAAACTTTTTGATGAACCGGGGTGAGGTCATCTTGAGCTAAATCCATGTAAGACTTCTGGAGGAACCGGGGTTAGGTTACTTGGATAAGTTTGTGTAAAAACTTCTGGAGGAACCGGGGTTAGGTTACTTGGATAAGTTTGTGTAAAAACTTCTGGAGGAACCGGGGTTAGGTTACTTGGATAAGTTTGTGTAAAAACTTCTGGAGGAACCGGGGTTAGGTTACTTGGATAAGTTTGTGTAAAAACTTCTGGAGGAACCGGGGTTAGGTCATCTTAAGATAGGTCCATGTAAGACTTCTGGAGAAACCGGGGTTAGGTCACTTCGATAAGTTTGTGTAAAAACTTCTTGATGAACCGGGGTTAGGTCATCTGGATAAATCCATGTGAGATTTCTGGAGGAACCGGGGTTAGGTTACCTGGGTAAGTTTGTGTAAAAACTTCTTGATGAAAATTGAGAAGGAACCGGTGTAGGGTTGCATGATTTTGATTAAGCGGATGATTGTCCACGATCTGGAATTTGTAAAGGTAGATGGTAATCATCCTTATGTTGATCTTTACTTTGTACTTTGGTTGGCAGAGCAATTGGATCGCCTGGATAACTCATTATTGCCCCTGCTTCGGAGATGAGGGAAGAGGATACCTGTGTGGGTGATTGACAAATCTTCGTGTAGGCAAGTGACGAGATACCGGAACATAGTCGTATGCTTTGATCCCTAACTTTTGCCTGGACTGCCCTTTCGGGTTTTCAGTCCACCGGGATATCCCTTTTGCCCAAGCCGCCTTTTCAGGTTTTCGACTTGCCGGGTGTACATGTTTTTGTTTTCATCCCTTATTTTGCCTAGGCATGTCAACCTAGCGGGTCTTTGATGATGCGCAGTATTTTTCCGACTATGTCCACGCTCTCAGAATGTAGGGAGTTGCCCCTGTTGGAAGTATTTTGCCATGCCCCAGATAATGGGCAATACTCCTACCGTGCCCCTTGATTGGAGGTACTTCTGTTCACAAGGTGTTCATCGTGCGAATTTCCCTGCTGTTCAAACAAATAGCCATATGCAAACAAGGTTATTTTAAGAATGCAAAAGCCTATGTCTGTCGTGAATTTTGAAAATGCATTTTTGATAAAGGTGAGTTTTTCTTTGTAAACTGTGATGTCAACTCGTTACTTTACAGCATACCTTCAGGAGTCAGGATACCTTCGTAACAGTATGCTTTCGAACTAACCCATACTTCGGCTAGGACTTTTAAGGGTTATATCGTGGCCTGGTTCACGGTTTAAGAAACAAAGGATAAAGGCTCAAATTATTTGTACCCACCCGCTTTTCGTGATGTTCTCCAAACCTAAACTCAGTTGATCATACGTTAGACCTTGTTTGAGTCTTTGCTCTGATTTTCCGGTGATGGTTCCGATATTGATGATTTATTTTGAATGGGCAGTCATCTTTTCTTGCTGAGGGTTTATAGGACCTATTTCTTGATTTTTGTTATCCCTTTCTTTTTTTGCCTGAACTGTTTCCTTTTTGGAATTACAGTCAGCGGGATGCCCCAGTTTGGTAAGTCTTCTTTATTGGTTTTGACTTTTTGGGCTTTTCATTTATGATTTTTTTTTTTGATAATGACTGCTTGTCCTTATGATTGTTCAGAACCACCACTGTCTTTTGTTTTTGAAAAACTCATTCATTGTGCTCTTGGATCGACTGAGAGAACTACCCTGCCCCAGGTTATGATTAAGGGTTTTGATTTTCGAAAATACAAACTCCTACTTCTTTGGCTCTGATGGGTTGACGAGGGATTATCATCTTTATAACTCCAGTGTTTAGGAATTGAAACAATGCCTGTACCTCATCAGCGGGGTCTGTTCAAAAGCATACTGTAAATTGTGGTATTGTTTTCGTCATCCTCCCTCAAGAGGTTAAGAATTGACCATCGCAGAAAATATGAAAGCAGTTTTAAGCATAGTAAACATAATTAATTCAAGACAGACATGTGTAATGCATTCATGAAATAAAAGAGTTTAACACAATAATTGTTTATCTGAACAAGAAAAGGAAAAATACAACTTGACATCAAATGAACAAAAATTTAGCCATGCTTTGGCAATGGAGCGGTGGTCACGTTGGGAGTCTCAGCAGGCTCGAACTCGATCTCTTTGGCATCGATCATGTTCTGAATTTTGTACTTCAGTGCCCAACAGTCCTCAGTATCGTGCCCCGGGCTATCAGAATGATAGGCACACCTTGCTTCTGGATTGTAGCTAGGAGAGGAGGTCTTAGGATTGGCAGGAGGGTTGATTAGTGCAATCAGGTTCATCTTCACCATATGCTGCAATGCTTGTGCCCAAGGCATGTTAATGTTGGTGAATTGCCTTTTAGGCCCTTCCGGCCTTTGCTGGTTTCCCCTTTGTGGTTGACGGCGTGGTGCAGAACCAGAGATCATGACTGCCCCTGCATGTTGATCACGGCGACTCTTTTGACTGTATACAGCATTGGATTCCTTCTTTCCCGTGTAAGGCTTTTTATGAATATCAGAAGGTGTGGCCTCTTGAATTTTCCCCGACTTGATACCAGCTTCAATTCTTTCGCCAGTCAGGATGAGGTCGGTAAATCCAGCAGACGAGTTACCAATGAGGTGATTGAAGAATGGCCCGGATAGGGTCCCCAAGAACATATCAACGAGTTCCCGGTCAGTTAACGGAGGTTGCACCCTTCCAGCAAGGTCTCTCCATTTCTGGGCGTACTCCTTAAAACCTTCACCCGACCCTAGCGACATACCCTGGAGCTGGGTACGCGTAGGAGCGAGGTCGGCATTATACTGATACTGCTTATAGAAAGCAGTGGCCAGATCCTCCCAGTTACGAATGCTGATTCCATCTAGCTGATAGAACCAATCGAGGTGAGTCCCTGAAAGACTCTCCTGGAAGAAGTGGATCCAAAGGTTCTTGTCTGCTGTGTAAGGCTGGATCTTCCTTACATAAGAACGGAGGTGCAACTTGGGACAGGAAGCCCCATCATACTTCACGAAGGTAGGTGTTTTGAACTTGTGGGGGATCACCACCCCAGTAGATAACCCCAAGTCTCCGAAATCCAACCCAGGCACCTGCTGAACTTCCATAGCCTTTAATCTGTCTTCCAGCTGTTTGTACCGGTCTTCAGCAGGAGGGTACTGTTCGTCGTTGAAGTCTGTTTCAGTATCAGAGCCCACAGGAGTAGTGACCTCCCTTTCTTGGTGACTACCTTCCATCACAGATGGAGGAGTCCTTTCAGCTTCAACCAAAGTGTTCCCGAGTCTGCGCCCAGTGTTAAATAGCACAGTCCTCCTCTTCTTCTTAGTCTTCTTCAGAAGCATGGTCTTCAACTCTTGTTGACCCTGAGCCAAGCCCTTGATCAGCTCTTGAAATTGGGCGTTCTGCGCCTGAAATTGGACGTTCTGCGCCTGAAGAGCCTTGATAGATGCCTCGGTTGATGATTCAGGATTCATGACGAGACTGCTGAAATAAACAGCGAAGAAGGTAAGCAACCTGCAGGGGAAGGGTACCTGTTATGTAATGATATGTATGATATGCATGCAATGATTTCAAGGACCTCGTGGGGTAAACAAGAAAATTTGTTAGCATTGGAATTTAGAGCTTGATTGAAGGACACCCATGTTATTGAGAACTCTTCTTCAAGAGTCGAAGGCTCACCATATCAAGTGGGTCATAGCCCCTGACAACCTTGGCTAGAGGAAAATAAATCCTCTTTGCCCCTTGCTGGGCAGTTGGTTCATCATGACCTGTATCACAAGCCCTTGAGATCCTTGAAATGGGTTAAGATGTATGCAATGGTATGATGTCATGATATGCATGGGGTGATGTAGGTAAACCCTGTTATGAGTCCCAATTTAAGGACTATAAACAGACCCTGCAAGAAATTCAGTATACTTTGTTATGAGTCCCAATTAAGGACTATAAACAAAACCTGCAAGAAATTTGGTAAACCTTGTCACGAGTCCTAGTTAAGGACTATAAACAAAACCTGTAAGTAGTTCATGTGTCAGCTAACAAGCATGCAAGTAGGCAAGTACAAAGGCACACAAGTCACACAAAAGAGCCCTTAGAGTTTAGGCCAGCATGAAGCTTGGGGTACTACCCTCTTGAAGTGGGTGGGTTCAACCTGTCCTAATCAAAGTAACCGGGTTCTAAGGTTCCCAATATCACGGGACTGCTTTCATTGTTCATCGTTTCGATTTAGCCACTGAACTGGCGACCGAAATGTTCCAGGAAAGCAACCCTCAATTGAGTGTAGTATCGAGTATCAACCAACCTCGGACTGCACCAAAGTCAGTTATCTCACTACCCTAAAGAGGCCAAGATGGTTCAATTAAGGTTCCTAAGGTCTGTTGATGCTTCACGACACCACATGGAGGCCCCGTACTCTCCTTGACTGAACTCAAGGGTTACCGGTACACACCAAAGTGCCACATCAACGTAGCAGACTGTTTCAACCATGTCGGTATACCCCGCACAGTTCCCTCACAGCCTTGTTGCTACTTTCTAAGAAAGGTATCCCCCAGATCCGGGTTAGGATCTATAGAACTCCCAAGACAGTCCCACAATTTAAAGCAAACAAGGAAGACAATTGAAAACACAGTTATGAACTAACCCTAAGGTACACCTCACTTTAAGTTATGTCCCCAGCAGAGTCGCCAGTTCTGTGATCGGTGGATCTGGAACTGACTGTTTAACGCTGGTTCGCGAAATGTCGCGGAAGCAAGAGTCGCCACCGTCTTTTATTTTCTCCAAATGGAAAGGACAAAAGCACAGAAAAATTCCTTTAAAGAGATTGCTCTCGGTTCGGGAGGTAGGTTATAGAAAGGGAAGGTGTTAGCACCCTTTCTATCCATGGTTATCCATGGGCTCTTAGGTACTTGCTCAATGTGTTTTCAAAAAATGTTTGTTTGCTTTTCAATTGTGGGTTTTAAAAAAGTTTCTTTGAAAAATTTCAGTTCGACTCGTACGTCAGAGTGTTTGAAAAGTTTGTTTTGAAAGCTTTTGAAAATGTGTTGGTATGAAAAGTCTTTGAATTTTTGTTTTGAAGAGAGCAAGTATCCATGAGTCGTCTACCTACCCTAAGGAATTCGTCTGTGTAAATGTCCTTTGAAGTAGTGCCATCCCACCATTGAGAGGCAGGTAGCACCACCGTTGGAGGTATTCGGGTCAATTCGGGTTTGTAGGGACATGGTGATCACCAGAGCAATGGGAAGACACCTTAGAAGCTACCCTCATGCCAGGTTCCCGGATCATGAGGACTTACTAAGACGTCCTCTACTCGACGATCACCTTTCGAAAGGCAACAGTGAGGCGTACCCTAGGGGTGGTGTGTGCGAATTGTGTGTCATGTTTCAATTATTTTGTCTTGTCATGTTTGTCGTGATCTACGCTTGATTTTATTTTTAAGTCCATACATTCTTTCATGCATATTTATTAACAGTTATATATTTGCAAGAAAATAAATCTAAACTATTACAACTGGCGCGGGTCCACATCGCCAAAAATAACCGAACCCGATTTGACTGAAAATAAATAAAGCAAATAAAATAAAAGTGCGAGAATTTTAAATTACATGGCTTTGGGGCATATACAGAATTATTTAAACAATATAAAATAAATGCGCGAAATAAGGAGATTAAACAAAACTAGGGCGTTGGACCCTTTTACAAACAATTAAAATTAATCAAGGAATCTAAAATTAAAATTAAATGAAGAATAGTATTTTTGTGTTTTTTAGATTTAAAAGAAAGAAAAAAAAGACAAATTAATTAAAACTAAAATGCTAAACCCTAGTTCTAATGTTTTTTAAGTTATTAAGAAAATATTGACTTTTAACCTAATTTAATTCTAAATTAATTTATGTACATTTTTTAATTTATGATGAAAATAAATAAAAATTATTATTCTGAAAAAAAGGAAAAGAAAAAAGAGAAAATAAAAATTATTAAACCTAAATTCTATTTTTTTGGATTTTTATTAAAAGGAATGAAAGTTGGAAACCTAATTAAAACTTAAATATTTAAGTGTTATTATTTATAAAAAAAACAATATTTAAAATAAAATAATTATTAAATTTTCTGACTTTTCTGATTTTTGTGATGTTTTTGTATTTTTGTAAAAAAAAATTAAATAAAACAAATGATTCAAATAACATAACAATTAAAATAAATGAAGATATAAATAAGAAATAAATAAATTTGGCAAACCAGGGTGGGGTGTAGCCCCAGATTAGGAGGTTCAGATTTGAAAAGCCTGGCCCATTTGCTTGAATTCATTGACTTCCCTAAGCCACGTGCACGCCTGTTGACTTGCATCCATGGTATACTTTCAAGCTGAACCCTTGATCAGATCTCCTGGGACGCGTGGACAATGCATTTTGGAGTGTGCATGGTGAGCTTTAATGTTAGCGCTGCATGTGAATTCAAGTTGAAAAATAATATTGAATTTTGCAAGACCTGGGACTTGAACCCAGGTCAGGAGAGTCATATGCACAACGTGTTACCATTGAGCCAAGCGCTTTTCATTTAACCTATAATAACACGTAAATATAATAAATGAAATATAACGTTAGTGGATGGCCTGGCGCGAAAATTTGAATGGACGAATCATTGCTTGACACGCCTTCTTCTTCCTCCCCGTCCCTGTAACATAACACAAATAGGCAACGGTTTCTTACGCGTTTCATTAGGCAACATTTGAAAAAATAGCGAATAGAGCTACGTGAATCAGAAATTAATCGCGAGTATGTCAATCCCTTCGTCTTGGTGTACTGAGTTCAACCATGGTGGTCCCAAAGGCCAATTTTACTGTATGGCAAAAGCCCTAAATCTAAGAACCTGCAAACCCTAGCATATGAAAATGGTGGAATCACATATGATCACCAAAAATGCAATTAAACATAATGGAGAGCTTAGAAACTTTGTAAGGAACAAGAATCCACAGTTAAAATACAATGATCATGCTTAGAATTGAGAACACGATTTCAAAAAAATTTCTGTACAGTTTGAGTTGTCGTTACTGCTTCTTCGCGTTTTGATTGAGGTTAGGGGTTGGGATGTGTTCAGTGATGCCTCAGGATGCTAATGGACAAAGAATTAAGGCTTAAAAATCCCTCCAACTTTGATTTCAGTTTTGCCTTTTTATGTCAAAATTTCCAATTGCCAAAGCTTGTTTGGGCGCAGCCTCTTATGTCCTCAGCCTAGGGTTTGACTTAGTGATTATAATGGATGGAAATTAGCTTGCTAACTGACCTTAATTCATGCTTGGGAAAGAATAAGTCCTAGGGTTTTTACCATTGACCATTTTTCCTTCTTTTTAGCCAAAACCTAGACCTAGTGTGAAACTTAACCCTAGCTTGAGTTTTTGAATTGGCCCATGATACATAGAAATTGTCCAAGTTCACATGACACTATTCCATTGGTTTTTAAATTTTATTTGAATTTTCAAAGAATTAAAATGAATTAAATCATCAAAAATTAAATAAAATAAAAAAATCAATATTTGGTCTTGAAACTAATCATGGGACACGTGTGTGGCATGACAAGGATGAA
Organism: Vicia faba; assembly: GCA_948472305.1. NCBI lineage: Eukaryota > Viridiplantae > Streptophyta > Magnoliopsida > Fabales > Fabaceae > Vicia > Vicia faba. The sequence continues at coordinate 88,465,979 of OX451738.1, read as the reverse complement.
CCAAGTGGAAAAAATGGGGCCCTTTTGTCAAAAATTGGATTTTCAAGGATAGTTGACTTTTGCCATTTCACAAAATTTTCCCAACTTCTACAAGGCATAACTTGCTCAATTTTTAAGCTTTTCACATGTTCTTGGACATTTTGGAAAGGTCTTTGAGTCCTTTAACCAATGCCTTTGGTCCCATGTCATTTTGATTTACCAATCTCAAGTTATGGTCTTTTACTTAAAGTCCCTTTTTGTTGACTTTTGAAAATGACCTATAATGTTGAAATTGATAACTTTTTGTGAGAGCATTTCTTGGACTTGAAGTATGAAGATGAGTTGTAGGAAATGTCTTTCTCTTCAAAATGAGCTTTGGATGGAATTTTTCTGATAATCCATGTGAAAGTTATGCCCTGGTCAATTTCAGTTGACTTTTTCAGCTGTCCAAATATAGCAACTTTTGCATCTTTGATGATTTCTGAGCCAAACTTTGAGAATCATGATCAAGCATTGATCAAATGATGTTTGTGGCTTCAAAATGATATATTGACCAAAAATTTGAACTTTTGACTGCCAAATGACCATTTTGCCCCTACAGTTGACCGTAGTGCAATCTAGGGTTTTGACTGTGCAATTTTGAGCTGAATGCCTTGAAACTTGATATGAGGATGCTTGACCATGTTTGTAAGCATATGAGACTTGATTGGGCCTTTGAAAACTTCCTTTTCTTGATCAGACTCAAAACCCTAATTTTGACTGTATGGGAGACTGTTGAGTTGTGCAACCCTTGGGGAATTTTGTGACTTGGCTTGGCAATTTCTTGAGGAATATGGGAGGGCAAATTTTGGGGTATAACACATGTCATAAGGATCTTCATGTCTCGGAATCCGGTACCCACTCTTTTGGGCGATATGCTACAACAACTTTATGCTCGTACTGCTCGAAAACGGGGAACTCCGTGGTGTTGTGCTCCTTTGCTAGTAAGGTGGTTTATTTCGCACCTTCCTAAGTTCGTGCTGAAGAATGAAGAAGGAAAAGGTTGGGCTCGGAGGTTAATGTCTCTCACTGATAATGACATCACCTGGACTCTCAGAGGTTTGGATGAGGTAGCTGTTATTGACCGTTGCGGAGAATACCCTAATGTTCCGTTGATCGGTATCCAAGGGGGAATCTCTTACAATCCATGCTTAGCTCTCCGTCAGTTTGGAAGAGCCAGAGGAGATGGGCCTCATGAAATGCTGGTTCCTCATTTCCATTTTGAGTTTCAGGCAGACAGTGACAAACTACGCCAGGGATTCATTAGAGCTTGGGACAGAATCCACAAAGCCAGCCCACATGAGTTGGGACCAAAGACTTCTCTGCCATTGAAGCCCTATTGCAAATGGGTCCGCATCCGTGCTCAAAGGTTAGGTATGCCCTACGAAGCTGTTAGACCTCTCATCCTTGAGTCTCCTGATGAAGATGGGGTTCCTCCAACTGTCCTCCCTCCTCAGATACCTACTGATTTTGACACAATGAAGAGATCTTGGGCACAGCTAAAGGAAGAACGGGATTTCTATCGGGAGAAGTTCAACGAGCAGGAACGGAAGATCCAGAGGCTGACTAAGCAATTGGAGGAAGAGCGGGTCCTGAACAACTACATCAGCACTGAAAAGAGGAGGCTATGGGAGCATTGATGGGTTTTGGATATTTCTCTTTATAGTTTATTTCCTTTCCAGTATTTTTCATTCCTGTAATGCCTAAGGGCAAATTGTTGAACAAATTGAAAATTTTAATCTAATAAAATGTGTTTCCCTTTTTGTCTACAAAGTTGAATCTTGTTTGTCTTTGAAAACATAAAACATACGCATTCCATTGCACCATATGCATAGCAGGTACCCTATTTCACAGGTTTCTTATTCTCCTTCACTGTTTATTTTGAACAGTCATCATGAATCCAGACTCCTCCAGTGAGCAAGCAATCAAGGCCCTGCAGGCCCAAAGTGCACAGTTTCAAGAGATGGTCCTAAGCCTAGCCCAAGGTCAGCAAGAGTTGAAGACTCTACTCCTGAAGAAGAAGAAGAAAAAGAGGACCGCGTTGTTCAACACCGGACGCAGATTTGGGAACACACTCCATAATGAAGCTGATCCAACTACTTCTTCTGCTGAGAAAAACAGTCCCCAAGGGGGAGGAGCTCCTAGTCCCGCAGTCTCCGACAACGAGACGGACTATAACGACGAACAATACCCACCTGCTGCTGACAGATACAAGCAATTGGAGGACCGCTTGAGCGCCATGGAAATTCAGAATGTGCCGGGACTGGATTTCGGAGATATGGGGTTATCTTCTGGGGTAGTAATTCCACACAAGTTTAAGGCGCCTGCCTTCGCCAAGTATGATGGGGTCTCCTGCCCAAAGCTGCATCTGAGGTCGTACGTAAGGAAAATCCAACCTTACACGGTGGATAAGAACCTCTGGATTCACTTCTTCCAAGATAGCCTTTCGGGGTCACAACTTGAATGGTTCTACCAATTAGATGGAACTAGCATCCGACACTGGGAAGATTTGGCTACCGCATTCTACAGACAATACCAATACAATTCTGATCTCGCTCCTACGCGTACCCAACTTCAGGGTATGTCTCTAGGAACGGGTGAAGGGTTCAAAGAGTACGCACAAAAATGGAGAGATTTGGCTGGCAGGGTGCGGCCTCCATTGACTGATCGAGAGCTGGTTGATATGTTCCTAGGGACGTTGTCTGGTCCATTTTTCAATCACTTGGTTGGTAACTCCTCCGCTGGGTTTACAGATTTGATATTAACAGGAGAGAGAATTGAAGCTGGCATCAGGTCAGGCAAGATACAAAAGGCTGCCTCCACAAGCGCTGAGAAGAGGCCGTTTAAGAAAGAAGCAAGTGCCGTCTATGGTCCTAAAAGACAAATCAAGCCCGAAAGTCGCCAAGCCGTCAATGCTTTGGTCATCTCGAAACCTGTTGCTGCTCCTCAGCAGTACAATCAACAAAGAAGCGAAAGGCCTAAGAGGCAGTATACTCGACTGAGTATGACTTTATCTCAAATTTTACCCCAACTATTATCCACCAACCTGGTGACCCTCAAAGAAGCTCCTAAGGTCGTCAACACTACGTCTCCTAAGTATAACCCAAATGCCCGGTGCGCTTATCATTCTGATAGTCCCGGGCACACTACTGATGATTGTTGGGCCTTGAGAAACAAAGTGCAAGATCTGATCGATGCAAAGGAAATTCAGTTTGAAGCGCCGGAGAGACCAAATGTTGTAACTGCTCCTATGCCCCAGCATAAAGTAAATGCCATTGAGGAAAAATTGTATGTTGTTTCGGTAAATGAAGTTGTTACCCCTCTTTTGACTGTCAAGAAGAACTTACTGCTGGCCGGTTTATTTCCGGGTTGCAGTGAAGGTTGCCTGTTCTGTGCTGTTTCCCTATCTGGTTGTCCCTTGCTGAAGTTAGGCATTCAAAACCTAATGGATAGCAAGGAGATTCTGTTTAAGAAGTCTGCTGTTCAGTTGGTTCCGGTAAAAGAAGTTTCTGTGGTTACCATCTTCAAAAATCCAATCAAGGCTCTCCCGAAGAAGCCTGTTCAAATCATGACTGTTGCACCTGTGGTTATTACTGTTCCGGGGCCTCTCCCCTACGTATCTGATAAAGCTGTCCCCTGGCATTATGGGGCAGACGTATATGTAAATGGAATCAAACAAGAATTCGACGCTGGCGCCAGTATCTGTGATATCACTGGTCCAGCCAAGGTCACCCGCAGTGGCAGGCTCTTCTCGCCTGACATTGCACCGCCCGCTACTCGAGGACCCCTCCTTATAACACCTACAAGTTTATCTGTTCCTACTGATGATCAAGTTGTTTCCCCTGCTGCCGAGTCATCAAATGCTCGGGGCAAAGGGATTGAAGAAGAGCCTGCCCGGATGGAGGCACCAATACCTATAAATGTTGAGGCCTCCCAACAAGAAATGGAGGAGATCCTGAAAATAATAAAGAAAAGTGATTTCAATGTTGTCGAGCAGCTGGGGCATACGCCCTCCAAGATCTCCATGCTCTCCTTATTGCTATGCTCCGAGGCCCATGTTAAGGCCTTGATCTCATTTCTCAAGACGGCCCATGTGCCACAGGAGACATCTGCAGTCCAGTTCACTGATTGCGTAGCAAATCTGACAGCAGACAATGGCTTGGGTTTTTCAGATGCTGACCTGACTGCGAAGGGAAGAGACCACAATGATGCCCTGCATGTCTCTATCGAATGCAGGGGCACTACTCTGGCGCATGTATTGGTGGATACTGGTTCTTCCTTGAATGTTCTACCGAAAAAGGCTTTAGACCGTTTGGATTATGAAGGCCTGGAACTGAAGCCCAGCAATATCATCGTCAGGGCCTTTGACGGTTCAAAAAGGATGGTTCATGGAGAGGTTGACATCCCTATTCGTGTGGGCTCTCAGGTGTTCGACTCTACGTTTTATGTGATGGATATACGTCCATCGTACTCTTGCCTACTGGGTCGACCTTGGATCCATAAAGCTGGGGCAGTAACCTCTACCTTGCACCAGAAGCTAAAGTACCCTGTCAGAGGGAAGATCGTCACTGTGCAAGGAGAAGAGGAGTATATGGTGAGCCATTTGAATTCCTTCAGATACATTGAGATGGACAGGGAGTTTATTGAAACCCCCTTTCAGCATTTCGAAGAGGTACATCCAATTTCAGCAGCAACAGAAACAACAGTCGAAGAGAATGTTCCTTTGAAGTTGGCTTCCCTAAGGGATGCCCGGGCTGTGGTTCAGAAAGGCAATTGTGCAAAATGGGGTCAGCTTCCTGACTTCACTCAGAAGAACGACAAGTTTGGGCTGGGCTTTACTGCAGAGGCTCAGAGGGCTGTGCGCAAGGAGAAGGTCAGAAAGGCTCCGGTGTTTATCTCCAGCTCAAGGGTGAATGCTATCGAGGAGGATGTAGAGGAAGCAGAGTTTGACAGTTGGATCTACCCGACTACCAGCAACGGACCAAGCAACTGGACGGCAAAGGATTTTACACCTATCACATTTGTCACGCAGTAATTGATTTCTTTTGATTTCCAAATTTGTTACAAACAATATGTTAAAACTTTGTTGGCTCGGTGTCCTACCCGGGGCATCGTAGCTCCATTTGTGAGGGCTTTTTGTATGACATTTTCATATATCATCAATCAAAACATTGGACGTTTGTTGCATTTCAAATCTTGCGCTCTTTTTCTTTCTGTGTTATACATATTGCAAAACAGCTATATTTACACACACTCACTTATACAGGTTTCAATCCACTCTGGATCTCACTGGTAACAACTCTGCTACCGTCAGTTATGACTTCGAAAATCCGATCAACTTGGCCGAAGACGAAGGTGAAGATGATTGCGAAGTGCCTGGTAAGCTCGCAAGACTGCTACTCCAGGAAGAGAGAGCTATTCAACCACATGAAGAGCCGTTGGAGACAATTAATCTGGGTACCGAGACAGATAAGAAAGAGGTCAAGATTGGTGCCAATCTAGAGCTCAGCGTGAAGCAACGATTGATCCAGATGCTACAGGATTACATGGAGATTTTTGCCTGGTCCTATGAAGATATGCCTGGTTTGGATGCCGACATTGTAGTTCATCACCTACCAACCAAGGAAGATTGCCCTCCGGTAAAGCAAAAAGTCCGACGGATGCGTCCAGAGATGACTGAAAAGATCAAGGCCGAGGTTATGAAACAGTTTGATGTCGGTTTCCTTGCAGTGACTTCTTACCCTCAGTGGGTTGCCAACGTGGTGCCGGTACCAAAGAAGGACGGTAAGGTCAGAATGTGTGTTGACTACAGGGATCTGAACAGGGCCAGCCCCAAGGATGACTCCCCCCTACCTCACATTGACGTCCTTGTTGACAATACAGCTCAACACAAGGTGTTCTCCTTCATGGATGGTTTTTCAGGGTATAATCAGATCAAGATGGCTCCAGAAGATATGGAGAAGACTACCTTTGTGACTCAGTGGGGCACTTTCTGTTATAAGGTCATGCCATTCGGATTGAAAAATGCTGGGGCAACCTATCAACGTGCCATGGTTGCTTTATTTCATGATATGATCCATCATGAGATTGAGGTATACGTTGATGACATGATTGCAAGGTCTCAAACTGAGGAGGAGCACCTTGACCATCTGAGGAAGTTATTTGACCGACTCAAGTTGTACAAGCTGAGATTGAATCCCAACAAATGCACCTTTGGGGTAAGGTCCGGAAAGTTGTTAGGTTTCATTGTGAGTGATAAGGGTATCCAGGTGGACCCTGCCAAGGTAAAAGCCATACAAGAGATGCCGACTCCAAAAACAGAGAAAGAAGTCAGAGGTTTCCTAGGACGGCTGAATTACATTGCCCGATTCATCTCACATCTGACTGCTACTTGTGAGCCAATCTTCAAATTACTGAAGAAAGATCAAGTAGTACGCTGGAATGATGAATGTCAGGCCGCCTTTGAAAAGATAAAGGAATATCTCCAAGAGCCACCCATTCTTATGCCACCAGTGGAAGGAAGACCTCTGATACTATACTTGACAGTACTTGACAATTCAATGGGGTGTGTGCTGGGGCAGCATGACGAGTCTGGCCGAAAAGAGCACGCTATTTATTACTTGAGCAAAAAGTTTACCGACTGTGAGTCTCGTTACTCACTGCTTGAGAAAACTTGTTGCGCTCTTGTATGGGCTGCTCGCCGGCTGAGACAGTATATGCTGACTCACACTACTTTATTGATTTCAAAAATGGATCCCATCAAGTACATATTTGAAAAGCCCGCTCTGTCTGGAAGAATAGCGAGATGGCAAATGATCTTGACAGAATATGACATCCAGTATACAACTCAGAAAGCAATTAAGGGAAGTGTACTGGCGGATCATTTGGCACACCAACCTGTGGACGATTACCAATCATTGAACTTTGATTTTCCGGACGAAGACATCATGGTGGTAACCGACTGTGAAGTATCTGGACCGGATGAAGGACCTGAGGAAGGATCCCGATGGTCTATGCATTTTTATGGAGCCTCCAATGCTTTGGGTAACGGCGTCGGCGCTGTAATCATATCTCCCAAAGGAACTCATACTCCCCTCACTGCCCGGTTATGTTTCAGCTGCACCAACAATATGGCGGAATATGAGGCATGTATCATGGGTCTACAAGCTGCGATCGACTTAAGGATCAAATTTCTAAGTGTCTTCGGAGATTCCGCTCTCGTGATCAATCAGATCAAAGGCGAGTGGGATACGAAACACCCGAATCTTATTCCTTACAAGGAGTACGTGTCGACCTTGCTTCCCCACTTTGAAGAGATAACTTTCGAGCACTTCCCTAGAGAGGAGAATCAGCTAGCAGACGCCTTAGCTACGATGTATTCAATGTTCAAAGTTAAATGGGACAATGAGGCTCCCCGAATCATTATCTGGAAGTTGGATGAACCGGTATACTGCTGCGAGCTCGAGGCTGAGAAGGCGATTGAAAAACCCTGGTATCATGAGGTGAAGAGGTACTTGGAAGCTCATGAATACCCTGAAGGTGCGTCTGTCAATGATAAGAAGTTCATGAGGAGGTTTGCTGCAAAATTCTTCCTCAGCAACGGCATTCTCTACAAACGGAATTATGATTCAACTCTGCTACGTTGTGTGGATAAGGCCGAAGCAGAGAAAATCATGATAGAACTGCATGAAGGTACATTTGGAACACATTCCAGTGGACATACTATGGCTAAGAAAATCCTTCGGGCAGGATATTTCTGGTCCACAATGGAAGCCGATTGTTACCAACACTCCCGAACTTGTCATAAATGCCAGATCTATGCTGACAAGGTGCATATCCCTCCGGTTCCTTTGAATGTCCTGACGGCACCTTGGCCTTTTACAATGTGGGGCATCGATATGATCGGTGAGATTCGACCGACGGCATCCAATGGGCATCGCTTCATCTTGGTGGCGATCGATTATTTCACGAAATGGGTTGAGGCAGCTTCCTACGCCACAGTAACCAAGAGCGTCGTGGCACGTTTCATCCGGCATAATCTGATCTGTCGTTACGGCGTCCCGGAAAGAATCATTACGGACAATGGTACCAATCTCAATAACAAAATGATCACTGAACTCTGTGAACAATTCAAGATACAGCACCACAATTCTTCTCCCTACCGGCCGAAGATGAATGGGGCTGTAGAGGCAGCCAATAAAAATATCAAGAAAATTGTGCAGAAGATGACAGTGACCTATAAAGATTGGCACGAGATGTTACCGTTCGCTCTTCATGGGTACCGCACCTCAGCAAGGACGTCAACCGGGGCAACTCCCTTCTCCTTGGTCTATGGCATGGAGGCAGTCTTGCCAATTGAAGTCCAGATACCCTCTCTCCGGATAATGAAGGATGCAGACTTGAATGAAGATGATTGGATCCAGACTCGACTTGATCAATTAAATCTGATTGACGAAAAGAGGCTCACTGCTATCTGTTATGGTCAAACGTATCAAAAACGGATGATCAGGGCATTTAACAAGAAAGTCAAACCGCAAGAGTATCAAGTTGGGGACCTGGTAATCAAACGCATCATCCTTCCTCAAAGTGATCCCCGGGGCAAATGGACCCCTACATACGAAGGGCCATTTGTGGTTAAACGTGTGTTCTCAGGAGGAGCCATGATCCTAACCACCATGGATGGTGACGACCTTCCTCACCCCGCCAATGCAGACATAGTGAAAAGATACTACGCATGAATAAAAGACCCGCTAGGTTGACATACCTAGGCAAAAATTAGGGCTTCCCGGAGAACCAAAAGGGTTCGGGCAAAAATAAGGGATGAAATGAATAAAAACCTGTACACCCGGCAAGTCGAAAACCTGAAAAGGCGGCTTGGGCAAAAATGGGTATCCTGGTGGACTGAAAACCCGAAAGGGCGGTCCAGGCAAAAGTTAGGGATAAAAGCGTAACACTATGTCTCATGGGATCACTTCGCATCCGGAATTCGGCATCAACTATCTGGCTCAGATTTCGGCATCGACCAATCAGCTTCATCTTCAACTAGGTAGCAAAGCGATGAGACGTTCGAAGACATAAAGGCGATAGCCGAGTTGGAACCCAGTGGGATCGTTCACATAGCTGTTTTGATTTCCTTTTTTTTCAAATTGTCAACTCTATGTTATTTGGTGGCATCCTCTTACTAGGATGTCAGCCTCTTGTACAAAAACGCCTATTCACAGGCAAAACTCAAATCAATACAAATTCACTTGTCCATACAAATTACCATTGTTTTCCTTTTTCTGTTTTGTCTTGCGAAGAACGTCCAATGTTCATTTTTGATATATGCATTTGACATTAAATTGCTGATTCATAAATGTTTACATATGAAACGAAAGATTAATTACAGGTGACGTCAGAAACAGGGGCAATGTGGAGTTGTCTGATGCAGTCTGGTTGTTATGTCCGCCAAGGCACCAAAGCAAATTCGATTGAAGAATGTGACCAAATCATCTCAACGTCCCGCAGAGTAAGACAAGATTCAGCAATACTTTCCCCAAGCGGAGTTGGTTCCCCGTCAATCCTGTGAAGTCTCAACCCCCCCGGCGGGTCTTAAAGCTCACTCTCCAGTAGATTCTGGAAGCTTATTCCCTGCAGGATACGGGCGTCTCTCCCGAGTTTTTATTCAGAGTTATTTCCTCTCAAGGACTTATAACTGGGTTATCCTCAGCTAAAAACCACAGAAGATCGCCCTCAGCAAAGTTCCTTCGATCCCCAGCGGAGTTTATCATCGTTATCCCCAGCGGAATCCATCATTAAAGTCCTCAATAGGCCTCTCGTCAAACCTCGGCCAAATATCTCTTCCACAGAGCAACTCCCCGGCCGGTCGTCAAGGATTTATTTTCCTAAGACGAAATTACATGCATAAACATTTCACATTTTCGCGCATCTTGTTTACATACATGATAAAGCGCATACAACACCATCTCATGTTAAACATCATGACACCATGCATATCATACATCGTGACATTACATACAACTTATGTTTTGCCTTTTCAGGGTAAAAGACAATCCCAAAGACAATTACCCTCAACTGCCACAATTCCAGATTCGATTCTTGTATCTAGCCAGGGCATGTCTGAAGAGTTTGAAGATTCGACTCCTGTATCCAGCCAGGGCATATCTATCAACTATCACATTTCCAGATTCGACTCCTGTATCCAGCCAGGGCACATCTATCAACTACAACATCTCCAGATTCGACTCCTGTATCCAGCCAGGGCATATCTGTTGACCACGTTTCCAGACTCGATTCCTGTATCTGGCCAGGGCATGTCTGAAGGGTTTGAAGATTCGACTCCTGTATCCAGCCAGGACATATCTATCAACTATCACATTTCCAGATTCGATTCCTGTATCTAGCCAGGGCATATCTACATCAGGAGATTGAAGATCAAATACCTGTAACAAGCCAGGAAAACATCTTCCATTCTCAAAATACACAAGTTCTCGTTAAGGAATCTCTTATGCAATCAACACTTCCAAATGGCATCTATAAGCCCATTCCCGACAAGGTTCCGTCGTGTCTTCAGATGGCATCTATAAGCCCATCCACCTATCCGTCATCTCTCCAAATGGCATCTATAAGCCCATTCCCGACATCACATTGCTGATACTTCAACATGCGAGTGCAAATTTCCGGGCACTCTAGTGTCCAATCTTCTTTTACCTTCAAGTCGCGAAAGGCAAACTTGCCAATCTAACTCTTCAGGTCTAAGAAGATTGAACAGGGGCAACTGTTGTACCCCAAAATTTGCCCTCGCATTTTTCCCCAAGCAATCTCAGCTTCAGACATTTCCTGACTTTTCAAACTGGCTCAAGAATCGGACAAACGGACTTTTCTCGACAGTCAAGCAAAATTAGGGTTTTTACTGATTTTTAGGACTCTGGATTGTTTCACAGTTGGCTTAGGGTTTGGATGATTTTTGGTTCAATTTTGATCAGGCGAGCGTTATTTGGCATTTAATCAGGAGTTAAGGTTTTATGGGCATATTCTCAGAAGAATTTAAATTCTACAGCAGTTTGCAGTTTATTCCGAGATTCGGGTTAAAATTCGCGTTATCTTGATTTAATCAGTAAAGGAGGCAGTTGGTTTGAATTCACCAGTCAAAAAGGATGTGTGCAGTGTGGAACTACAGTGCTTGGCAAAAGAATCAGTGAAAAAGAGGATTGCGTCTGATCAGTTTTTTGTGTTCGACTGCGCGTTGCTTTGAATGTTGGAAACGTCGAATTCATTTATTTTTGATCAACAATTGTTTAGTTGATTATTTATGGTTCTAAGAATTAAATATTTGAAATTTAAACTTTCATTTTATTTAATTTAAAGAATTATAAATAACAAGTAAATAAAGGGAATTGAAAAGAATTAAATGGAATTTTTATTTCATATTTAATAGTTGTTACAATTGTTATTATTTGGATACGAGTATTTATTACAAAGTATTTAAAATAATAATAGTGTACAAAAATTAAATTGAAAATAAAATTCTATCCTATTTCTAATATTCTTCATTCTTCACTTCGCTCCGGTGCTCCATTTTTTTTTATCTGCAAAAAGAAGAAGAAAGTCAGAAAGCATTTGAATTAAAGAAGACTGATAAAATTTGCTCATCATTAAGGGCCACTGACTGGGATCAGTTAACCCTCTCTGCAAATCACGGGATTTTTCCCGGTTCACAAAGAGGGAAGAATTTCATTTTTTATGCATGAATGCAAATGCATAAAATCCAAAGTTCAAACTGCATAGTTCAAATCCAAGTCAAACTGAAAAATCCAATTCCCATTTGTTGTACCCCAAAATTTGCCCTCCCATATTCTTCAAGAAATTGCCAAGCCAAATCACAAAATTCCCCAAGGGTTGCACAGCTCAACTGTCTCCTATACAGTCAAAACTAGGGTTTGGGTTTTGATCAAGAAAAGGAAGTTTTCCAAGGCCCAATAAAGTCTCATGTGCCCACAAATATGGTCAAGTATCCTCCCATCAAGTTTCAAGGCATTCAGCTCAAAATTGCACAGTCAAAACCCTAGATTGCACTACAGTCAACTGTAGGGGTAAAATGGTCATTTGACAGTCAAAAGTTCAAATTTTTGGTCAACATATCATTTTGAAGCCACAAACATCATTTTATCAATGCTTGATCATGATTCTCAAAATTTGGCTCAGAAATCATCAAAGATGCAAAAGTTACTATATTTGGACAGCTGAAAAAGTCAACTGAAATTGACCAGGGCATAACTTTCACATGGATTATCAGAAAAATCCCATCCAAAGCTCATTTTGAAGAGAAAGACATTTCCTATAACTCATGTTCATACTTCAAGTCCAAGAAATGCTCTCACAAAAAGTTATCAATTTCAACATTATAAGTCATTTTCAAAAGTCAACAAAAAGGGACTTTAAGTCAAAGGCCATAACTTGAGATTGGTAAATCAAAATGACATGGGACCAAAGGCATTGGTTAGAGGACTCAAAGACCTTTCCAAAATGTCCAAGAACATGAGAAAAGCTTAAAAATTGAGCAAGTTATGCCTTGTGGAAGTTGGGAAATTTTTGGATATTTTGAAAAGTCAACATTGATCCAAATGACCTAAAAATGCTAATGGGCCCATTTTTCTTCCATGATTCATCATTCCAAGCATGTGCACGACCACTTGGCCCAAAGGGAAGTATTTTCTCATTTTTTATTTATTTATTTGAATTTTTATTTATATTAATTCAATTAAATCAATTAAATATGTGAAAAATATCTAAATGAACCAAACCAATCTTTTTGTACACATTTTGGCTTCTATAATTCGTGCATATGCAAATGTGGAAAGTTTTGGTTTGATTTGAGCTAATTGACACAAAATACACATGGAAAAGATATGAAAAGATCTTGGAAAATCAATTTGCAAAAACCATTGAATGAAAGAGATTTGATTGATTTTTTTTAACCTAATTGCTGCACTACATAATCAGAAGCATAAACCTAATGCCAAGAGACTCTAAGCTGCGCTAAAAGTCCATGAACAAACTTGAAAAATTCTCCATAAAATTCAATTCTGAAATCATTGGTAGGGGTTGATTCAAGGCACGAAATTCATTCCAAAAGCTTCCTTGTGGTTCACTGATCATATTCCAATTCATAACACTCATCAAAAGGCAAGGAATCGGTGTACAGAACTCAGCATATTCCATGAAAATTTCAAAATCGTATTCTATATTCTATGCATTTTCATGACATTTCACTTATTGATTCTTGTTCCTGATGTGATTTCAAAGCTAACTGATATGTTTGATTGAATTTTTGCAAGCCATACGCGATTATGCCATAACTGACTTTTAGGGTTTTCAGAGTTCTTAATTTGGGGCTTTTGCAAAGAGGAAAAATTAGGACTCCAAACCGCCACCATTCAAACCAGCTCATCTGGACGAAGAAGATAGGACCATCGCGCTCCATTTATGAGTGCTCAGAACCTAGTCGCTATTTTCTTGAAGCTAACCTAAAACAACGCTAAAAAAACCGTGGCTGATTGTTTATGTTTCAGGAGAGGTGAAGAAGATGAACTCGTGGCCATCAGCGATAGGCCGGTTTGAAAATTGGCGCGTTAAACCACTAATGCGTTTGTTTTTCTTTTTGTTATTTGTTTGTTATAATATATTAACATACGTTTCATGGCTCAGCTGGCAAGCTATCAATGCATTGACATCCAAGACCTGGGTTCGAGTCCCAGGTCTGTATAATTGCCAATATTATTTTTCTATGTAAGATCTCATGCAGCGCCCAAAGTCAAGACTACCATAGGCCTCCAAGATCCAGCTGGCCACGCGTCCAGTATGTAAATCCAAAGGCTGAGGGTTGAGGAACACACTAAGTCCCAGTCAACGCACCACACGCTTGTCCAAAAGTCAATCAGGCCTTGCAAGATTGGGCTCAATTTATTGGATCAACACCTCACAATTGGGACTGAACCCCCCACTGGTTTGCAATTTCCTATTTTTTGTCTTTCTTATTTTTTTTTAATTGTTATCTTATTTTCTTTATTATTTTTAATTTGATCAATTATTTTACAAAATACAAAAAAAAGGCTTAAAAATCAGAAAAGACAAAATATAATAAATAATTTTTATTTTAATATTTCCTTGTAAATAAATTAGCATGTAAATTAATTTAGTATTAATTTAGGTTGCCACTTTAATTCTTTTCATAATAAAATACAAAAAGTAGAATTAGGTTTAATTGATAATTTTATTCCTTTTAATTTTTTCCTTTTTTACCATAATATTATTTATTTATTTATTTTTATAATTAAATTGTATATAAAAATTAGGGTTTCATTTAGTTAAAAATTTCAACACTTTCTTAATAACTAAAAATAATAATTAGAATTAGGGTTTGACGTTTTATTTTAATTTTAATTAATTCTCTTTTTCTATTAAATCTTAAAAAACATAAAAATACCAAAAAAACAAAAACATTTAATATTAATTTTAATTCCTTATTAATTTAATTTTTGCAAAAGGGTCCAATGCCCTCGTTTTGTTCTTAATTTCTTAATTTCGCATATTTATTTTATCGCTTAAATAATCATGTACCTCTCCCAAAGCCATGTAACTCGGACAATTTAACTTTTCGCACTTTTCAATTTCTTTATTTTATTTGCTTCTTTACTTTCCGTCAAATTGGGTCCGGTTTAATTTTGGCGGTGTGGACCCGCACCATTTGTAATAGCTTTAGATTTATTTTCCTCGTAATTTTTAACTGTTAACAAAAAAGCATGAAAGAATGTATGGACTTAAATAAAATCAAGCGTAGATCACAATGAACATGACAAGACAAATATCAATGAAAATGACACACAATTCGCACACACCACCCCTAGGGTACGCCTCACTGTTGCCTTGCCTTCGAAAGGCGATCGTCGAGTAGAGGATGTCTTAGTAAGTCCTCATGATCCGGGAACCTGGCATGAGGGTAGCTTCTAAGGTGTCTTCCTATTGCTCCGGTGATCACCATGTCCCTATAAACTCGAATTGACCCGAACACCTCCAATGGTGGTGCTACCTACCTCTCAATGGTGGGATGGCACTACTTTAAAGGACATTTACACAGACGAATTCCTTAGGGTAGGTAGACGACTCGTAGATACTTGCTCTAATTTCAAAAACAAATCAAAAATACTTTTCACACCAACACATTTTCAAAAAGCTTTCGAAAGCATTTTTTCAAACACTCTTGAGGACCGATACAAGAGTCGAACTGGAATTTTCAAAGAAACCTTTTTTAAACCCACAGTTGAAAAGCAAACAAACCATTTTTGAAAACACAAATGAGCAAGTATCTAAGAGCCCATGGATAACCATGGATAGAAAGGGTGCTAACACCTTCCCTTTCTATAACCTACCTCCCGAACCGAGAGCAATCTCTATAAGGAATTTTTCTGTGCTTTTGTCCTTTCCATTTGGAGAAAATAAAAGAAGGTGGCGACTCTTGCTTCCGCGACATTTCACGAACCAGCGTTAAACAGTCAGTTCCAGATCCACCGATCACACCATTTCCTATCAAATGCCAAAGTCTACTCAAAGATATCAAAAGTACAGTTTGCTGTCAAATGCCAAAGCTACTCAAAGCTACCAAAGAGGAAGTTTTGGCCAAGATATCAAGGAAAAGACAAAATGCCAAAGCTGTCAAAGAAAGATGAATATGCAGAAGTAATATGTCATGCAAGCAAGTTCCTTTTTTCATCATTTCCCATCAGGGCCACTTTCAGAAAAAAAATAGTACAAAAAGCATAATATTATAATGCAAACTGTACAGAGAGAGAAAAAAGAGAGATAGAAGCAGGTTTTTCAGGCTTAGACAGTAAGGCAAAAGTTAAAAGAAGCATCAATTCAGCATTACTCAAAACTGGGCAGAAGTACACAGCAGAGACAATTACCAAAAATAGAAAAGTGCCAAGAAACTTTGTAAAATTAACCAGTAACTTGGATCAAGAAAAAGACCAAGGTTTGAATAAATATTAGGCGCCAAAGACCAAGAGAAAGAGGACAAAAAAGAACAAAAGAAAATACTGAGCTGAAAAACCTGATTGAGCCAAGCACCAACATCACAAATATATAATCTGCAAACTGATAAAAGAAGCCAGTACAACACAGTTCAAGGAGAAGAAAAATATACAAAGCCTGAAGCCTCACAAAATCACAAGAAGACTAACAACCTTTTTTTCAAAAAACCAATCCTCAATCCCATCCTAAAAACCATTACAAACACATAGAAAACTACCAAACCTGGCCTAGCCTTCAAACCTGATAAACCAACTAAAAACATGCTGAACCTGTCACAAGCATATCACCTACTGTCAACATACCATCCAACCTCATCAACCTGCATTAACCTCAAGAACCTGTTAAGCCTCAACAGAACCCAATCTACTGTCATAACATAAACCTGTCAAAGCTTAAACATAAAACAAACAATAATTTGTAAAGCCCAAACTTACTGTCATAACCCCACAAACCCAAACCTGCTGAACATACAAACACAAAAAAACCGAACTACCAAAATCCCTGTCAAAAACCTCAAGCCAAGTATCGGTCACAAACATAGCCCATCCTAAAACCAACCATAACCAGAATCACCATACCTATTGCCAAATCTCAAGCCTGAACATCAAAAACCTGATCAAAAGAAGCCTGACCATTATCGAAACACCATGCTGTCAACAAACTAACAAGCATTCAAAAGTTCAAGGCAACGCAGGTGAGACATCCAAAGCCCTTAGTGTACACATCATTGGGCAAGAAACCAACTTCCAGAAATATACTGATACCAAGAAATCGTTCAAGGGGCATATTCAGAAGCAAATGCTCAAAGGCAACGTGTACACAGTAGGAAAGAAGAGATAAAGAAGTGAATTGTTTCAAGATAAGGCTTTTCAGAACATCATCATCAAAACCATAGACAAGCAAAGCAACCATTCAAGATAACAAGCCAGCAAAGAGAAGAGATAAAGAAGTGAGTATTGAAAGGGTTTTCAGGGCAAAGGAAAGTCATCATCAAACCCTAGAAGATGGCGAAAAGATAAAAGATACCAGGGTCATCAGAAGCAAAGACTCGTCACGCTCCCTCCGCTCCTTCCGGCCTCCTGAGCACCACTTCCCCGTCTCTCCTCCTTCTCCAAAGTCAGGTAGTACAATCTTTTCCCTCTCTTTTTCTCCTTCACCTCATAATAAGTCAAAGATCAAGTTTTAGATTCAAATGGAAATAACGCATGCAATCCGTAAAAAGAACATAAAAAACTGAAAGCAAACCTTGTATCAAGAGGACACTGAGACCGTGCTATGGAGGGAAGAGAGGTTTGGGAGCAACACCGGTGGCCGGACGGAGGAGCATTGGTCAGAAGGCGAAGATGAACGGAACTCAGCAAACGGCGCCGTCCCAGAACCCTAACGCGCTATCAAATGAAAATTCCCAAGCGAAACCTTAAAACATTTGCCTCCAAAATGGGCCTAATCCGTTTAACTTCTATAAAGCCCATCAAAATTCTAAACCTCTGATATAAAACAACTTTTCTTTCATTTAATTAATCAACTTTTTTTTAGTTAAAACATTTAATTTTTTTTTTTAAAACCATATAGTTAAAATTGGAAGTATCTTTTTTTTTTAAGCATATATTGGTATATAAATAATAAAACATATTTTTATCATATAATTAAAATTGAGTACCTTTTTATTCTCTTAATATTTTTGTACATAACTTAAGTAAAATACATTTTTCTACCTCATTTATTTAAAATTGAAAATATCTTTCTTTTCTTCTAATTAAAATATATTTTGCACATAATAAGTAAATAAACATTTTTGTATAATTTGATTTCTTGAAATATTTTTATACATAACAATAAAAAATACCTTTATTTTTAACATACATAATTTAATTTTGGACATTTAATACTCTTTGTACATAACAATTTAAATACATTTTTTCTAATATTAAAATTCACAAACATTTGATTAAAATACTTTTTGTATATAAACAAATAAAGATACATTATTTAATTAAAACTTGAGCACTTAAGTTAAAACATTTTTCTTATTGCACATATCTAAATACAAAAATACAAGACTAAGTAAACATTTATCTAGGTCAAAACCCTAATACGCTTCAATTTCACATTTCGCACCTGTAAATAATTACACAATACATATACATCCCACACTTACACTTACACAATACATTCACATTGTCCTATACACATTTTTTATCTTATATTTGTATATTCGATATTTACATTTGATCGCACATTCGATTTGGTTGTAACTTATTGGATACTATAAGTCTCATCCCCTTTTGTACATTTATACCCCCACTCCCGGACACTATTTTTAGCGTAGATTTTACATTCCGCAATTTACAGTTTTCCAATTATACCATGGTTAGACCTAGGGTTTGCATGTACATAAAATCAAACGTTAGATAACCTAATACAAGACAAATACATGTAATCAATACACAATCAAACTTGCACCCCCTAGGGTAATCCCACATGTTGCCTTCCAAAATGGGCCATGCTTGCACGTCGAGTTTCTTTGGCAAAACGAATTCTAAATGATCATAAGTCCCTCAAAGTGTTGCCTAAACGGAATGATCATAGTCCCTTCAAAGCAAATTGCCAAAGACACTTGGCACCATTGCATTCATGGTCCATACGATGACCCGCGCCCGTCCCGAATAAACTTCCTAAACGCAAGATTGTCTACCAATTTCAATGGTAGAACAAAATTGTTAAAAGGGGTTAAAACATGACAAAAACCTTTGAGTACAATAGGGTAGATAAGCTCTTAGTTACTTGAGATCAATTTGCAAAAACACTTGCCTTCTTTTCAAAAACCACAATCCACAACACTTTCAAAACAAACTCTCAAAAACATTTGAAACATCTTTTCGAAAAGATCCACACTTTTGTAAAACACTCAATCACGAGTCAAATACATTAGTTGCCTAAGACAAGGCATCTTTTTCCAAAACATTTTCAAAAGCACCCACACACACACCATTTTCAAAGCAATCGAAAAACAAGGCAAGTGATCTAAAAAACCAAGTAACTAAGAGCCCATGGATAACCATGGATGGAAAGGGTGCTAATACCTTCCCTTTTCATAATCTACCCCCCGAACCCACGAAACATCTCAAAAGGTTTTTGCTGTGCTTTTTTTAACCTTTCCTTTAGGATAAAATAAAAAGTCGGTGGCGACTCTTGCTCAACCGCACAAGTGCGAATACGAACGCAAAACACAAGTCAGTTCTCCCACCGTATCACAAAGAGTTTTACAATTTTCATCACGTGTTAGTTTGGATAATGTTTAAAAAGATTTTTTTTTAACATATACTTAAATTAGCATTTCAATACAGTTATAATAAAAATAAATGACATTCAAAAACTATTTTCAACTAATTTCAATAAAAATCTCAATAGAGTTTCAATAAACACGTAACTTAGATAATAACACAACACAAACATCAAATATTGCCAAATCTATCTTTATAATGCTTACTGAAGCATGTTCTTTAATTAATGATAAACTACAAATAAAGTCCTAAAATTCACTATTCCCTCCATAAAACATAAAATTCACTAAAGTGTTATTGTATAAGTTGCATCATAAATGTCGTCGGATCAGTGATAAACACTTAACTTTGAGATTGTGTACTCGTTTGATGTCGCTGAATTGGGTACAATGCCGAATTTGCTAACATGTAGAGACTTCTCTTGAATGTTCGGTATCATTCACTTCGCTGCCAACATGAGAACGACATCAACACTTTGACTTTCATATCTCTAACAGAATCGTGTGGCATTCGATAATGTTCATCCGGGTAGAGGTATCGTTGTAAGTTCTAGGATCGCCAAGTAGATGGAACAATACCTTCACAACGACAAAGAAAGATTGCACCTGAAAAGTGAAAACCACTAAGATTCGTTCCAAACATAGGCATTGAAGGTGGACAAATTATGTAAGCATATTGTAGGGAAAATCCAGTCAGACAAGCCTTTCAAAGCAAAATGGTGCAACTAACTTTTTACTGTAACACATACCTGTATTGTCAAAATTCCCTGTAATGCCAGCTTGAGTATAAATTGGAACTTCTGGATACATTGATTTACACTCTTTTCCCCTCCAAATCAATACTTGTTCATTATCAAAAGACAATAACACACAGGGAACCAAATCCTTCCAAATCAAGGGGATCAAATTGCATGCAGCATAATGCTCCTAAATAATATTGCAGCAAATACTTAAGAAAATGTACACGACGCATAATGCTATACAATATACATCATACACAACATGTATTATTATGGTCTATGAAAAAGACTTATCAGACACATTTAGCATAGCCATAGAGATAAAAAAAAGTGAAAAATCAAACAGATGAATCCTTGTTCATAAGCTTCATGTGAACTTTGATTGTGCCAAACTAATCAATCGCGGAACATACCTTGATGAAGAAGTATTGAATAAAGAACAAATACTTGAATTGAACATAATTGATAAAAATGAAGTTTAAAATAATTTATTAATAGTTGATAAATAAAACTAAGGTTGGAAATGAGTCGAGTCGAACTCGCCTCAGCTCAATTCGACTCGTTAAGAATTAGCCGAGTTCGAGTTTGAGTTCATCATGAACTTTTTTTCCAGCTCAAACTCGACTCAATAAGAATTGTCCGAGTTCAAGTTCAAGTTCATCACAAATTTTTTTCAACTCAAACTCGACTTGTCAGAACCATCTTATTTAAAACAATGTTATTTATCATTATTGTATTCACAAGAATTATAGACAATATTTCTAACTTTCATATAATATAAGTTTCATCTCAAAATAATATAGGAACCTTGAAATTTGGTGGGATGACCACTCCTGAAACCAGCCCTAACTCTTCAAAGTCTAAGCCAGGTACCTGCTGAATCTCCATAGCATTGAGACGATCCTCCAACTATTTGTATTTATCATCAACAGGAGGATATTGTTCCTCAGAGTAATCAACTTCTTCTTCATCAGTCCCCGGGTTGTTATCTTATTCATGATTATCCCCCTTATTTGATGGAGTTGTGAGATCTATAGCTCGCTTGGATTTTCCTCTAAGTCTTATTCCCATATTCAAGACGCCAGCCGGTTTCTTTGCCTTCTTCTTCTTCTTCTCTTTGATGACGAGAGCTTTCAGTTCTTCCTGCCCCTTGGATAAGTTCAGGAATAAGTGTTGGAACTGGGAATTCTGAGCTTGGAGATCTTTAACTGTTTGATCTAGATCCATTTTCTTACTGAAATAAATAGGGAGAAAAATGAGAAACATGTCTTAAGAATACCTATTATGCGATGGCATGCATGATATGTAAATGTTTTCAAGGATCTCGCGGGGTAAACACTAGAAGATGTTAGGAGTTGAATGCAACTTTGATTGAAGAACTTCGTATCGTTGAATGTCCTTTTGCGAGAATCAAGCTCACCATATCAAGTGGGTCATAACCCCTGACTCAAGTTGTTGTGTTTTGGTCCTTTGACGACATTGGCTAGAGGAAAATAAATCCCATTGCCCCTTGCTAGACATCTGTTTCATCATGACCTACATCACAGACCCTTGAGATCCTTGGAATGGTTAAGGAAATGCTATGGCATGATGTTATGATGTGTATGCTATGTATCAAGCAAAAATGTAAGGTGATGAAGACAAGTATGTCTTACAGGAAATCCTAGTTATTGGATAATGACTACAAGTCCTGCAAGGAGTACAAACAAAGCTCTGCAATGAGTTCAAGTTATTAGACAGTGAAAGCAACCAAATCACATAAGTAGCCTTAGGTTAAGGCTTGCATGGGGTTTAAATGTAAGTACCCTCTTAAAGTTTAGTTGGCTCAACCTGTCTTAGAAAAGTAATCGGGTTCTAAGGAGTCTCAATATCACTGATCTTTCTTTATCATGCATTGTTTCAGCTCAGGCAATGTTTTCTCACAGCCGAAATATCCCGAAAGTCCAATCTCAATGAGTGTAGCATCAAGTATCAACCAATCCTCATCTTTATACCGAGGCCGACTATCTCACTACTTTCTAATGTCCAAGTTTGTTCAACTAAGGTTCTAAGGTTCGTTAGTGCTTTATGACACTACACAGCGGCCCCGTATTCTTCTCGATTTAACACAAGGGATATCGGTACCAACAAACGTGTCACACTAACGCAACCATCGTTTCAAACATATCGATTTATGTCGTATAGTCTCCATGATCTATTACTGCTTACCTAAAAATGTGCCCCAGATCCGGGTGTAGGATCTTTATAAGTAAACCCAAGCAAGCCCTTTAAGGATAAAGCAAAGAAACACACAATGTAAAGAAATTAAAAAGATGAACTAAACTCTAAGGTAACCCACCTTTTTTTTAAAATCCCCAGCAGAGTCGCCAGTTCTGTGATACGGTGGCAGAACCGGCTGTTGTACTGATTTTACGTTTGTATTCACAAATGTTACCGTAAGCAAGAGTCGCCACCGACTTTTTTTTATCCAACAAAGGAAAGGGTGAAAAGAACAGAAAAAGACCTTTCAAGAATATTTTTGAGTAAAGGGGTAAATTATGGAAAGGGAAGGTGTTAGCACCCTTTCCATCCGTAGTTATCTACGGGCTCTTAGATGCTTAGCTCATTTGAAAAATACCTTGTGCTTTGTGTGTTTTGAAAAGTATTTTTGAAAGCGCCTTAGTGAGGCGGTTTACTTTATGATAACTCTTGTATAAGTCCTCAAGAGTGTTGATAAATCATTTTGAAAAGGTTTTTGAAAATTGTTTTGTGTAAGTGTAAAAAGTTTGTTTTGAGCATAGCATCTAGGAATTATCTACTTTACCCAAAATGGTCGTTCTTTTCCTCCTTTCCTTTAGACAGTGCTAGCCTACTATTAGTGAGTAGGTAGCCATAGTCGTTTGGACGTATGAGGGACATTTGAAGGGATGTTTTATAGTTACAAAGGCAACTGGGCAATAAACCTTAGTAACTACCCTAGGGTTTTAAGATCACTGTTTGCCGAGGCAACATCGAGAAGGTCATCGAGGGACTTATGATCTTTTTAAACCGGAGGGTAGCCACTAAAATCTCTCACGTTTCGAGATTTGTGACTATTTTCCGAAGGCAATCAAACTGGGAGTAGCCTAAAGGTGTATATCTGCAATTATGTTATATTCAGTTATTTATGTATTTTGCATTAGGTTTGCTAGCGTTTGATTATTAATCTTGTTATGCAATCCTATTAACATACATCTAACAGTTAATATTTGTATAGGGATTTAAAGTGTAGAAATTAAAAGCTACGCTATTACATGGCTTCGGGGAGGGGGATTATTTCATGTCCAAAAATTTGGGGAGAAATTAAAAAAAAAAGCAGAAAATAAAGTCTTAATTTTAACTATTACAATCCATAGTCAAATACAATAATGATAAGAATAACAAATGCTAAAGTAATGAACGCGCACAAATTGAAAGGAATTCTAGATCCTAAAAATGAAATCATTTTGTTATTTTGTTTTGTTTTTATAAAAGAAAAGTAAAAATATAAATCTACTTAATTTTAATTTATAAAAAAATGTTTAAGTGATTAATGATTAATTATCGAAATTAATTTTAATAAAAAGGACTAGAACCTAATTTTTTTTTTTGTGATTTTTTGTTTTAATGTTGATTTAGAGAGGAAAACCATCAAAAGAAATGAACAAGACAAAAAAAATAAAAATACAAAATAGTCTTTCTATTCAGGGAAAGAGATGGCCTTCGATCCAGTGAAAGATGTTATCCTTCGATCTAGTGAAGAATGTTATCCTTCGATCCAAGGAAGGATGTGGATTTCGATTCAACAAAGGATAATGTTAAAAGTGTCTGATGGATTGCCTGTGGAGGGTACATAATCTACAAGAAAACAAACAGAAAAAATCATTGCAAGAGGCAGGGATCAAAACCCCTACATCTGCACACGCGCACACCTTATCCTTCCCGCCCCTAATTCGAATATGGGTGTTGTTGGCCTGAAAATGCCTATATCATGAGCTTCGAAAGGCAAATTCAGATCATGCCCTTCGATGGAATGATCTTATTCCTACATGTTACCTTACATATGATATGTTCATATAAACATAAATGACATTAGCAATGCAGATATGCAAACAACATATATTTAAAGGGCCTGGAGATACAGTTTTTAATTTTTGTGAATCCTTACCAACAGGAAAGGCTTCGATCTATGAACCTGGGCGTGGGTTTACTCGTGTAAGGGCCTAGTTGACTTCCTGTGTGCAAGAAATGCGTGTGCGTGTCTGGCTGGTGATATAAGTGTGGCAAAAGTGTTTTAATGGGCAATGAATCCATTTGGCTGATCAGTGGTTCTTTCTTTGCCTCTTTTTTTTTTCGTTTTCTGGCAATGTGTCCTTAGGCCTGTATTTATAGGGGTGTACAGGGGAATGGAAATGGAAAGGGACAACCATTAACTAAGCTTTGAAGGCAAAATCAGACAAATTAAAGGATTGGCATTTTTGATGGATTCCTACCCTTTTGGGTTTTGGGATGAACCTGTACATGTTTCACTCCCTGACTCCTTTGAATGCCTTCTCACCTGGTTCTTCGATTGGTTCTGGATTGCTCCTTTTGATGGCTCTAAGAATACCAACTAGCCCAATCGAACACTTCACTCTGGCCAGTCAAAGCTTCTTTTGTCTTTTCCTTCGAATGCAATTGCACAAGAGGCTTGGGTTTAGCAGCATGTAGGACATTGGCCAGCAAGTATCTTGAACCAAACTCATCAAAAGGAAAAACAAACTTGTTTCCAATAATTGTGTGTCTTTCGAGTGGACCAACTGTATGTCCTTCGAAGGCACCATTTGTGTGTCCTTCGAATGGACCAAATGTATGCTTCTTTGAATGGACCATATTGTGTGTCATAGTGTAGAAACTATGTATGTTGAAGGGTTTTAGAGGTGGAGTCAGAGCAGGCCTGAAGATAGACATTGCCCAGTCAAAGCTTGCATGCAGATAGCCATTTCTTTGTGAATCGAAGGTAAGTTGAAAGGGACTTTGCCTTGTAGATCGAAGGCAAGTTGAAGGGGCCTTTTGCCTTGTGGGTCGAAGGCAGGTTGAAGGGGCCTTCGCCTAGTGGATCGAAGGCAGGTTGAATGGGCCTTTGCCTAGTGGATCGAAGGAAAGTTGAAGGGGCATTTTCCTAGTGGATCGAAGGCAAGTTAAAGGGGCCTTTTGCCTTGTGGATCAAAGGTAAGTTGAAGGGGACTTTGCCTAGTGGATTGAAGGCAAGTTGAAGGGGCCTTTTCCTAGTGGATTGAAGGCAAGTTGAAGGGGCCTTTTACCTTGTGTATCGAAGGAAAGTTGAAGGGGCCTTTTGCCTTGTGGATTGAAGCAGACACGTAAAAGACCAATGCTCAAACAAAGCTTGCATGCAGGAGGCCACTACTTTGTGAATCAAAATAAACATGCAAGAGGCCACTGCTTTGTGAATCAAAGCAAGTATGTAGGAGGCTACTGCTAGTGAATCGAAGCAAACTTGTAGGGGGCTACTGCTGGTGAATCGAAGTAAACCTGTAGGGGGCATATTCCTAAATGAAGCTTGTGGACCAAAGCTTGCTTGAATGGGATCCAACGCTCAATTGAAGCTGGTGGACTAAAGCTTGATCAAAGGGGACCAAATACCCAATTGAAGCTTATGAATCAAAGCATGATCGAAGGGGGCTCGATGCTCAATCGAAGCTAGTGGACCAAAGCTTGATCGAAGGGGACCAAATGCCCAATCGAAGACTTTGAAACAAAAGCTCGCTCGAAGGATTTTAGATGCCCAATCAAAGCTTATGAATCAAGGTTAACTTACCCTTCTTTGATTTGATGCTTGAGAGCTAAAAATCCAATTTGTACTTGTGCAAACTTGCCCTTTTGAAAATCCTTGTGAGAAAATTTCTTGAGAAAAAAGAGGGCAAATTTTGGGTACAACACCGGGCATGTCGACCGCACTCCAGGCGAACAAATCAACATTCTCCCTTAGGCAAGCTTTGAGTTGCCTTTTTTCCAAGTCGGGAAGGTCTGCTTCAATCTTCACTCCTCTGGTGGGATCTTCTCTAAGGGGAACTGGCTCAAAGTTGCCATCCGGGATTGGCTGTGCATGAATCGAGAGTTCATAACGATCTGCAGAGGGGGTTGAACCTCCACCTTCGACCATGGGCTTTTTTCTCTTCCTTCTTTGCTCAAAACGATCTTCCTTGGAGAAGCGGATGTCGAGATCAATGGTGTCGACCCTCGGGAGCGGCTTGACTTCCTCGAAGCTGGAAGATAATGTGGCTCTAGTGGTCGTTCTAGGTAGAAAGCTGATGGAACTGAGGCCCTTGGATGAAGTTTCAAAGCACCTTCTTGCTACTTAGATGTTCCCGTGAATAGTGGCGACCAAGCCTTCGACGGTGTAGTACTTCATTTTGAGATGCACGGTGGAGGGAACTGCGATGAGTTCAACGAGAGTGGGTCTCCCGAAGATGCACTGGTAGAGAGACGGGCAATCTACCACCAGGAATTAGGTCTTGATGGCTCTAGTTGTTACCCCTCTCCCAAAGGTAACAATCAGCTCGATATATCCCCAGGGTTTCGTGCTGGCTCTATTGAAGCCCTAGAGATCTGATCCCACGTACGGGGTCAGATGGCATTCATTCAGCTGCAAAGTGGTGAACAATTGGGCGTGTATGATGTCCACCTAGCTGCCTTGATCGACCAATATGTGTCGCACGTCAAAACTCGCCATGTGAGCTCTCACGAGTAGTGGGATGGTCGAATTTGGGGCTCCGCTCAGTAGTTCCTCCCTGTAGAAGGTGAGGGGATGAGAACCTCTTCGGAATTTGTCGAGCGTGGCGTCCATACCCGAGTTGGCCTTTATAAGCTGGTTGAATCTTCTTTTTACCAAGCCAATGTGTGCCTATTGAATCCTTCGCCGGAGATGACCATGGCTGCGGGGAAAGATTCCAAGGATTGTGGGAGGAGAAGTACATGGGGACGTTCTCCATGTCTGGGTAATAGAAATATTCTGGCCGCGAGATGCTCATGGCGACCAGAATGATGTCGATGTCGGGGGACTTCTTCCCTTCCTCGACGTTTTTGGTTTCTGGTGCTTCTTCACGGGCACCCTCCTTTTTTTTGTATTGTTTGAGGTGCCCGTCTCTAATCAGTATTTCGATTGCATCTTTGAGATGAATGCAATCCTTTGTGTTATGCATGTGACTTTTATGGAACCTGCAATATTTGCTCTTATCGGTTCCCGATTTGGACAGTGTTTGTCGAGGGAAGCGCATGCCGGCTTGCTTAAATTCAGAATTGGCGCATTTAGAAAAAATACGCTCCCTTGAGGTAGTCAGAGGGGTGTATTCGTAGAAACGACCGGCTGGCCCCTTGTAGTCCTTGGAATCGTGGGACTTGTCTTCCCGTTTCTTTTATCCCTGACGGGATGTCGAGGACTCGTCATTCTTCAAGGATTTGGCACTCTCTTTGTGCCTTGATTCCCTGGCGTTGTTGGTCGTTTCCTTCTCCTCGTATTGGATGTATGCCTGGGCCTTGAGGAGGAGGGAGTCGAGTGTGGCCGATGTCTCAATGCCCACAGCTTTGGCAAAGTAACTGCGGGGGCGGAGCCCGCGCTCGAGGAGATATTTCTTCATGTTGTCGGTCATTGAGACCCAAACTGCTTCCTTGTTGAAGCGTTCAATGTATGCCCGCAGAGACTCGTCTCTGCCCTGGATGATTGCTTCGAGCGAAGCCTCCGATTTTAGGTGTCAACGAGAGGCGGTAAAGTGCCTAAAAAATATCCTCTTGAGCTGCTTCTAGGAGGTGATGAATTCGTCCGGGAGACTCTTGTACCAAGACATCGCCCCCTTCCTGAGAGTGGTTGGGAATAATCTACATTTGATGACCCCTCTGACTCCTTGGTAGTCGAGGAGAGCGTTAATGTTCTTGATATGCTCGACAGGATCTGTTGTTCCGTCGTAGGTTCCCAACGGATGTGGCTTCTCCAGGCAGACGGGGAGTGGGTATTATGTGATTTCCCTTGATAACGGGACACAAGGCTCGCCGTCTTCACTATCTATGGGGGATGGAGAAGGGGAGTGATAATTTTCGCCTCGTCGTTCGTCGCAGTCTCGTCAGGGAGAAGGACTCCTCTGTTTCTGTCTTGGTTCGGGCGAAGACAATCGAGCACGGTCGATTTGACAGTTGTCTTTCCTCTTCTTGGATGAAGGGGAATCTTGATCTTTTGCAGGAGGTTTACGGTTGCGTTTCTTGAAGAAAGGAACGTCGCACCTCTCCTTTCTTGGTGGAAGGCCACACCTAGGTGGTGATATACTGGGAGGAGCTTCGTCGTCGGATTCTCTGAGGAGAAGATCTTGACTGCTTGTTCTCTCAGGCCTATATCCTTTGATTCTGTTGTAGAATAAGGGCGTTGGTCTAATTGATAGTAGCGAGCAACGGTGCCATGGTCGGGTCAGTGTTGAGAGGGATGATAACTGGTTACATGATAACTGGTTGGATGATAACTGTTGAGAGGGATGATTACTGTTATTATTTAATTACGTCTTGATCTCACTATTTTAACTGATTCTTTATTTTAAATTTAAATTATTTTAAATTCAAAAATTAATCTCTCTATTTAAAATTCAAATAATATTAATTTTTTCTTATATTTTTACACTTGAAAATTGATTATATGCTCCTTTTTATATGACATGTAACAAATTTTCATATATTAACTTTCACAAAAATTTAAAGATTCATGTGCATAATTTATAAATCACTAAAAAATAAACACTTTATTAATTTTAATGTAAATATATAAGAAAAGATCAAGACCGTTTGAATTTAAAATATATTTTCTCCATTCTATATTATGTATCATAATTGATTATTTCACATAAAGTAAATAATAATAATAAATGAAATAGAGAATAACTATTTTATCAAATTATCCTGATTGAATATTGGTGTATTCAAATTAATATTAATGTTAAGTGAGAAAATAATAAATTAATAATATTTATTAGAGAGTATAATTAAAAAATTAAATATAAAATTGTATTGATAATTTAAAATAACAAATATTTTAAAATAATTTTGTTTTAAATGTGACAGTTATTTTAAAATGGAGGAACTATAATAAATAAAACAAAATTGAAGTATCTACAGAATTAAATTTTTTAGTTTTATTTAAATAAATTCACAATAGTTCCGGCATTAACACCTACAAAAGTCTTTTCATTTCTTTTTTGAGACATATTAATAGTAATGATAAAACCTAGTGATGTATCAGCGTAGGTGTGAAGTGCATGTTTAGGCTGGAATAGCTTTGAAAAGTGAAGCTATACTTTGGTGTGTAAGAATCAATATTTTTAGGATTTTTTCCATAAGAATCCATTCAGTGACACCACGGAGAAATAATTATTTCGTGAGTTTCAAGAAACCTTAACCTCTTAAGACTAGTTGTAATAAGGGTGTTGAATAAATTTTTCAATGTTAAATTGTTTTAATAGATTATTGAATAAGGTATTGAATGTGACATAAATTAATTTGTGTTGAAAATATTCAACACGTTGAATAAAAAATGAGTGGATGTCACTTATAATACTTTGTAAAATATAATTAATTGTTGTGATTGTTTATATTTTTATCTTATCTAAATTATTTGGAGTAAATTATTTTATAGAAAATCAATTTTTTATTTATTTTTATTTTCACCAAAATTAATCACTTTTTCGTCTATAAATAGAGCACTAATTCATTTGATTTGGACAAAGAAAAAAAAGTATTTTTTCTCTCTAATTTTTCTATTTAGCCTCCAATAAATTATTGTTTGTAGCTCTGAACAATATTTTAGTGAAATGAATCCCAACAATAACCCTCTTAACATCCAAAATTCTACTAATTATCGTTTCAATTACCCTAATCCCAACTATATATTTCAAAATCAATCTTCCAACCAACAGGTTCCCAAAATATACCAAATTTTATAACGCTGTCATCTAATCCAAACTATCGTCCATATTATGGATCTATGATGTCATATTCATCTCAAGCACCACCTTATTATTCTTCAACTCCAATAGAAAATGAAAATGTTCCTAATGTTGGACTTGATGAATTTTCTGATTTTTCTACAGAAATAGCTCTTGGTGGCATGAACGGTGGTCATGAAGCCACTCCAAATGCAGAGGATTCAACTCCTGTTCGTCGGAAAAGCCTCAAATGAACCACTGATCAAAATTTGGTTCTAATTAGTGGTGGATTAAATATAGAACAAACAGTGTTGTTGGGAAAAACCAAAAAAGTGATTCATATTGGGGTAAAATTGTTTATTAGTGTAATGAGCATTGTTCATTTGATCCTCCCCGTGATGGAGCTACATGTAGAAATCATTACAACTAAGTGAACAAAATACTTAATAAATGGACCAGGGACGACCCCACACTCAACGGGGCTTAAAACAAACTTTAAATTGAGGCCTCTAATTTTCTAATAAAAAATTAAATTAAATTATTATAATATTTATTTAAAATTGACTTTTCGAGCTTTTTGAGATGCAAAATTATTTATTAAATTATTATAATCAATTTCATTTAACATTTCTTTTTCAATCGATAATAAAGCTAATCCATTTAATCTATGTCGAGACATTGTTGACCTTAGATAAGATTTTATTAATTTTAGTTTTGAAAAACTTCTTTCCGCTGAAGCAATAGTTACAGGAATCGTAACATTATTCTATAAGCAACAAATGCATTTGGAAAATAGTTCAGTCTTATTACATAGATAAGTATATCAATTGGTATATCATTCTCAACATGTATGATTTCTCTTAATATTTTCAATTCTAAAAATAAGTCTAATCCATCAATATCAGAGTTGTCGTTATGTTTTAACGAATATTCGAGGTTAATACAATATTCTTTTAAATTTTCAATTTCCAATGATCTTAATTTCTCTTTACTAAATAGAAAACCAAAAATATTTTGATATCTTTTAAATTGTTCAAACCTACTTCGAAATGATGTAATTGCATGATCTAATATGTACAAAAAATAGTCAGATTTAAATGATTTTTTCAAGAGTTTCTAAAACTTCATCGTTAATAATCTCACCAAATTGTCTCTTTCTACGAATAATACGTGTTTTCACGAAACTTAGGTTCTATATCCATTTCGATAGCAATTTCTTTAGCCAAAATTATGGCATTTTCAAAACCATCTCCTATATTTTTCGAAAAAAGAAATAAGTCCTTTCAATTGCTCTATAGCAACATCGATGCTTATATCTTTTGATTGAAAGTGTTTACTAACTGAGTTTACAGCGAACAATATTTCATACCAAATAGTCATGCCTAGCAAAAGTTCAAAATTTTCAAGCTCATAAGTTGCCAAACGTTCAACTTCACTTTTTATTTTAGGTTCATCATTCATTTCACCTAATTTAAATAAAGTATCTCTTATTTGTGAAGTTTGGAATCTTATAACTTTTACACTTTCCATATGATTTTCCCAACGTGTTTGTGACAATGATTTCAAAGTAAGACTAGGTATATGGTCTAGTAAAGTTTTCCATCTTTTTGTAGAAGAAGAAAATATTGGTAAATATGTTGCACTACTCCAAAAAATGATTTAGCTTTGGAACAACAATTTGCCATATCACAAAGTACCAAGTTTAGACTATGACAACCATATGGTGTATAAAACGATCTAGGATTAACATCTAAAAATCTTTTTTGAATACCTTGTTATTTTCCTTTAATATTAGAACCATTATCATAACATTGTCCTCTTAAGTTAATAATATCAAGATCAAGTATATTTAGTTCATTCATAATAGCATCAAAAAGACCTTTACCAGTTTTATCATCTACTACTAAAAATTCTATAAAAAATACTCAACTACTTGTATCGGAGTTGAAGAAAAATCTACACGTCATAATACAATAGACATTTGTTTTTGATGACTTATATCATTAGTACAATCAAGTGTGATTGAAAAATATTTTGATTCCACAACTTTTTTTTATAATTTTTTTTATTTCATTTGCTAGTAAATCTATTAATTCATTTTGTATTCTATGTCCAAGATAATGGTTATGAATTTCATCATTTTTTATTCGACGAATGTGCTCTTGCATTAGAAGATCAAATTCTGCAATCATTTCAATTAGACATAAAAAATTTCCATTACTTTCTTGGTAAATCTTTTCGTTTGTTCTACGAAATGCTAAGTTATTTTTTCAAGAGTTTTAACAACGACAATGATTCTAAGTAATAAATTTCTCCATTGCTCTCTTTCTCTATTAATTCTTTCTCGAACAGTCTTGTCAATTGTTTTATGTTTTAATAATATCCACTACGCCAAAAATAAGTTTTAGCAGCACATAAAAGAAAGCGCTTTTGGAAAAAAGCGCTGCTGTAGGTTTTAAAAAAAATCCGCTTAAAAAAACGCTTTCAAAGGGTGCCTTAAGAAAGCGCTTTTCAAAAGCGCTTCTAAAGGCCACCCTTAGAAAGCGCTTTTTGGGAAGCGCTGCTAAAGCTGGCCTTTCAGAGGGTACCTTAAGAAAGCGCTTTTCAAAAGCGCTACTAAAGGTCAGCCTTAGAAAGCGCTTTTTCAAAGCGCTGCTAAAGCTGGCCTTTAGAAAGCGCTTTTAAAAGCGCTGCTATAGGATATGCTACGAAATCGCTTTTTGAAATCCCAAACGAATTAACATAATCCAGATTATTAAATATATGAGAATAAAGTGGCTAGAAACAACGAAACATTGCGTTTGGAGAAAGGCTTAGGGTTCACAGTCTTTATCTATTCCCTTTATTTGTTGTTTCATCATCTTCAAAGGTTAAAAAATCTCAGCCACCGCGACACCGACACCCGTGGTGGTTTGAGTCCGAAAATGGCCGTAAAACGTATCATCTAACTCACAGTCATGTCTTGACCTCATATACTCCTCTTTATCTCACTTGGAATCATTCGTGGAATTGCCTCTTTGATCTCAACCTACCAGCGACCACCGTATTGATTCGTCGTAACCTCTTTCAACGTCCCAGTCACGATTTCAACCTCTCCACGCGTTCGCCATCAACTTCGCAATCTTGGTCCTTCTCACTTAACACACATCAAGATGCAGAAAAACGGATAAACGATAAAGTTCGACGTCGTTTACCTACCGGAAAGAGTCTGGTGCTCCTTCAAACGATAAAACTTCTTCGATTCACTTCATCTCTACTTTTAAATTTCTTCTATGATTTTGTTTCTATTGTGGTGTTGTTGTCGATGTTTGAAGCAGATGATAATGATGATTGCTTAACGATGTTGATGATGATTGTTGCGGATTATTGAAGATTGTTGAAGAGGCTCAGAGATAATGAAGATTGAATATGCAGAGAGCTTTAGAGATTTCATAGAGAGAAGATTGAAGTATTTTTGGTGATTCTTCTGAAGTCTGAAGAATGAAGGTTATGGAGAGAAAGCGGAGAGAAGATGAAGGTGAGAATTTGAAGATTGACGAAGAGAATTTCTGAGAAACCAACACTCCCCGCATCAGGAAGACAGACCAAATGAATGAACTCCCTTGAGAATTTCTGAGACTCAACTCCTGGCTTGGTTTGAAACCTGTCATTAGGAAGCAGCCTTCGGAGATTGCTACTATCAAGTAGTTTCCAATAAAGTGAAACACCTCATTGCGATCACGTCACAAACTACGAGTTTTCTACAGAGCCATGGTCACACGAAGAACCAACATAGAAAGGCTTCTCTCCTTTCTAACTCATGACAATGCCTCTTTGAATTTTAGTGATGTGTCTTTAATTTTTTTTGCATTAATAGTCACGAGGCTTATGGGATTTATGTGAATTGTGTAAAACTGGTTTTTGATGATGATTGGATATCTGGCTCCTTGTTAGTTGATGAATCAGAACTAATTTTTTGTAGATGGGTTGATCTGGTAATGAAGGTTAACGGTCGACTGACTGTATTCTTTGTGTTTATTAAATAACTTTTCGGCTATCATTAGTACAAGTCTGCCACGGGTAAATAATGTTGAGCTTTTCTGGTTTTACCCCATGAACTATGGATCAAATTGATTTTGTGATGACATTGGACATGTGGTTTTTTTCTGGTTTTTCTGTTAGAATATTCTGAATTGAAGCAGGACTAGACCGCTTCCGGATGGACACATGAAAGTATCAGTTGATATTGCTTTAGATATGGATGCGTTGTTGCCGGTACCTGACATTGTTGCTAAGACCACATTGCTGCGAGATGCAATAGGATCTTTTGTTGCATGGCCATCGAACCTCATTTTCATAGATGATCAGGTATGTTGAAAACCATTATGAATCTTTAAGTCTTCAACTGTCAGTTCTGACCTCAGTTATTTCCATGGTAATTATAGACTCCTACAAAACCCGCATCTAAGGATAAAGGGATTTTGCGGCACGACGAGTCTGATGTATCACAAAAGAGGTACGTTTAAAGTGTTAATTATATGATCTGAATAAAAAACTGCATAATTTTATAATTTAACTGAGTCTATATGATTTTTAGGTACCTTTTCAAGGGTCACAACAAGTGAGCCAGAAAATCGTTGACGTACCACCCAAGAAAATGGTTCCTACTAGATTTTTCCCTCGATACCGGCAGTGTCTTGAAACAATAGTGGGAACAACAGATTTGATGGATGGTGGTATTCTTCAAATGGATATGAATCAAGGTATCTTTGGTTTTCCTTGCACCGAAATAATTGGACATGAGGACATGGAAGAGATTTTCCGTCATAAAGAATTAGGCGTCAGTATTATGCACGCATACATCCGGTAACCCCATCTTTATATTATGTAATTAGCTGAAATTTTTTTTAAACATTTCAATGAATATTTTTTATTCTTGTTATTTTCATTTTTTTATTCAGATTGATCGGAACCAATACAAATAGAATAGATTTAGATGAAATCAAGAAAAATGTGGACGCCATGGAATTGACATTCCATATCTATAGATAGATATCCATCTATCCATATGAAAACAAAATTCTAGATTGGTTCCTCCATATTAAACCTCTTTTTTTTAGTAAAACATTCTAGTTCTACTGTAATAGATAATATAGTAGAAAGAAATAGATTTGATTTCTTTCTACTATACTAGGATTTAATAGAATTCTGCTGGTTGTAGTCTGATCATTTTCTTAAAAAACAAAAGACCCGAAATAGAAATTCTTTTTTCATTTTTTTCTTCAATCATTGCATTGATAAGAAATAAGAAGTCATGTTTCAGTAAAATTTAGTCACTTTGACTTACCGTTTTTACATAAGTTATAAGTAAAAAGGCAGTAGGAACTAAAATGAAGAGTGCAGTAGCTATAAATGCGAGAATATTTACTTCCATAATCTCTATGTTTTATTTCTCTTTAATTTCTAATAAATACTTCGGGATTTAATCCCATAGAAATGAAAAATCTTTCGTCACTAAATTCAATGGGATAAATTGGATCTCGATGATATCAAATCGGATCAATATCACGAATAACAATATCTGAGCTATCAAATCAATAATTCATGGTCGAGAATTTCATAGTATAACATCGGAAGATGTTTTATCCATACCAAACCAAATAAGAAAATGACTAGCTGATGCAATCAAAAAGTCCTTTTTCTTTCTTTGTCCGAACCTTTCCCTTAAACTAAAAAAGAAAGAAAAAGGGGGATACCTGTTTGAAATTATATTTTTTTAGTTTTATTCCCTTATCATACACGAAATCAATTGATATTTTTTGGATTTGTATCCATCGGGACTGACGGGACTCGAACCTGCAGCTTCCGCCTTGACAGGGCGGTGCTCTGACCAATTGAACTACAATCCCAGGGAAAAAGTCGTCTAGTATACACACATATTCTTACAATTTCATTCTAACTCTTTGTTTTTCTATTTGAGATTCGAGAACGCCTCTTTTAAAGGCGGACTTCTATATATATATATATTCATATTTTTATGGGTCTGCGCTTTAGCGACACAGATGACTCGCAATCCGTTCGTTATTGCCAACTTGATTAAAAAATCAATCAAGGAAACAAAAAAGACTATTTTTTTCTTTTTTGACTTGAACCCTTTCCTTCGACTTTATACTTACAGATCCCAATAGGTGTTTTGCAAAATCCGAATTTGTGGAAAAAAATATGTAAGTAATCTGGAAAAAAGACATAGGACTCAAGATTATAATCTTATGTATGCGAACCCATTGGTGATTTTTAGAGAACACCAAATGGGTTATATCATTTCATGGTGGATCCAGAAATATTTTTGGGCCGAGCTGGATTTGAACCAGCGTAGACATATTGCCAACGAATTTACAGTCCGTCCCCATTAACCGCTCGGGCATCGACCCAGGAAGAATTCATTTTAGTCTTTCTTGATAATCCCTCATCCATTTCCTTTCGTAGTACCCTACCCCCAGGGGAAGTCGAATCCCCGTTGCCTCCTTGAAAGAGAGATGTCCTAAACCGCTAGATGATGGGGGCCTCCTTGCCCGATTTCCATTCTACTATGTTCATAGTATGAACAGTTTTTTGAAATTGTCAATATAATGGAATGATATGATTCGATCAAAAGGATCTTCCCATCTTTCAGAATTCCTTACAATTTTTTGATTCATCCTTTTGATTTCTAAATTGTTCATTCCAATCACCAATCTATAGAATTCAACAAAATAGAAAATAAAACGAAGTAATGCGAAAGAAACCAAAATAAACATAGAAGACTTTGTGGAAAGAATTGATTTGTTGGAACAGGTGGGCATTAACACCTTATTTCTTTCACTTTCATTCAGTGTTAAGAAGATGAAATTGGGTATATTTGTATTTCACACTAAGTTGGGAAATACAAAAATGCGAATGAATCCGGAAATTGAGTAAAAAAGGATGAAGATCAATAAGAATTGAGTTGAGGGACAGGATATAATCCATTTATCAAAGATTCGGAAATATTAGAATTAGGGGTCCATGTATCAATGAAATGAATTTCGTGTTATGATGAAGATGACTTCAATTCAAATCGATTTTGAAAAATTTCATACCTATTTATCAAATCCAATATGAATTAATTCTTTTTTCACTATTAAATCCAATTTTTTGTTCGTTAATGAGTTGCTATGTACAAAAAATGGATCTATGTACATACATCTAAATGTACATATATCTAAATGTACATATATCTAAATGTACATATATCTAAATCAGATTTAGATATATATATATATATCTATTTCGTCAGATTGATATACCAATTTTGTATATATCT
Organism: Vicia faba; assembly: GCA_948472305.1. Lineage (NCBI taxonomy): Eukaryota > Viridiplantae > Streptophyta > Magnoliopsida > Fabales > Fabaceae > Vicia > Vicia faba. The sequence continues at coordinate 88,428,572 of OX451738.1, read as the reverse complement.
ATTTTGTATATCTATCTATAATAATAGATATAGAATAAGTATATGCAGTAACAAATAGATGTACTAAACTCATCTTCATATTGGCTGATTCCGTATTGGGGAATTTACTCAAACGCCGCCCTTTTAACTCAGTGGTAGAGTAACGCCATGGTAAGGCGTAAGTCATCGGTTCAAATCCGATAAGGGGCTTTTTGTATCAAAAAATGATAACAGTAGTATTCCTATTTGAAGGAAGATATAGAAATATTCTTGATATTTGTAAGAAGTTTCTGTTTGTAATAAAAAAAACTAATTAATAGTTGAATTTCATTAAAAAATCGAATTTCAACTCTATTAAGTTCTTGTTATCATTCGAATAGAGTAAACTCATTCGAGTTAGAAAGTAAAATGGTATTCTTTTCTATATATATATATATATATATATATATATATATATATATATATATATATATATATATATATATATATATATATATATATATATATATATATATATATATATATATATATATATATATATATATATATATATATATATATATATATATATATATATATATATATATATATATATATATATTTTAGAATATGATATTTTCTTGAATCAAAAAAGGAAAAGATTCTAAAAAAAAGTAAGTGGACCTAAGCTATTGAATCATAACTATATCCACTATTCTGATATTCAAATTGGATAGAAATGAAATTTGAACGGTGAATCTTTTTTTCTTTTTAATACCTTTTTGGTTCTAACTCTGCAAGAATCTGTCGATATTTCGGATAAAATCTTATTGTTCGTAGGAATGAATTGCTACTCCTCTCCTCCAGTGGAAGGGCTTATTCTATTCTAAGGTCCAACATACAAGTCATTTGACTTAAAAATCTATTTTTTCCGAATACAAGAAAAGATCAAATTTGATTTCTATTATTTCGTGAAGATATGTCTATCAAAATAATAGAAAAATCCATAAAATCATGACTTTGAGTATCAAACATTTGGTTTTGATATCTATGCATACGAGATTTTTAAGGCAATTAATGGACGAAACTTTCACTTAGAATCTATTATTATTACTAAAATTCCCTAGAATATTCAAAGAATATGACAGATAGATAAAAAAAGAAATAGAGAAAAAGATTCAAAAAAAGAAAGAAATGTAAAATAGAAAGTCAAATATAGGATCCTCTAGTAGTTTTTTAGACATACAAATTCGAAGAATATAGAAAACTCTTTTTTTTTTTTTCACGAACAAGATTCAAGAAGAATCTTATTTGATAAAAGCAGAGTAGTATGTCTGGGGATCTGCTGGTAACGAGAGTAATAAAAGCGATCGATCATTTGTTTATGGAATAGTTCTTTAAAAATTTTATTTCTATGATTTATGAGTCATAAGACAATTTGCGAGTCATGACTTAGGGAATTTTTTTAGAATATAAAGAAAGAAGCCAATTGATTTGACCTAGATTAGATATCCATCGACAAAAAAAGAATTTTTCTATTCGAAACCCAGTAGAAAAGAGGGGACAGTCTACGAGAAATCATATCATATATAAAATGAAAAAAGCCTCGAAGGTTGCATCCCTGAAAATACTAGTAGGTGTTCGGAAATGGTTTGAAGTAGTTGAATAGGAGGATCACTATGACTATAGTTCTTGGTAAATTTACCAAAGATCAAAATGATTTATTTGATATTATGGATGACTGGTTACGGAGGGACCGTTTTGTTTTTGTGGGTTGGTCCGGTCTATTGCTCTTTCCTTGCGCCTATTTTGCCGTGGGGGTTGGTTCACAGGTACCACCTTTGTAACTTCATGGTATACTCATGGATTGGCAAGTTCCTATTTGGAAGGTTGTAACTTCTTAACTGCAGCAGTCTCTACTCCTGCTAATAGTTTAGCACACTCTTTGTTGTTACTGTGGGGTCCTGAAGCACAGGGAGATTTTACCCGTTGGTGTCAATTAGGTGGTCTGTGGACTTTTGTTGCTCTTCACGGTGCTTTCGGATTAATAGGTTTTATGTTACGTCAATTTGAACTTGCTCGATCTGTTCAATTGCGGCCTTATAATGCAATCGCATTCTCCGGTCCAATTGTTGTTTTTGTTTCTGTCTTCCTGATTTATCCATTGGGCCAGTCTGGTTGGTTCTTTGCGCCTAGTTTTGGTGTAGCAGCTATATTTTGATTCATTCTCTTTTTCCAAGGGTTTCATAATTGGACATTGAACCCTTTTTATATGATGGGAGTTGCTGGTGTATTGGGCGCTGCCCTACTATGCGCTATTCATGGCGCTACCGTAGAAAATACCTTATTTGAAGATGGTGATGGCGCAAATACATTCCGTGCTTTTAACCCAACCCAAGCAGAAGAGACTTATTCAATGGTTACTGCTAACCGCTTTTGGTCCCAAATCTTTGGGGTTGCTTTTTCCAATAAACGTTGGTTACATTTCTTTATGTTATTTGTACCAGTAACTGGTTTATGGATGAGTGCTCTTGGAGTAGTCGGTCTGGCCCTGAACCTGCGTGCCTATGACTTTGTTTCTCAAGAAATCCGCGCAGCAGAAGATCCTGAATTTGAGACTTTCTACACCAAAAATATTCTCTTAAACGAAGGTATTTGTGCGTGGATGGCGGCTCAAGATCAGCCTCATGAAAACCTTATATTCCCTGAGGAGGTTCTACCACGTGGAAACGCTCTTTAATGGAACTTTAGCTTTAACTGGTCGTGACCAAGAAACTACTGGTTTTGCTTGGTGGGCCAGGAATGCCCGACTTATCAATTTATCCGGTAAACTACTGGGGGCCCATATAGCCCATTCCGGATTAATAGTATTCTGGGCCGGAGCAATGAACCTATTTGAAGTTGCTCATTTAGTACCCGAGAAGCCCATGTATGAACAAGGCTTAATTTTACTTCCCCATCTAGCTACTATAGGTTGGGGGGTTGGTCCGGGAGGGGAAGTTATCGACACCTTTCCATACTTTGTGTCTGGAGTACTTCACTTAATTTCCTCTGCAGTATTGGGCTTTGGCGGTATTTATCATGCACTTCTGGGACCTGAGACTCTTGAAGAATCTTTTCCATTCTTTGGTTATGTATGGAACGATAGAAATAAAATGACTACTATTTTAGGTATTCACTTAATTTTGTTAGGTATAGGGGCTTTTCTTTTAGTATTTAAGGCTTTTTATTTTGGAGGTCTATATGATACCTGGGCTCCGGGAGGGGGAGATGTAAGAAAAATTACCAACTTAACCCTTAGTCCAAGCATTATATTTGGTTATTTACTAAAATCGCCTTTTGGGGGAGAATGTTAGATTGTTAGTGTAGACGATTTGGAAGATATAATTGGGGGACATGTATGGTCGGGTTCCATTTGTATACTTGGTGGAATCTGGCATATCTTAACCAAACCTTTTGCATGGGCTCGGCGTGCACTAGTATGGTCTGGAGAAGCTTACTTATCTTATAGTTTAGGTGCTTTAGCTGTTTTTGGTTTTATAGCTTGTTGCTTTGTCTGGTTTAATAATACTGCTTATCCTAGTGAGTTTTATGGTCCCACTGGACCGGAAGCTTCTCAAGCTCAAGCATTTACTTTTCTAGTTAGAGACCAACGTCTTGGAGCTAATGTAGGCTCCGCTCAAGGGCCTACCGGTTTAGGTAAATATCTAATGCGTTCTCCGACCGGAGAAGTCATTTTTGGAGGAGAAACTATGCGTTTTTGGGATCTGCGTGCTCCCTGGTTAGAACCTCTAAGAGGTCCTAATGGTTTGGACTTGAGTAGACTGAAAAAAGACATACAGCCTTGGCAAGAACGTCGTTCCGCGAAATATATGACTCATGCTCCTTTAGGTTCTTTAAATTCCGTCGGTGGCGTAGCTACAGAGATTAATGCAGTCAATTATGTATCTCCTAGAAGTTGGTTAGCTACTTCTCATTTTGTTCTAGGATTCTTCCTATTCGTAGGTCATTTATGGCACGCGGGACGAGCTCGCGCAGCTGCCGCAGGATTTGAAAAAGGAATTGATAGAAATTTTGAACCTGTTCTTTCCATGACTCCTCTTAATTGAGACATGAAATCCAATGCTTGACGTAAGAATCACTTTGATTTTAGTATACATATTGGGTTGAGTCGAGCAGATCATATTGAAAAAATATTTTGTTTTTCAATTCATTTATATCTAATCTTTTTTCGGGCTCGGCTATATCACCACTTAGCCGAGCCCAAAAAACCGAGCCAACCTAAATCAAGAATCAATAAAATAAAAAAATCCATTCGCCAAGAAAAAGGAGAGAGTGGGATTCGAACCCTCGATAGTTATTTGTTTCAAACTATACCGGTTTTCAAGACCGGAGCTATCAACCACTCAGCCATCTCTCCAAAAGCTAATTTCTATTTTATCTTTATTTCACTCAAGAGAACATGACCATACGAATTCATACCCTGTTATCTATCTATGAGAAAGATATCTAGTGTGAATCTATTGGTCTAGTTCTCTATCCGTATATATTATATATACATGATCCAGCATGCTCTTTTGTGAAATAAAAAAAACTACCCCTCGATCCATGCCTCAATAAGGGGTGTTATATAAAATCAATGGATTCATGAAAAAACCCTCCATAATGATAATGTGTTTTTTATTTCTTTTTTGAAAGGGGTAAAAAAAAAGGGGTTGGGGGATCAAATGGTATAGTTCTTTTGTTGGTCAATTAGAAGATTATAAACATGACTATTGCTTTTCAATTAGCTGTTTTTGCATTAATTGTTACTTCATCCATTTTATTAATTAGTGTACCTGTTGTATTTGCTTCTCCTGATGGTTGGTCAAGTAACAAAAATGTTGTATTTTCCGGTACATCATTATGGATTGGATTAGTATTTCTAGTGGGTATTCTTAATTCTCTCATCTCTTGAAACTATTCATTCTAGATCAAAAAACGAAATGACCCCTCCCCCCGAATTCTTTCGGGTTGTGAGGCACATTAAAATGGAATATATAAGACCCCACACAGAAAGAAAACTAAAACATTTTTATTATTAATGGGAGGGGTCAAACTTCTTCTATTGGAAAAAGCTTATATCTTATCCTGAATATGATATATAGTAAAACGAAAATATTCATATTATTTTTTTAATATAGAATATACTAATTTGAATTCTATTCTAGAAAAAAATAAGAATAGAATATTAAGAATTCTTAATAGAAACGAATATTAATAGAAAATCGTATATTTCGAATAGAAAGATATAAATATTCCATAATCTATTATCTATAAAATATATATGGATTTCGACTTTTCTTGATCACTCCTAATAGATATCAAACACCGCTCTGCACAAATCGAATTGATATATCAAGTAAAAAGTACAATATAGAAAGTATAAAGTACAATAAAAAGAAAAACGCAGATATAGTTTAATGGTATAATTTCTCTTTGCCAAGGAGAAGACGCGGGTTCAATTCCCGCTATCCGCCGTTGCTTATGTATTGAATAATACATTTATCTATCTATTTCAAAAATAGAAAATAGTGAATTCCAATTTTTATCAAAAATGTTGCGGAGACAGGATTTGAACCCGTGACCTCAAGGTTATGAGCCTTGCGAGCTACCAAGTTGCTCTACTCCGCCATAAGAAGAACAAATGACAATGAATGGAAAACAGAGATTGAATGTACCCCTCCACCATATATGTACAAATAGAATAAACCATTGATACAGAATGGTAAAGGGACCGTCCTATGATCGCGGATCATCAAAATGAATAAAAAAAATGAAGATAATTTTTTATTCTTACCAACTCGATCTTGTTGCACCGGGCAACAAACATTCGTGAACCATTTCACGAAGTACGTGTCCAGATAATCCAAAGTGTCGATAATTACCTCGTGGTCTTCCGGTCGCAAAACAACGTCGATGAAGACGTGTAGGTGCACTATTACGCGGTAGTACTTCCAACTTTCCCTGAATTTCCCATTTCTCACTTAACGATTGAGCTTTGCTCATTTCTTTTTTTGGAGATCGTCGAATCAAATGATATTTTTGTTCCAATTTTTGCCTCTTCTTCTCCCTCTCAATTACACTTTTCTTTGCCATGCTGATTCATTTCCTGTATCAATGATAGAAGTCGGATCCTAAGATGTCGAAAATTAAAGAAGGTGGTTCCCCTTCTTCATACAAAGAGATTCAATTTTTGCAGATACAATAAAGAATCAAATTAACCAAATTAACCAAATTTACCGGATGTGGAGGCAATCAAGAAAGCTGCATAAGTAAATATATAACCTACCGAAAAGTGGACTAATCCAACCAATCTTGCTTGGACAATGGAAAGAGCCACAGGTTTATCTCTCCATCGAATCAAATTCGCCAAAGGTGTGCGTTCATGAGCCCATGCTAAAGTTTCAATCAATTCCTGCCAATATCCGCGCCATGAGATTAAGAACATAAATCCAGTAGCCCAAACAAGATGTCCAAATAAGAACATCCACGCCCAGACGGATAAACTATTCATACCAAAGGGGTTATATCCATTGATAAGTTGTGAAGAATTTAACCATAGATAATCTCTTAACCATCCCATCAAATAGGTTGAAGATTCATTAAATTGTGAAACATTACCCTGCCATAATGTAATGTGCTTCCAATGCCAATAAAAAGTAACCCATCCAATGGTATTTAACATCCAGAAAACAGCCAAATAAAATGCGTCCCAAGCAGAAATATCACAAGTACCACCTCGTCCCGGACCATCGCAAGGAAAACTATAACCAAAATCCTTTTTATCCGGCATTAACTTGGAACCACATGCATCTAAAGCACCTTTTACTAAGATCAATGTAGTTGTATGTAAACCAAGAGCAATAGCATGATGAACCAAGAAGTCTCCAGGCCCTATTGTTAAGAATAGAGAATTACTATTCTCATTAATAGCATTTAACCAACCCGGCAACCATATGCTTCGCCCCGCATTGAGCGCCGGACTATTCGTTGAAGATAAAAGTACATCGAAACCATATGAAGTTTTACCATGAGCAGATTGTATCCATTGGGCAAATATAGGTTCGATCAAGATTTGTTTCTCCGGAGTGCCAAAAGCAAGCATGACATCATTATGGACATAAAGTCCCAAAGTATGGAACCCCAGAAATAGGCTGACCCAACTTAAATGGGATATGATAGCTTCTTTGTGCTCTAACATTCTTGCCAATACATTATCCTCATTTTGTTCGGGATTGTAATCTCTAATAAAAAAGATAGCTCCATGAGCAAAAGCCCCTGTCATAATAAATCCTGCAATGTATTGATGATGAGTATATAACGCAGCTTGAGTAGTAAAGTCTTGTGCTATAAACGCATAAGCAGGTAAAGAGTACATGTGTTGAGCTACCAAAGAAGTAATGACCCCTAACGAGGCTAGAGCAAGGCCTAATTGAAAATGAATTGAATTATTGATTGTGTCATAAAGACCCTTATGTCCACGCCCCAATCTACCCCCCGGAGGAATATGCGCTTCTAAAATATCTTTTATACTGTGCCCAATACCGAAGTTAGTTCTATACATATGACCAGCAATGAGAAAAAGAATTGCAATAGCTAAATGATGATGGGCCATATCGGTAAGCCATAAACTTTGAGTTTGAGGATGGAATCCCCCGAGAAGTGTTAGAATGGCAGTTCCCGCGCCTTGCGAAGTACTAAATAAATGATTACTAGAATCGGGGTTTTGAGCATAAAGATTCCACTGACCCGTCAAAAGGGGCCCTAATCCTTGAGGGTGGGGCAATACACTTAAGAAATTATTCCATCGAACATATTCTCCTCTGGATCCTGGAATAGCCACATGGACTAAATGCCCTGCCCAAGTCAAGGAACTGACTCCAAATAGTCCTGACAAATGATGATTGAGGCGCGATTCGACATTTTTAAACCACGAAACGCTCGGTTTCCATTTTGGTTGTAGGTGTAACCAGCCCGCTAATAAGGATATGAAAGAAAGAAATAATAGAAAAATAGCTCCAGTATAAAGATCCTCATTAGTACGTAAACCAATTGTATACCACCACTGATAAACACCGGAATAGGCAATATTCACTGGGCCAAGAGCACCCCCTCGAGTAAAAGCTTCTACAGCCGGTTGACCAAAATGGGGATCCCAAATTGCATGAGCAATAGGTCTTACATGTAAAGGATCCTGTACCCATGCCTCAAAATTTCCTTGCCAAGCTACATGGAAGAGATTCCCGGAAGTCCACAGAAAAATTATTGCTAATTGTCCGAAATGAGAAGCAAAAATATTCTGATAAAGACGTTCCTCAGTAATATCATCATGACTCTCGAAGTCATGTGCGGTAGCAATACCAAACCAAATACGACGAGTAGTGGGGTCCTGAGCTAAGCCTTGGCTAAACCTTGGAAATCTTAAGGCCATAATGCTTTTCAAATCCTCCTAGCCATTATCCTACTGCAATAATTCTTGCTAAGAAGAATGCCCACGTTGTGGCAATTCCACCCAGAAGGTAATGTGTTACTCCTACAGCACGTCCCTGTACAATGCTCAAGGCTCTAGGCTGAGTAGCAGGAGCAACTTTTAATTTATTATGAGCCCAAACGATGGATTCAATAAGTTCTTGCCAATAACCACGCCCGCTGAATAGAAACATTAAACTAAAAGCCCAGACAAAATGGGCGCCTAAGAAAAAAAGACCATATGCCGATAATGAGGAACCATAAGACTGAATTACCTGGGATGCCTGCGCCCATAAGAAATCGCGAAGCCACCCATTAATGGTAATCGAACTCTGGGCAAAGTTTCCTCCTGTGATATGAGTTACTACTCCTTGATCATTTATACTTCCCCAAACATCTGACTGCATTTTCCAACTGAAATGGAATATTACTACAGAAATTGCATTGTACATCCAAAATAATCCTAGTAAGACATGATCCCAAGCGGATACTTGGCATGTCCCCCCTCTTCCAGGGCCATCACAAGGGAACCGAAAACCGATATTTGCTTTATCCGGTATCAATCGTGAGCTACGAGCAAATAGAACACCTTTTAGGAGTATCAATACCGTTACATGAATAGTAAATGCATGAATATGATATACCAAAAAATATGCAGTTCCTAATGGAATAGGTAACAAAGCTACTTTACCGCCCACTACCACTAAATCACCACCGCCCCAAGTCAAACTGGTGCTTGTTGTTGCACCAGGGGCTGTTGTGCCAGGTGCTAAAGCATGAGTATTTTGTATCCATTGAGCAAAGACAGGTTGTAATTGTATAGCGGTATCTGAAAACATATCTTGAGGGCGCCCTAAAGCACTCATGGTATCATTATGAATATACAACCCAAAACTGTGAAAGCCTAAAAATATACACACCCAGTTGAGATGTGATATGATTGCATCACGATGTCTAAGAACACGATCTAATAGATCGTTGTATCGAGTAGTTGGATCATAGTCTCTTACCATAAAAATGGCTGCATGTGCAGCAGCACCAACTATGAGAAAGCCCCCAATCCACATGTGATGTGTGAACAATGACAGTTGTGTACCATAGTCAGTAGCTAGGTATGGATAAGGAGGCATAACATACATATGGTGAGCTACAATAATGGTCAAAGAGCCTAACATAGCTAGGTTAATAAATAATTGAGCATGCCATGACGTTGTTAGGATCTCATATAGACCTTTATGACCCTGGCCTGTAAATGGACCTTTATGGGCTTCTAAAATATCTTTTATACCATGACCAATACCCCAGTTAGTTCGATACATATGACCAGCAATGAGAAAAAGAATTGCAATAGCTAAATGATGATGTGCAATATCAGTCAGCCATAGACCACCAGTTAGTGGGTCTAATCCTCCACGAAAAGTAAGAAAGTCCGCGTATTTTGACCAATTCAAGGTAAAAAATGGGGTTGCTCCCTCAGCAAAACTTGGATAAAGTTGAGCCAAAAGATCCCGATTCAAGATAAATTCATGAGGAAGTGGGATCTCTTTGGGATCTACTCCAGCATTTAGAAATTGGTTAATTGGTAAAGATACATGTACTTGATGCCCCGCCCAAGAAAGAGACCCAAGTCCTAGTAGACCTGCCAAATGGTGATTCAACATGGATTCTACATCTTGAAACCAAGCCAATTTTGGAGCAGCTTTGTGATAATGAAACCAACCAGCAAAAAGCATTAAGGCTGCAAAGACCAACGCACCAATTGCAGTACAATAGAGTTGTAATTCACTAGTTATTCCAGATGCTCGCCAAATCTGAAAAAAACCAGAGGTTATTTGTATTCCGCGGAAACCTCCGCCTACATCACCATTCAATATTTCTTGGCCCACTATTGGCCAAACCACCTGGGCACTAGGTCGAATGTGAGTAGGATCATTTAGCCAAGCTTCATAATTGGAAAAACGAGCACCATGGAAATACATGCCACTCAGCCAAAGAAAGATAATGGAGAGTTGGACGAAATGAGCACTAAATACTTTTCGGGAAATTTCCTCTAAATCACTAGTATGGCTATCGAAATCATGAGCATCAGCATGTAGGTTCCAGATCCAAGTAGTAGTATCAGGTCCCTTAGCTATTGTTCTTGAGAAATGACCAGGTTTTGCCCATTGCTCGAAAGAAGTTTTTATGGGATCCCTATCTACCAAAATTTTGACTTCTGGATCTACCAAAATTTTGACTTTTGGTTCCGGCGAACGAATAATCATTGAATCCTCCTCTTTCCGGACAATACATACAAAGAGACCCACCAACAGAAAACATAATTAATGAACTTATGAGAGATGTTTATATTGAATATCTTTCTCTTCTATCTCCCATATATCTATTCTATATTTTCTTTAGTTATTCACTAGAACAATTATGATCCGGAAGTTAATCCAGGGCAAGTGTTCGAATCTATTATGACATAGCAGTGAGGTGCTCAACGGACCCTTTTATTTAACTGATGGGGGCAATAAACTATAAAAAATTCAATATATATAATGGATTCTCTCTATATTTTATTCTCTATTAAAGAATAAAATATAGAGAATAATATTAGAATTCGAATAAAAAAAAGAAAATAATAAAAAGACTGTTCTTATTCAAAACGCCCTGTGATCTTCAACCAATTCTGTGCCTCAATATAATTACCAGGGGTAAGGGCTATAGCTTGTTTCCAATATTCAGCAGCTTGATCAAACCAAGATTCTGAAATTTCAGAATCTCCCTGTCGAATGGCCTGTTCTCCGCGGTCGGAATAGGTGAGTAAAATCCTTCCCTTAGAACCGTACTTGAGAGTTTCCTGACTCATACGGCTCAACAGTCAATTCTTTTGATCTTCTATTTTTTCTGGAGTTAATAACAAGAAAAGAGGTTAATTACATGAGTTTTAAACTTGAATTTGGATTAATAATTCAATTTAACCCTTTGTTTTTAGTTTTATCTTTTTTCCTACCTTCTGAAGAATAAAGCATCGACATTCACACTAACGTTCTTATTCGAATTTTATGAAAGGTAACTATCTCGATTTCATATATCATTTCATATATTTCATATATTTCATATATGATATATATATTTCTATAGAATCCCTGAGAAATACTTTTCTTCATAAGAAAAGAGTTACTCTCTTTGGGATCTGATACTACACCGCTGCTCAAAACCTTAGGGGATCCACTTTATTACATAAGTCGATTCCTAATCTATCATCATATAAGTAAGCAGTTCTTGTTGTATCGGCCAAAAACCTTGTGAATTGATCTTTACGGTGCTTCCTCTATCAATTAGATCTTTTATCCATAGAAAAAAGTATCTAGGCATATATATTCTATTTCTTCAGATTTTTACTTCTATGAAGTTTCTTTCTTTGCTACAGCTCATAAAAAGCGTTGTTTCGAACGAATATATATGTAGAAAGCCTATTTTTCATTTTTTGTCTAGTATTTCTTACTATTAGTGGAGGTTCTTTTCTTTTTTCTTTCTATAGTGGAGATAGTCGCACGTAATGACAGATCACGGCCATATTGTTAAAAGCTTGAGGTAAGAAAGGGTTTCGTTCGAGTGCCCGAAAATAGTATTCCAAAGCTTTTGTATGTTCTCCGTTACTTGTGTGGATAAGACCTATGTTATAAAGTATATAACTTCGATCATAGGGATCAATTTCCAGTCGCATAGCCTCATAATAATTCTGTAAAGCTTCCGCATAATTTCCTTCAGATTGAGCCGACATCCGTTACGGTCGTCATTCGGTTCAAAGAATCTCCGTTCCAGAACCGTACGTGAGATTTTCATCTCATACGGCTCCTCCTTTATGTGGATAATGATAAACATCCATGGAATCCAATCAAAAAAGATTGCAATATTCTCATTATCAACTGAGCGGGACTAGTGTTTTTACACGAAATCTCTAGCCAACCTTTCTATAAAGGATCTTTTATTAACATTTAGTAAGTTATTACTGGATAATATAGTAACTTCAACAATTTATTTGTCCTCAACGCCGCTTCATTTCCCGGAATTAGTCACTTCAACAGTCTTCGATGGTTATATGGGTATCCAAAATACGAACGAGATGGATGTTTATTGTCCCAACCATTCTAGTTAGTCCCGATCCCGATAAGAAAGGAAGGATTTTTTTTACAAAGTTTTCTCCTGTTGTTGATTCCCTAGCGTAGTGTTTCTTCCCCCATGCCGCCTATTGGTACTAGTGGAGTAGGATTAACCTAACCCCATACATAGGTATAAATAGGTATAACCTTTCGCTTAATACTATACTAAAATTGAAGCATATTGAGGATGCATTAATCGGGAATACACGACAGAAGGGATTAATCGTTTTATTTCCAAACTTCACCATCAGCAAGCGTAGGTTTTTTTTCAAAATTTTTTTATTTCTCTCTGAAGAATGTATCTTTCTCCTAAGACTGAGATCGGTAAAAAAAAACAATAATAATAATCAAATCGCACCATCTCTGTAATAAGTGAATGCCTCTTTTTCTCCAGAAGTTGTCAGAATTATTCGTAATAAGATATTGGCTACAATGGTAAAGGTCTTATCAATAAAATTTCCATTTATCCGAGATCTAGTCATAGGTAGCAATCCATTCTAAAATTTTAGCATGATAAAATAATTCCCCAAACAGAGGAATTGTACAATACAGTACGAAATAACGTAAAAATGGACTTCTTAATCAAATTACTTTATTCTACGGTAGGCCTTGAAGTAGGTTTTTTTTTTCAAAAAAAAAAATAATTCTTTCTATTTCTATTTTTTTAGTTTCAATTGATTGTGTGCGCCTACGCAAATGGGATATAAATGCCTCACTATTCACTCGGTTTAGGGGCATAATCATTATGTAGGAGAGATGGTCGAGTGGTTCAAGGCGTAGCATTGGAACTGCTACGTAGGCTTTTTGTTTACCGAGGGTTCGAATCCCTCTTGTAGGTGTTTAGGTATTGGCTTGCATTTTTGGTAAATCCCAAGTGTATGTGTGAATGTCATGACTGATGTCATAACATTCTAGCTCTGTTTGTACTGACTCATTAGGTACCTTTGCAGAAAAATATTGTAATTCAAATACTGATGTTTATAAGTGTGTATCTGAGCATTTTGCAAAATGATCACATTTTGCTAAATCAGTAGACAGGTTTTCTCAGATGTCATAACAGATGTTATGACATCCTGTTCTGAACTAACAGGATTGCAGGATTGGATAAGTCTGAGTTTTTTCAGGAAATAACTCAGTCCTTCCTGAACAGAATCCTGCGTTTTCTGAGGGGTAACCTAGCTCAACCCTAACCTGGTTAATAAAGTCCTGTGACCTGGTCTTTAGGTCAAACGGAATTAACCCTAGGTTTTTGGAAACCCTAACTGAAGTTGCAGCTGCTATATATTCAACAGAGCTGCTGTTTTTCAAGGATCGCTCTTTGTTGATTAGAAGATCATTTGTAATCTGTATAGATTTGATCATTGTACTCCAAGCAATTATCATTGTGATAAGTGCCTTGGAATAGGTTTCTAATTGTAAGGGTTGTGTAGCACTCAAAGCTTTGAAGCAAGAGTGTTTGAATGTTCCTTGACTAAAGCTGTGAAGCAGAGTCAAGTTAGTTGTGTGCATCACTCAAAGCTGTGAAGCACGAGTGATTGTGTTGCTTGATTAAAAAGCTGTGAAGCTTAATCAAGTGTTTGTTTTTGAAGAGTGTCTTCATCAATTCTTAAGTCAAATTGGTTTATGTATCACTGCCGTGATTGAGGGGGAGTGAGTAGGAACTCAGGTTTAAGTTGTACTTAGATTGGAATTGCATTGGGTAGGTCTTAAGTGAAGGAGATAAACTGGTTGGTTTATTCCTGAATTAAAATCTCTTATAGTGGATTTCCTCCCTGGCTTGGTAGCCCCCAGAGTAGGTGTTGTTGCACATTGAACTGGGTAAACAATTGACTGTGTTCTTTATTGCTTTTGTATTTACTGTCATATAGTAAGTCAGATACGGTGTCATAACATTGAACGTGACATTGAGTATCTGCAGCCAGAATTTCAATTGGTATCAGAGCAGGCACCCTGCCTGTATTACTGGGTGAGATCTAGGGATATCACTTTCTGGCACTATGGATAAAGAAGGAGTTTTTGGAAATAGACCACCCATTCTGGATGGAACTAATTATGACTACTGGAAACCTCGTATGATTGCCTTCCTAAAATCTCTGGACAAAAAGGCTTGGAGAGCTGCTGACAAAGGATGGATTCATCCCACCATAACTGAGAAAGATGGGACAATCAGTCTGAAGCCTGAGGAAGATTGGAGTAAAGAAGAAGATGAGTTAGCTCTGGGAAATTCAAAAGCTCTAAATGCCTTGTTCAATGGAATTGATAGAAACATTTTCAGACTAGTACATCAATATGAACTGGCCAAGGAAGTTTGGGACACTCTCAGAACTACTCATGAGGGCACTTCCAAAGTAAAAATGTCAAGGCTTCAGATGTTGACCACTAAGTTTGAGAATCTAAAAATGATGGAAGATGAAACCATTCATGAGTTTCACATGAACATCTTGGAGATTGCCAACACCTCAGGAGCACTGGGAGAAAAAATGTCAGAAGAAAAACTGGTGAGGAAGATTCTCAGATCCTTGCCTAAAAGATTTGCAATGAAGGTAACTGCCATAGAGGAAGCCCAGGACATTAGCAAGTTGAAAGTGGATGAACTTATTGGGTCTCTTCAGACTTTTGAGATGGGAATCACTGATAATGGTGTCAAAAAGAACAAGAGCATAGCACTTATGTCCAACACTGATGTTGAAGAAAACATTTCAGAAGCTGTAGCCATGCTTGGAAGACAGTTCAACAAACTCATCAAAAGAATAGATCCAAAGTCAAGGTCTAATGTTCATAACATTCCCTCTAACATTGACAGTTCCAGCAGAAGACCAAGGTCAGAAGAGAAGGGAGTTCAAGGCAGAGGAATTCAATGCCATGGTTGTGAAGGATATGGGCATATTCGAGCTGAATGTCCTACCTTTCTTAAGAAACAAAAAGGAATGACAGTTACTTGGTCTGACTGTGATTCAGAAAGTAATTCTGAAGAAGAGACTGCCAAACGAGTTACTGCTTTAACTGGTGTTTGTACCTCTGAAAGTGACATCAGTGATGAAGAGGTGACTTTTGAAGAACTGGCTGATACTTACAAGGAATTGTGTATCAGAAGTACTGAAGTCTGTGTGCAGAATGAGAAACAATCAAAACTCATCATAAAGATGGAGGCTGAAAAAAGGGCAAACCTTGAAACTATAAGTCATCTAGAAGGAAAAGTTCAATTGCTGAACTCACAACTGAATCAAATGACCAAATCTGTCAAGATGTTGACAAATGGAACAGACAAATTGGAAGAGATCCTACAGGTTGGACAAAATGTGGGAAATAAATCTGGTCTAGGATTTATGGAAGCAACGAAATCTGGTTCTGGTAAGCAAATGTCAAAACAGATGTCTCAACACAACTCTCGACATCAGGAACAGAAACATATGAGGAAAAGGTACCAAAGATGGAAATGTCATCATTGTGGTAGATATGGCCACATAAATCCCTTCTGCTTCAGATTACATGGATACCCTAATCAGAACTCAGGTGTCAAACCTAAGTCTAAAAAGGTACCACATGCTCCTCAATGGAAGAAAAAGGCTACTGCACTGATAGCTCACACTTCCCTGAGGGTCTCTGCAAAGGAAGACTGGTACTTTGACAGTGGATGTTCCAGACATATGACTGGAATCAAGAACCTCCTCAATAATGTTAAGCCTCACACCACCAGTTTTGTGACCTTTGGAGATGGGGCTAAAGGTGAAATCAAAGGAGTTGGTGATTTGGACTGCCCTGGAGTTCCAAGTCTGAATGAAGTACTGCTGGTGAAAGGACTGACCGCTAATCTCATTAGTATCAGTCAACTGTGTGATCTAGGATTCAAGGTCAATTTCTCAAAATCTGAATGCCTTGTAATCAATGACAAACAAGAGATAGTAATGAAAGGAGTCAGATCCAAAGACAACTGTTACTTGTGGGAGGCTGAGAACACTAATTTCTCATCTGTGTGTTCCATTGCAAAAGAAGAAAAAGAGGTGAAACTGTGGCACCAAAAACTTGGCCATCTTCATCTAAGGGGTATGAAGAGGATTATCTCCTTGGAGGCAGTCAGAGGGATTCCAAAACTGCAAATTGATGAAGGAAGAGTTTGTGGTGAATGTCAGGTTGGTAAGCAGACTAGGATGTCACATCCAAAGTCAAGACATCTGACCACCTCTAAGGTTCTAGAACTCCTCCATATGGATCTGATGGGACCAATGCAAGTAGAGAGTCTTGGTGGTAAAAGATATGCCTATGTGGTTGTGGATGATTTTTCCAGATTCACCTGGATTAATTTCATTAGGGAAAAATCAGATGCATTTGAAGTTTTTAGAGAACTGTGCAAGAGAATTCAAAGAGAGAAGGAAGGATGTATTGTCAGAATCAGAAGTGATCATGGCAAGGAATTTGAAAACAGCAAGTTTGATGACTTCTGTGCTTCAGAAGGAATCAGTCATGAGTTTTCTTCTCCCATAACACCTCAGCAAAATGGAGTTGTGGAAAGAAAAAACAGGACCATACAAGAATCTGCCAGAGCAATGTTACATGCCAAAAGACTTCCTATGTATTTTTGGGCTGAAGCTATGAATACAGCTTGCTATGTTCATAACAGGGTCACCTTGAGAAAGGGAACCTCATCCACCATATATGAACTCTGGAAAGGAAGAAAACCAACTGTGAAGTACTTCCATGTGTTTGGCAGCAAATGCTATATTCTGTCTGATCGTGAACAAAGAAGAAAACTGGACCCCAAAAGTGATGAAGGCATATTTCTAGGATACTCCTCAAACAGCAGAGCTTATAGAGTATTCAACTCCAGAACCAAAACCATGATGGAATCAATAAATGTTATAATTGATGACTATCATGAAGAAATAGATGTTCCTTGTACTGTTGAGACATTCTTTGAGACTTCAACCCAACAGGATGATCTACCCAACTCCACCACAACAGAATCTGAATCAAAGGAAGCTAGCAAGATTCCTTCCATCAGAATTCAGAAGGATCATCCAAAAGAGCTCATCATAGGAGATCCCAATAGTGGAGTCATCACAAGATCTAGAGAAATCATCTCAAACTCTTGTTTTGTGTCCAAAATGGAACCAAGAAATGTCAAGGAAGCCTTAACTGATGAATATTGGATTGGTGCAATGCAAGATGAACTGAACCAATTCAAGCAACATGAAGTTTGGGAACTGGTTCCTAGACCTGAAGGAACTAACATCATTGGGACAAAATGGATATTCAAGAACAAGTCAGATGCTGAAGGAGTTGTCACCAGAAATAAGGCAAGACTTGTTGCTCAAGGATACACCCAGGTTGAAGGGGTTGATTTTGATGAAACCTTTGCACCTGTAGCCAGGTTGGAATCAATCAGACTCTTGTTGTCAATTGCTTGTCTTCTGAAGTTCAAGTTATTTCAGATGGATGTGAAAAGTGCCTTTCTAAATGGGTACTTAAATGAGGAAGCTTATGTGGAACAACCTAAAGGTTTTGTGGATCCAACCCATCCTGATCATGTCTACAAACTGAGAAAAGCTCTACATGGCCTGAAACAAGCTCCTAGAGCATGGTATGACAGGTTAACAAAGTTTCTCTCAGACAAAGGCTACAGAAAAGGAGGCTTGGACAAAACTCTCTTTGTCAAAACTGAAGGAGGGAAGTTGATGGTTGCCCAAATATATGTTGATGACATAGTGTTTGAAGGAATGTCAGAACATATGGTTAAACACTTTGCTGACCAGATGCAGGCTGAATTTGAAATGAGTCTCATGGGAGAACTAACTTATTTTCTTGGACTACAAGTCTCACAGATGGAGGACTAAATCTTCTTATCTCAAAGCAAGTATGCTAAGAATATTGTAAAGAAGTTTGGTATGGAGAATGCAAGTCACAAAAGGACTCCTGCTCCTACTCATCTAAAGCTTTCCAAAGATTCAAGTGGGGTTAAGGTGGATCAAAGTCTGTACAGAAGCATGATAGGAAGCTTGTTGTACTTAACTGCCAGCAGACCTGATATTGCCTTTGTAGTTGGAGTTTGTGCTAGATACCAAGCTGATCCCAAAGTCAGCCATATCAATCAAGTGAAGAGAATTTTGAAGTATGTAAGTGGTACTTATAACTATGGATTGATGTATACTCATGGCTGTGAACCAGCTCTGACTGGCTACTGTGATGCTGATTGGGCTGGTAGTGCTGATGATAGAAAAAGCACCTCTGGAGGATGTTTCTTTTTGGGAAGTAATCTGGTTTCCTGGTTCAGCAAGAAACAGAATTGTGTGTCTCTTTCCACTGCTGAAGCTGAATACATTGCAGCTGGTAGTAGCTGCTCTCAAATGATATGGATGAAACAGATGCTCACTGAGTATAATGTCACACAAGATGTTATGACATTGTACTGTGACAATCTGAGTACAATCAACATATCCAAGAATCCCATTCAGCATAGCAGGACCAAACATATTGACATACGACATCACTTTATCAGAGACCTTGTAGAAGAGAAGACAATCAAATTGGAACATGTTGCCACTGAGCTACAGCTGGCTGACATTTTTACCAAAGCTCTGGATGTAAATCAATTTGAAAACTTAAGGGGTAAGCTGGGTATTTGCCAACATGAGGAATTGTAGCAATTAATTTTACTTAAAACAAGGATCAAAGGACTTATGCCTGTTCTGATTGGTTTAAAATTGTATTTTCTCATTTCCTACAATTCTTTTAAGAAGTTGAATAGACACTCCCTTGCTTCCTTCCTCTCTCGTCTCCTCATCAAAACCCAGTCTCTCAATCAGAAATTTCTCCTCAGTTGCTGTTGGTCCTCTAAAACTATCAAAATGTCTCAAACACCATCATCATCCAATACGACCATTTCAACCTCTTCCTCTGATCAAGATTCTGGGACAATCTCTTCTTGTCTGGACTCTGACGTTCTGGAGATCTCCTCTCATAGAAAAGTGGGAACTAACCCCACCAAGGTTAAAGAGTTGAGAACAAGACAGGCAGGAAAGCCCCAAGCTTCTGCCTCTGGTAATCCATCTCATCCCTCTTCTTCAGTTCCCCCTGAAATTGCAAATAGGGAAGGGACAACATATGTTAATCAAGCAATAGCAAAAATTGTTTCAAGAATTCTGAACGAGAACCACTCAGTTCCTGGCATTTCTGTTCCTCTGAACCAAGAAAGCTCAAATGCTGAAACAAATCCAGATGTCTCTAAGAATGTTGAGACATCAAACAAAGAGAAGAATGTTGACATTGCTCACAAGAAAAGAAAGAAGCCTGAATCCTCTGGATCTGATGACAGTGCTTGAAGGTTGGTTGCTGATATCTGGTGGAGTTTGGAAGTGTATTCAGTTGTTTTGGATAACTGTATAATTTTATGAACATGTATCTTTGACCCATTTGTGGCTAAAGAGGGGGAGAATATTTTGGTACTTACTTAATTAGTACTTGACATTCTATTTTTCTGCTGTCACTTATTTCTGCTGCTATCTATCTCTGATTGTTTAGGGTCTTTAGCCAAAAATCTGCCAAAGGGGGAGTTTGTAGGTGTTTAGGTATTGGCTTGCATTTTTGGTAAATCCCAAGTGTATGTGTGAATGTCATGACTGATGTCATAACATTCTAGCTCTGTTTGTACTGACTCATTAGGTACCTTTGCAGAAAAATATTGTAATTCAAATACTGATGTTTATAAGTGTGTATCTGAGCATTTTGCAAAATGATCACATTTTGCTAAATCAGTAGACAGGTTTTCTCAGATGTCATAACAGATGTTATGACATCCTGTTCTGAACTAACAGGATTGCAGGATTGGATAAGTCTGAGTTTTTTCAGGAAATAACTCAGTCCTTCCTGAACAGAATCCTGCGTTTTCTGAGGGGTAACCTAGCTCAACCCTAACCTGGTTAATAAAGTCCTGTGACCTGGTCTTTAGGTCAAACGGAATTAACCCTAGGTTTTTGGAAACCCTAACTGAAGTTGCAGCTGCTATATATTCAACAGAGCTGCTGTTTTTCAAGGATCGCTCTTTGTTGATTAGAAGATCATTTGTAATCTGTATAGATTTGATCATTGTACTCCAAGCAATTATCATTGTGATAAGTGCCTTGGAATAGGTTTCTAATTGTAAGGGTTGTGTAGCACTCAAAGCTTTGAAGCAAGAGTGTTTGAATGTTCCTTGACTAAAGCTGTGAAGCAGAGTCAAGTTAGTTGTGTGCATCACTCAAAGCTGTGAAGCACGAGTGATTGTGTTGCTTGATTAAAAAGCTGTGAAGCTTAATCAAGTGTTTGTTTTTGAAGAGTGTCTTCATCAATTCTTAAGTCAAATTGGTTTATGTATCACTGCTGTGATTGAGGGGGAGTGAGTAGGAACTCAGGTTTAAGTTGTACTTAGATTGGAATTGCATTGGGTAGGTCTTAAGTGAAGGAGATAAACTGGTTGGTTTATTCCTGAATTAAAATCTCTTATAGTGGATTTCCTCCCTGGCTTGGTAGCCCCTAGAGTAGGTGTTGTTGTACACTGAACTGGGTAAACAATTAACTGTGTTCTTTATTGCTTTTGTATTTACTGTCATATAGTAAGTCAGATACGGTGTCATAACATTGAACGTGACATTGAGTATCTGCAGCCAGAATTTCACCTCTCTTTCCGCACCCTTACCAAGTTCATCAATGTTACTGACCTCAATGTTTGAAATAATAATAGATAAGATTTTTGTTTATGTAATATAGAAAATTGTGGATAAAGTGGGCAAGGAATAACAATTTTCCTATACCCACTTCTATACACGAATGGGGGAAAATACTCGGATCAAAATTCTTGTTATTTGAACTAGGTTTTAGTCTGACGAGAATAATATTCTACAACCAGCAATTCCTTAATTTTCAAACCAACCCATTGACTATCTATTATTTGATTGACTAATCCTTTATATTGGGATGGATCAAGAGTCAAATGGGTTGGCAATTTTTCGCGGGGGGCTGATTGAAGAGAATTTTGAATCAGAGTTCTAGATTTTTGTTCATCCTTGGCTGTAATAATATCTTCAGGTTTACAACGATAACTTGGTATATTTACTATACGACCATTAACTAAAACATGTCTGTGGTTAACTAATTGATGGGCTTGAGAAATAGTCACAGCCATACCCAATCGAAAAAGTATGTTATCCAAACGCATTTCAAGTAATTGAAGTAAAACTTGACCGGTTGACCCTTTCGCTTTTCCAGCGATACGAACATATTTCAGCAATTGGCGTTCTGGAAGACCATAATGAAAACGCAATTTTTGTTTTTCTTCTAAACGAATAGAATAGTAAGATTTTTCCCTTTTTTTCCCTTTTTTCCCTTTTTTCACTGGAGCGCGATTGTTCGCTTCCAACTGGAAGCTGTTTACTGGTTAGTCCTGGTAAAGCCCCCAGACGGCGTATTTTTTTCAAACGAGGCCCTCTGTAACGTGACATAAACACTCCTTTTTTGTTAAATGGAAAATTTCATAAATAAAAATTAAAACTAAACTAAATGACAAAAAATATTCTAAATATAGTGTAGTACAAAGAAGAATTGGAAAGATTCTATCAGGATCCGAATTTAATTCTATTGTATATCTATATAAATAAAAAAAGGCGGTTATTTTCTTGATTTGTTCTACAGAAAAGGAACACCCTATTCTTTTTTTTCCTAAAAAAAAAGAGATTATCCCTTCTGTCAAAAATGAAAAAAAAAAATAGAGAGAAAAAAGCCGGCTATCGAAATCGAACCGATGACCATCGCATTTGTAATGCGATGCTCTAACCTCTGAGCTAAGCGGGCTCTCAGAACACAAATTGTGCATTTCTCAGAATTCTTTCCTAAACTACCGGGATCCTAGTTATTAACTATTTACTATTTACTATTAGCTCTTCATAACACAATTACTATATCATAATCTAATCAAATAAATACTAGAATATCAAAGAAATATAGAATATTCTATATTTCTTTGATATTCTAGTATATAACATATAATCACAATCGGAATAATTTTAAGATACGGATCTCAATTATTTGAATTACCAGTTACCTAGAATACTATTTTTTTCATTTCTCTAATAATTCATAATTTCTCAAATATTTTTTGATCCATAAAAAACTTATTTGATAAACAAGAATTTGAATTCATATATCATATAGTAAGATTCTATTTTTTTTAGTTTAGTATAGAATCTTTCCTATTCGAAAAAATAGGAAAGATTAGATCGAACCAAATTTAAAAATCACATCCCGATTTATCTATCTCTTATCTATCTAGCCGATTTCTCTATCTCTTATATATCTAGTACTTTACTTTCTCAATAAAAAATACAAGAGATAAAATGTCACCATAAGTAGAGGTAGAAATCTATTGCTAGTGATGGTTATCATTACATAATATTCAATAGTGATAATTATATAAGAAAACGTCACATATTTTGATAACTCTTGAT
>OX451738.1:88380483-88390483 GCA_948472305.1 Vicia faba | reverse complement strand
AAACGAAAATATCAGCAACAACCGGGTTTATTACGGGACAACTCATGATGTTTATATCGATCTATTATGCGCCTTTGCATTTGGCATTGAGTAGACCTCATACAATAACAGTCTTAACTCTACCGTATCTTTTCTTTAATTTTGTCCACAAAAATGACAAACACTACTATTTGGGTTCGGGATCCAAACTGGATTCTGAATACAAGAATCCAAATTCAATACGTCATTTTAGGATTGTTAAAGTATTCTTTAACAATCTTTTTTTCCAGTTATTAAACCCCTTTCTTTTGCCAAGTTCAATCTTAATAAGATTAATGAACATTTATCTGTTTCGATCCAACAATAAATTGTTATTCTTAACGAGTAGTTTTGTTGGGTGGTTAATAGGTCACATCTTTTTAATGAAATGTATTGGATTGGTATTAGTCTGGTTACAGCACAAAAAGTCGATCAAATATAAGATAACTATGAGATTTGATAAATACATTCTCCTAC
The DNA here is from genome assembly GCA_948472305.1 of Vicia faba. NCBI lineage: Eukaryota > Viridiplantae > Streptophyta > Magnoliopsida > Fabales > Fabaceae > Vicia > Vicia faba. The sequence continues at coordinate 88,389,988 of OX451738.1, read as the reverse complement.
AATTGCGAAATTATGTGGGGCAAATATTTGTTGTTTTTTCATTTGTTAGCTTTGCACACTATTTAGGCAGAACACCGCTCCCATATTATTATATTGAGGAAATGATGCGATACGATGACAGGGACCTGGAGGAAGTCAAAGCTGCAATAGATTGGGAAAAGGAAGAAACTAACGAAGAAGAAGAAGATATTACTGTTTATCTTTCTGATAAAAAAGAGAATACTTTCAACAAAAAACTCGCCCCGTTGGAAAAATCTCTTGTAACTACTCTTTTCGATTATCGAAAATGGAATAGGCCTTTGCGATATATAAAAAATGATCACTTTGAAAGGGTTGTAAGAGATGAAAATTCACAATTTTTTTTTCAGGTATGTCAAAGTGATGGAAAAAAACGAATATCTTTCACGTATCCACCTCATTTATCTACTTTTTTGAAAATCATGGAAAAAAAATGGATCTCTTCAGAAGAGATAAAACCTCCTATAATGATAATGAATTGTCTAATTATTGGAGCTCTGTTAATAAAGAAAAAGGAAATAAACTAATCAATGAATTTTTTCAAAGGGCAAAAATGATAGATAATAAATCTATTAAATTTAGTCCTGTGGATGTATTTGAAAATCGAATTAGATTGTCTGATGATAATAGGAAAACAAAATACTTAACTAAAATATATGATCCTTTCTTGAATGGACGCGTTCGTGGAGAAATCCAAAAAGGCTTTTCACCCTTCATTCCAAATGAAACTGACACAACAAACTACATTTTGATAAATAAGATTCATGGTCTCCTTCTTTCTATTAATAGTAATGATCCAGAATTTGAACAGAAAATAGATCAATTTGATAGAAAATTATTATTAAATGAAATTGGTTTTTTTTAACTTAATCAGTAAATTTTCGGAAAAATCAGTATCAAGTTTGAATTTTGACGGACTTTATTTATTTCCAGAACATGAACAAGTAAAAATATATTCCGAAGAAAAAAAAACAAAAAGAAAATTATTATTGGACGCAATTCGAACTGATCCTACTAATAATACAATTTTTAATAGAAAACTATGTAGTGAAATAAATGAAATAAGTAAAGAAGTTCCTCGATGGTCATACGACTTAGTCGACGAATTGGCGGTATTGATGGACGCGAGTCCAAAGGAGTCTCAGATTCGTTCCCCAAAAGCTGACCGTATAGTTCTTTTTAATAGTAAAACAGATTCTAATGACAATCAGAATAGTGCTGAACCGGACATAAATACTGAATTTGCTATAGTTCATTATTCACGTGAACCAGGTTATTGCCGAGACCTAATCAGAGGATCTATGCGCCCTCAAAGGCGTAAAACAGTAACTTATAAACTCTTTCAAGGAACTGCACACTCCCCTCTTTTTTTGGAGATAATGGGCGACTACGCGTTCTTGTTTGGTGATCTTGTCTATGATATCTCCCAATATTTGAAAGAATATTTCAGGAAACCGGGGTACTGATAATTCGGAATTTTTGGCGTTTGAGAAAACGATAGAACAGAAAGAGATAGAGGAAAACAAAGACGAGTCTGAAATAAGACTTAGACAAATCGAAGAATCCTGGGAGAGCATTCTCTATGGTCTAATAATCAGAAGTTTTGTATTACTATTCCAATCAACATTTAGAAAATATATTCTATTACCTTCATTGATAATCACAAAAAATATCATTCGTATACTATTATTTCAAAATCCTGAATGGTCAGAAGATTTGAGGGATTGGAGAAAAGAAGTCCATATTTACTGCACCTATCAGGGCGTTCCAGTATCTCACACCGTGTTGCCAACAAACTGGTTCTTGGAGGGTATTCAGATAAGGATCTTATTCCCTTTTGTTCTGAAACCGTGGCACAATAAGGTACGATCTACTGGAAAAAAAAATCTACTGAAAAAAAAAAAGATCCACTGAAAGAAAAAAACTTATGGTTTTTAACAGGTTATGGAACACAAGTCGAATCGTACCTTGATGATCATGTCCCAAACCCTTTTTTATTTTTGGGTCCCATTTTTAAAAAAAAATAAAAAACAATTGAAAAAATATTTGAAAAATCGTTTTTTTCTAGTTCTAAAAGTTTTTAATGAAAGAAAAAAGGGGTCTCGAATCGTGTTAGAAGAAATCGAAAATAGGTTCAAAAAAAGAGATGAATTGAGTGAAAGCAAAAAAAATTCAACAATCAGTAAGAGTAATCCAATGATTGAGGAATCGACCGTTCTAATTCAATCTATGAATTGGACAAATTTCACAGAAAAAAGGATAAAAGATCTTAATGTTAAAACAAAGACAATCTTAAAACAACTAGAAAAAATGACAGAAGAAAAAAAAGAGGGGGTTATAACTTTAGAGATTAATTTGAATTCTACCAAAACTACATATGATGCTAAAAGATTAGAATTACTAAAAAATAGTTTGAAAATATTAAAAAGAAGAACCGTTCGATTAATCCGTAAATCCTATTTTTTTTTCAAATTTTAATGGGAAGGATATACATAGAGATCGTTTTCTCTATCACTCGTATTATTATGATGTCTGGACAATGTTTTCTTAATATTATTGAATTAACAGACAAAATTGTAAATGTATTTATTTCCATTTACACTAAAAAAAAAAGAACAAAGAGTTCATAAAACAAATGAAAGTATAATTCCATTTATGTCGATTATAGACAAATCTTGGAATATTACATATATGAATTCACAGAATTCTTGTGATGTATCTTCTTTGTCACAAGCCTATGTATTTTTTAAATTATCACAAGTTAGTAATGGATATAAATATAAGTTAAGATCTATTTTTGAATCTCATGGAAGATCTTTGTTTCTTAAGAATGAAATAAAAGATTATTTTTTTAGAATACAAGGAGGAAGATTAAATTCCAAATTAAGACATAAGAACCGTCCCGATTCTATAATGAATCAATGGATAAATTGGTTAAAGGTTCATTATCAATATGCTTTACCTCAGAGCGAATGGTCAAAATTAGTACCACAAAAGTGGAGGAAGAGAATCCATGAACATCGCGTGGCTCAAAAGAAAAATTTAGTTGAATATGATTCATCTGAAAAAAACCAATTCATTTTTTACAAAAAACAAAAAAAACAACAAGTAGATTTATTAGAAAAAAAAAAAACAATATGGATATGATCTTTTCTCCTATCAATATATAAATTATGCAGATAACAAAAAATCCTATATTTATGGATAAATCACCATTGCAAGCAAACAAAAACCAAACGATTAATTACAACATACCTAAAAATAAAAAAGAATTATTTGATATAATGGGCGATAGCTTTATCCAAAATTATATAGCAGAAGATGGTATTATAGATATGGATATGGAAACAATGGAAAAAAAATCTGAATAGAAAGTATCTAAATTGGATGGGAAAAAGAAAAAAGAATTCCAAAACGAATCAGAAATTATTGACTCCGAGATTTGGGTTCTTTTCAAAATTAAGTGCATATAAGAAGAATCCTTGGATCTTACCAATGAATTTCTTTTTTGTGCAGTTTTATGGAAACAAAAACATTACTGATGTAGCCAAGTTAAAGTTAGAAAAGAAAGAATACGGGAAGCAAGCAGATCTCAAATCATATCTCTCAAACTATTATAGGGACACTCGGTATAGTATAACTAGATACAGGAAGGATCTAAATGGCGAACAAAATTTCTTACTAGATAAATATTTTGGTTTTTATTTGGACTGTAAGACTCCCGTCCAAGAAACACTAATGGATAATATCAACTTATATTGTCTCCTGGTTAGATTGAAAAATCTAAAACAATTTTTCATAATGTCTATAAAAAAGGCAGACCTCGATTTTGAAATTACGGCGCGTCTGCAGATGAAGGACACTTGTTATACAGAATGTAGGGACACAGAGGAATTGAGGGACAACCTAATGTTTTTTATTGAACCTATTCGTATTTCTAGAAAAAACTATGAACAATTTTTTATATATCAAACCATAAGCATATCATTGAGGCACAAACGTAAAATTTTGAAAAGAAACTATGATTTACTTGTTCCTGAAAATCTTTTATCCACTAGACGCCGTAGAGAATTGAGAATTCTAATTTGTTTGAACCCACAGAATAGAAATACTGTGCATAGAAACACAATAAATGACACTGAGAAAAAACGAAATAATTCTTCTGAAGTTTTGACTCAAAATGAAGATATTGATAGCGATACAAAAAAACTAATGACTTTAAAATTCTTTCTTTGGCCAAATTATCGATTCGAAGATTTAGCTTGTATGAACCGCTATTGGTTTGATACACATAATGGAAGCCGTTTCAGTATATTAAGAATACATATGTATCCTCGATTGAAAATCTAGATTTTTGTTCTATTTATCATTATCATAATATTTCAGATATCTATCTGATATCTGATATGTGAACATATATATATATATATATATATATATATATATATATATATATATATATATATATATATATATATATATATATATATATATATATATATATATATATATATATATATATATATATATATATATATATATATATATATATATATATATATATATATATATATATATATATATATATATATATATATATATATATATATATATATATATATATATATATATATATATATATATATATATATATATATTTATATATAATTGATAATTGCAATAAATAAAATAAACGCGCACACGCATTGTGGGATTGATACGACTTCAATGATGTCTCCATTAGATAGAAATAAATCAATAGAAAAATGAATAAATCAAAATTGTCTTTTTTTATTTTTATTTTTTAAATACAAGACAATAGAATTTTTTATTTTTTGAATACATAAATATAGTATTTATTCTCTATTTGAATTACATTCCTTAATAAGGAATTTGAAAGAAAAAAAATTCAGAATTGTGAAAATTGTTAAATAAATTAAGGTAAAATTTGATATAAAAAATTCAAAATGAGTGTCATTACTATTACTGATCAATAAAAATATCTACCAAAAAGGAGGGGGAAAGAAAAGCTTTCATTTTATGATAAAAAATTCATTTATACCTGTTATTTCACAAAAAAAAAAGAAGAAGAAAACCCGGGATCGGTTGAATTTCAAGTATTCAACTTCACTAATAAAATACAAAGACTTACTTCACATTTTAAATTACACCCAAAAGACGATTTATCTCAAGGAGGTTTACGTATAATTCTGGGAAAACGGAAACGACTATTGTCGTATTTGTCAAAGAAAAACAAAATACGTTATCAAAATTTAATAAATCGGTTGGGTATTCGGGATTCACAAATTAGGTAATTTAAAGAATCATTTTCAATTATTCGATTTATTAGATACTGAATTTTGATGAACTTTTTTTTGAACGATTCATGGAAGAATGAATCGAGGAAAAACCTATGAATATCCCAGCTACAAGAAAAGACCTCATGATAGTAAATATGGGGCCTCAACACCCATCGATGCATGGTGTTCTTCGACTTATTGTTACTCTGGATGGTGATGATGTTATTGATTGTGAACCAATATTGGGTTATTTACAGAGGTATGGAAAAAATAGCGGAAAACCGAACAATTATACAATATCTGCCTTATGTAACACGTTGGGATTATTTAGCGACTATGTTCACAGAAGCAATAACTGTAAACGGGCCGGAACAATTGGGAAATATTCAAGTACCTAAAAGAGCCAGCTATATACGAGTAATTATGTTGGAGTTAAGTCGTATAGCTTCTCATCTACTATGGTTGGGACCTTTTATGGCAGATATTGGTGCACAAACCCCTTTTTTCTATATTTTTAGAGAAAGAGAATTAATATATGATCTATTCGAAGCTGCGACAGGTATGAGAATGATGCATAATTTTTTTCGTATTGGGGGGGTAGCCGCTGATCTACCTTATGGTTGGATAGATAAATGTTTTGATTTCTGCAATTATTTTTTAACAAGGGTTATTGAATATCAAAAACTTATTACGCGAAATCCAATTTTTTTAGAACGGGTTGAAGGAGTAGGTTTTGTTGGTAGAGAGGAAGTTATAAATTGGGGGTTATCAGGACCGATGCTTCGGGCTTCCGAAATACAATGGGATCTACGTGAAGTTGATAATTATGAGTGTTACGAGGAATTGGATTGGGAAGTTCAATGGCAAAAAGAAGGAGATTCATTAGCTCGTTATTTAGTTCGAATTGGTGAAATGGTGGAATCCATAAAAATAATTCAACAAGCTTTGGAAGGAATTCCCGGGGGGCCTTATGAAAATTTTGAAATCCGCTGCTTTGATAGAGAAAAGGAGCCAGAATGGAATGATTTTGAATATCGATTCATTGGTAAAAAATCGTCTCCTACTTTTGAATTGCCGAAACAAGAAATTTATGTGAGAGTTGAGGCCCCCAAGGGAGAATTAGGAATTTTTCTAATAGGAGATCAGAATGGTTTTCCTTGGAGATGGAAAATTCGTCCACCTGGTTTTATCAATTTGCAAATTCTTCCTCAATTAGTTAAAAGAATGAAATTGGCTGATATTATGACAATACTAGGTAGCATAGATATCATTATGGGAGAAGTTGATCGTTGAAATGAGAATTGATACAACGGAAGTCCAAGATATAAACTCCTTTTCTGGATTGGAATCTTTCAAAGAGGTCTATGGAATTCTATGGATACTTGTACCAATTTTGATTCTTATCTTGGGAATCACAATAAGTGTACTAGCAATTGTATGGTTAGAAAGAGAAATATCAGCAGGGGTACAACAGCGTATTGGACCTGAATACGCTGGTCCTTTTGGAATTCTTCAAGCTCTAGCAGACGGAACAAAACTACTATTCAAAGAGAATCTTATTCCATCTAGGGGAGATATTCGTTTATTCAGTATTGGACCATCCATATCAATAATATCAATTCTAATAAGTTATTCAGTAATTCCCTTTGGCTATAACTTTGTTTTATCTGATTTCAAGATAGGTGTTTTTTTATGGATTGCTATTTCGAGTATTGCTCCCATTGGACTTCTTATGTCAGGATATGGCTCAAATAATAAATATTCCTTTTTGGGTGGTCTACGAGCTGCTGCTCAATCGATTAGTTATGAAATACCATTAACTCTATGTGTCTTATCAATATCTCTACGTGCGATTCGTTGAAACCAAAAAAGTTATTCGATGCTATTGCTATGCTCCTCTCTTTATAGTACTATATAGGAAAGGAGGCGAATCAATTGAATAGAAACCTTCATTATCTTTATTTTTCTCCGATTGAAGAACTAAATTAGATAGTTATATGAGTGAAATAAAACAGCTTATATTCAATAGAATTTCAGAATACTTTCTTACTTCTAGTTAATAGATAGTATGATGATTTTTAATGGCAGTAAAAATATTGAGTCTCATTTTCTATGTATAAGAATGAAATAAAATTATAAACAGAAGAGGCCATTTAACCCAAGATTGGATAATTTGTCATCCTGTTTTGAAGCGGGCTCTAAAGACCAACCTTATTGAGTTTTAGTTACCATTTTTATGAATTCTCATAGATATATTAAAATAAATAAGGGGGATTAATAAAAAAGAGTGGATGGTTAGAAACACCAAGATACACAAAGGATTAGTAACACAGATTTTGTAAATTATCCAAAAGACAATTTACGCAGAATATAAAAAGAATACTAATTGGGGCTTTAAGTTGGTAGAAAAAATAAAGCAGTACTCCCCACAACTCCGATCCAAAGTATGCTTCCATCCACTCATTAAATAAATTACTATCAGGAACGAAAAAATCCTTTTAAATTTTTTAAGTCCCTTTTTCATAGCACAAAAAAGAAGAATAGGAACGGAAAAAAAAAACATAAGAAATCAAAAACGAAAGAGAAATCTATTTTTCGTTTTTGATTTCTTATATCCATATCCATATTCATGGAGATCAAATCATAATTAAGAAACAAATGTTTAATTCTTTTTCGTAATTCAAAATCATGAGGGCTATTGAGAATTATAAAAGAGTATTTTATTGAAGAATTCAGTTATTACTCAACAAAATTTTATTTTTGAGGGATGAGATCAATTCAGAAGTTCCTTACATTGGATCTTTTGTTAAACTATATTTCTCTTTCTTATTTCGTTATTTCTAGAACAGACAGAATTGAATTGGTCTAATTCAGAACCGTTCGATCTATTTTCATCTTCTATATCTTAGGGATATAGCAAGAGAGAAATAATTGACCCGGTCCTTAGATTTACTTAAGGCTTTCCAGGAGCCGTATGAGGTGAAAATTTCATGTACAGTTCTGTAATAGAGATGGGAACAGTAATGTTATCACCGACTAGGATTATCTAACAGTTTAAGTACAGTTGATATAGTTGATGCGCAAGCAAAATATGGTTTTTGGGGTTGGAATTTGTGGCGTCAACCTATGGGTTTCATCGTTTTTCTAATTTCTTCGCTAGCAGAATGTGAAAGACTACCTTTTGATTTACCAGAAGCAGAAGAAGAATTAGTAGCTGGTTATCAAACAGAATACTCAGGTATTAGATTTGGTTTATTTTACGTTGCTTCCTATTTAAACCTTTTAATTTCTTCATTATTTGTAACAGTTCTTTACTTGGGCGGTTCAAATATCTCTATTCCGTACATATTTGTTTCTGAATTTTTTGAAATAAATAAAACATACGGAGTTTTTGGAACTACAATTGATCTCTTTATTACATTAGCTAAAAGCTATTTTTTCTTATTTGTTTCTATCATTCAATTAGTTCAAAAAGGAACTAATGTTTCTGAATAAAAAAAAAGTATTATTTTATATTATATTATTTTTCTAATGTATATCAAAATAAACAAATGTTGTTAGTTTTGGTGTACTGATTTATCCTCATCCTCGCTCTATAGATAAGAGATAAAAAAATTTATTTTACAATTATTAATAGTCATTTTTCTTAATATATATATAAATTAAAAAATAACTAACCTAACATAGGAATTAATAGTAATATTAATTAATGAATATATTACTTAAATACTGAAAATAATAATAATTATTTATTTTTTTCACTAGGAATTTTGTTATTGGCCAGTTTTGACTTTGTACTTTCCAATATGGGGACCATTGTGCAAAGATTCAGAACAATTAAGAATATCCAATTCTATTTCTATATCCACTTTTTTATTAACCGAGCCCCTTTACAAAAGATATAAAACAAACGAATAAGAAACAAAATTCATCAAGAATCTAAATATTTTTTATTCTTTCTTTTTGTATGGAATATACACATCAATCTTCATGGATCATACCTTTCATCCCTCTTCCAGTTCCTATTTTAATAGGGGTAGGACTTCTACTTTTTCCCACGACAACAAAAAATCTTCGCCGTATGTGGGCTTTTCCTAGTATTTTCTTGTTAACCATAGTTATGATTTTTTCGATCGATTTATCTATTCAGCAAATCGAGAATAGTTCTATCTATCAATATGTATGGT
>OX451738.1:88055483-88375483 GCA_948472305.1 Vicia faba | reverse complement strand
AAAAAACGCTAAAAGATTTTAATCGTAAATGAGAGGATTTATTACGTAGAAAAACGAAGATAGATTCATATTCACATACATAAAAATTATAGAGGAACAAGAAGAATCTTCGATGACTTTTTGAAAAAGTAGAAATTGATTTTTTGGTAGTAATAAAACTATTCCAATTCCAAAGAAACAGCCGTAATAAATGAAAAAAAGGGGCATCTTTCACCCAGTATCGAAGGATTTGAACTAAGATTTCCAGATGGATAGGATAGGGTATTCGTATATCTGACACATAATTCAAATATGTCAATTTATCCTCCAAAAAGGGAAAAATGGAATGAATTGATCTCAAATTTTTATAAGATTTGATGATTTCTTCCTCCTCTAAGGAAGAGCTTAATTGTAGGAAAAATGGAATTTCCACGACGATGGCAAAACCCTCTGATATTATTTGAGAATAAAAATTATTCTTATACCCCCAAAATGGATTTTTGTTAGAATCATTAGCCCAAATGATTAAATGATTCTGTTGATACATTCGAGTAATTAACCGTTTTACAATTAGTAAACTATATTCCGTTATAACAAGTCACACACTCATATTCCGGAAATACAGAAACAAAGAAGTTTCACGGTCGAACTACCAAATCAAAATGGAATGGGCTAAAAATTAACGATTTAAATGCTAAACTTGACTTTTCGATTGAAAAGCTAGTTAGTTGGTTCTTGTGAATCTAATTCTCTAATTCATAGAAATTTGGTCCAGTAAAAGGGACGAATTATAAATCTCTAAAATAATAGAGAGAAATACCGCAAATAGGGCCATTGCAATCCCCATCAAAGGGGTAGTTCCCCACCCCGGAGCTACTTTACCATATTCTGAATTCAATGGTTTCAATAAATCTCCTACAACAGTTCGTCTTGGACCAGATCTAGAACTACCCTCAACGGTTTGTGTAGCCATAAATCCTATATATCTTTTTTTTATTGAGATCTGTTGACTTTGTATACCATTCCGCTGTAGATAAAGGATCGTACCCTATAGATCCATTGTAGTCTTGATATTCTATAATCATGGAAACAGCAACCCTAATTGCCATCTCTATATCCGGTTTAATTGTAAGTTTTACTGGGTATGCCTTATATACTGCTTTTGGGCAACCCTCTCAACAACTAAGAGATCCATTCGAAGAACATGGGGACTAGTTGAAGTAATGATCCCCCAATATCGTAATATTGGAGGCTCGTTACTTCAATTGAGATAATTAAAAATCATTTTGTGTTTTTAGTTGGAACTTGAGGGGGTTCTCTAAAAAAAATAGCGAAAAAAATGATTCCTAAAGTCGAGACTAAGAGGAATGTATAAACCAATGCTTCCATAGATTTGATCGTGGTTTACAATTATAGCTTTCATACCTGTTTTGGGGGAATTATCTCCTGGATAAAGAAAAAGAAAGAACCAGAGTAAAACAAAATGGAATGATTGAAATCAAGATTTCTCTAGTTCCCTATATCAAATTCAAATAACAACAAAAAAAGTCGAATCGAAAAGGAACAAACCTATTTCTATCAGACTCCCTGTTTTTTGTAGTTGGATCTCCAAGTTTTTGGAATGCTCCAAATTCTACTTGCGCATCCAAATCTGGAACAATACCAGCAAAAACATCTCTGAACAAGGTTCTAGCACCATGCCAAATGTGCCCGAAAAAGAAGAGCAGAGCAAACGAAGCATGTCCAAAAGTAAACCAACCCCTTAGACTGCTACGAAAAACACCATCTGATTTTAAAGTAGCACGATCTAATTCAAAAATTTCACCCAATTGAGCACGTCGAGCATATTTTTTCACAGTAGCAGGATCACTATAACTGACTCCATTGAGTTCACCACCATAGAATTCAACAATTACACCGACTTGTTCGACACTATACTTCGATTCTGCCCTTCGAAAAGGAACATCCGCTCTAACAATTCTGTCTCCGTCTACCAAAACAACCGGAAATGTTTCAAAAAAAGTAGGCATACGACGTACAAAAAGTTCACGCCCCTCTTTGTCTCTAAAGATAGGATGCCCTAACCAACCAACCGCTATTCCATCTCCATTGTCCATTGAGCCCGCTCTAAACAAACCCCCTTTTGCCGGATTATTACCGATGTAATCATAAAAAGCTAATTTTTCAGGAATTTTAGACCAAGCTTCTGATAAACTTTGATTTTTGACTAGCCCAGCACCAACTCTTCGATATATTTCTTGCTGGAAGTATCCCTGATCCCATTGATAACGAGTAGGACCAAATAATTCAATCGGGGTAGTTGCTGAACCATACCACATAGTTCCAGCAACAACAAAAGCTGCAAAAAATACAGCAGCGATACTACTGGAAAGGACGGTTTCAATATTTCCCATACGCAATCCTTTGTATAAACGTTGAGGTGGACGCACACTAAGATGGAAAAGACCCGCTAATATGCCCAATGTCCCTGCTGCAATATGATGAGAGGCTATTCCCCCCGGAACAAAAGGGTCAAAACCGTCCACACCCCATGCGGGATTTACAGATTGTACCCTTCCTGTTAGTCCATAAGGATCGGATATCCATATTCCAGGACCAAATAATCCTGTTACATGAAAGGCGCCAAAACCAAAACACGCCACCCCTGCAAGAAATAAATGAATTCCAAATATTTTTGGTAAATCCAAAGAAGGTTTTCCAGTACGTTCATCACAAAAGATTTCTAGATCCCAATAGACCCAATGCCAAATAGCCGCCAAAAAGCACAAGCCCGAAAACACAATATGTGCCGCGGCCACACCTTCGTAACTCCAAATACCTGGATTCGTTATAGTGCCTCCTGTGATATTCCAACCACCCCACGAATTGGTTATTCCTAAACGAGTCATGAAGGGTATAACGAACATACCCTGTCTCCACATTGGGTCAAGAACCGGGTCAGAGGGATCAAAAACTGCTAATTCATATAAAGCCATCGAACCGGCCCAACCAGCAACCAGAGCTGTATGCATTATATGGACAAAAACGGTATGAACACGATACCAAGGCAAACCCATGAAAATACCCCTTATATCAACAAAAAATAGACACTATGTAACTTTATTGCACTGTAAAAAACTATGCTATGGCCCTTCCCCTTATTAGTAAATTATATCGCATGAAATAATTTATATTTGTTCTAGTTTTTTAGAAACAAAGGAACATTCTATTCGTTGGAACAAAAAGAAGCATATATATTCTATATCCGATAAGTAACAATACGCAATGGCAATGGTGGTGGGGTTTAGTTTTTTTTTATATGCGTGTTTATATCAGTGAATGCAGACACTGGATACTAATACAAGAACAACAAATCCCTTTTTTCGTCAAAAGAAAGATTTGTTGTTCGTGTATTAGACACAAAAAAAAAGTCTACGGGTCTTTCTTGGTTTAATTACAAAGATAGAGCTTTCTATATATATAGAAGACTTTCTTATACTAGAACTAAAAGCTGAGGGTTCTTTACATTCATTATTAGCTTCGGACTATAAACTGAGGATCAATGAAAATGTGAATAGGATTAATTGGTTTCTAATAATATAATTCATGAAGCAAAGAAGAATATTTCTAGAATTCAATTCGATAGGAAATATAGAAATATACTTTTTTTGGTTGTCGGAGATCCTTTTTGTTAGAATCCCCTCTTTCATTTTAAAGAATTCAATTCATTAGTCGTCCAGTAACACGTAACAAGAATAGCAGTAGAGACATATCCAAGAACGACCTATTCATCAAAACTTTCCTTTAGTCTTCTTTTTTGATGTTATTTGGCGAAATAAAAATGATTTTGAACAAAATCAACTCATTCTGTCTCCGGATGTTCTCACACCAAAGCAAAATCCGGTCGACAATTTCCATTCCAGTTTATGCCGGTAGGTGTTCCCAAAGTAGCCTTTGATGTTCCCGGCGAGGATGAAGCTTCTTGGATTGACTTATACTATCGACTTTTTCACGAAAGACTACTTTTTTTAGGTAAAGAGGTTAGCAGTGAAATATCAAATCAACTCGTCGGTATAATGGTATATCTAAGTTTAGAGAACAAGAACAAAGATTTATATATGTTTATAAATTCTCCAGGCGGAGGGATTCTATCTGGAATGGCAATTTTTGATGTTATGCAATTTGTAGAAGCAGAAGTACAGACAATATGCGTAGGATTAGCCGCTTCAATGGGATCTCTTATTTTGTTAGGAGGAGAAATTACCAAACGTCTAGCATTCCCTCATGCTTGGCGCCACTGATTCTTATTTGTAGAAAAAAAAAGAAGACTATGTCTACGCCAGTATTAAGTCAAAAAAGCATGGCACTTTGAGTTCGATATGCAAAAATAAATTTTTTTTTCAAAACCATTAGATTATATATCGAAAGAGTAGTGTGAAAAAGGGGTATTTACTATTTTATCTGATCTATCGGAGCCTCTTTTAGTGTTACAATTTTTTGGACTTATTTGAAAAAAAGAAACTTTGGGATTGCTGAATCAAAAACTAGAAGAAATAAGATAGCAACGGAATCATCATAGTCTTTAAAAAAGATTCTAAAAAAAAAAAGAAGGGTGGTTATTAGATTCTTTACTGATCTGGGTCTGATAAACCCGGTATATATTTTTTTGTATTTTTTCAATGAAGGGTCAAAAAAATGAAAAATTGAAAGTAGAGCCGTATGCTATATAAAAAATAAAGAAAAAAAGAGGCTTGCCTGTACGGCGAAAAAGAAATTGAAGTTCTTTTTTCTATCTCTTCATTCTTTTTTTTTACGGTAAGATTAAGAGAAATAAACCTTAATTATAGTATACTCTCAGGGTAATGCTGCATCAACCTGCTAGTTCTTTTTATGAGGGAAACACGGGCGAATCTATGATGGAAGTGACAGAAATAATGAAAATGCAAACAACTATGATAAATATTTATTGCCAAAGAACAGGCAAACCTTCCTGGCAGATATATAAAGACATGGAAAGGGATTTTTTTATGTCAGCAGAAGAAGCCCAAGCCTACGGAATAATTGATACAGTAGCGGATTCTTTGTAAATCCAAAATTTGCATAAAATCTTTATTCCCTTTTTGATCCTAATAAATGAGAATATTTTCTTTCTACTATTTCTGATGCTTCTTTCCTAACGTACCGACTAAATGCAGAATTATAATTTGATGTTGTCTTTTATCTTTTTAATCACCCGATTTTATAGAGTCCTTATCAATTTGAAAATTATCAGGTTAGGATTGATCCAAACCAACTCATTATGTATATGACTCCCCATGCCAACTATAAACCAACTTATTAGAAACACAAGACAGCCAATCCGGACTGTAACAAAATCTCCCGCTCTTCGGGGATGCCCTCAACGCCGAGGAACATGTATTAAGGTGTATGTGCGACTCGTTTAGATCATATACTGAAATTAAAAAATATATTCAATTAATAAGAATTGTATATATATAATTCTATTGTGTATAAAATTTATGCTTTCTCAATTGGTGCAAACCAAATTACCTTAATTTTTAATT
Source organism: Vicia faba (assembly GCA_948472305.1). Classification (NCBI taxonomy): domain Eukaryota; kingdom Viridiplantae; phylum Streptophyta; class Magnoliopsida; order Fabales; family Fabaceae; genus Vicia; species Vicia faba. The sequence continues at coordinate 88,369,940 of OX451738.1, read as the reverse complement.
TAAGATGAAATATACTTTTCCCATTGGTAACAAAAAGTGATCCATTAAGCGGGAAAAATCCTCTTTGAAATAAAGACAAATTATGCCCTAATTTTAGCAATAACGGACTAAGAGGGTCAACTACCCAACTAATCTTCATACTTAAATACCGTTACTGTATAGCTAGATTTTATTGTGAAAGACCTATTACTATATATTCAATGGGTAGAGCTAAGAAGTGTGAACTGTACAAGTTCACAATAACATTGATTGAATCAAGATTCAATGAAGGAAGGGGCTCCGATGTATAGAGAGGACCTCACCGTTTAACAAGTAATCATAGAAACGATGGAACCCACGATTTCTTTGTTTATATCTATTTTATTTACTATGTTTTTTTGAATACCTAGTATCAATAGAAGTTATTATTAAGAGTTAAAATACTTATACTTAGAAAAAACAAAAAAAAAATAGTGGTTGGGAAGGTTATAGTAGCAAAAGCCATTGGAATTTATATTTTCCACATTGGAAGAATCCATGTTGTTCGTAATAGACTAGAAAGGATAAAATAATAACTGAAAGAAAAAAATTAAATAGTTATTAATCAAAGTCTCATTTATCCAATGAACAGAATTAAACGAGGATCTATCGCGAGAAAACGGAGGACAAAATTGAGTTCCTTTACATCAGGCTTTCGCGGAGCTCATTCAAAACTTATTCGAATTATTTTCCAACAGAGAATAAAAGCTTTGGTTTCGTCTCAACGGGATAGAGATAAGAAAAAAAGGGACTTTCGCAGTTTGTGGATCAGTCAAATAAATGCAATAATAAGCCAGAATAAAGAAAAAATATACTATCGCTATAGTAATTTAATGTATAATCTGTACAAGAATCAATTGCTTCTTAATCGTAAAATAGTTGCACAAATAGCTAGATTAAAGGGGAATTGTCTTTTTATGATTGCCAACGATATCATTCAAAAATAAAAATTCCCCGGAGACTTAACTCCGGGAAGGTGGTAGAATAAAATAGATTTGTATGATAAAATAGAATTCATATGAATTAGAAAAAGAAATAATCAACCACGCTCAAAAAACAAAAAAAAACTACCAATCCGCATAAACTTTGAGTTTAGATTCAATTAATTATTAAATTAATTGAAGTAACGTAACTCTATTTTTTTTTTAAGAACAGGAGGAGTAGCTCTAGTAATCGACTTGATTTTTTCATTTTTTTTTTTTTGCATTTTTAACAAAAGGTGACGAATTTACAAAAGGTAACAAAGATAAAATACGAGCTTGTTTTATAGCAATCGTAATCAATCGTTGTTGTTTTAAGGTCAATTTATTCACACATCTAGGTATAATTTTTCCTTGTAGCGTGATAAATTCGAAAAGTAAACTCAAGTTTTTATAATCAATTCGATCCCCAGATTGGATTAGGGACGAACTCCTACGAATTGATTGCTTCGATTTAACAAACATTCGCTTAGATTTCTCCATGGTTTGTTTATTCCTATACCGAAAATCCCGTTTGTTTTATAAAAAAAGGATTTGTTTTAGTTATATTCTTATTTTTTTTTGTAATATATTTGGAAAATATATGCTATATAATGATCTATGTATATAATTTTATGTTATAGAATGTTATTTATATAATATAGATAAGATAATTTATCTGGTATCTATATAATTAATTTTTATGTATTTTTTCAATTTACCTCCTTAAGGGTGACACACAAGTAATCCATTTTCTCTATTTCTTGATCTCTGCGTGAATCATATGTTTGCAACAAAAGGGACAGAATTTTCTCAATTCCAATCGACTAGGCGTATTGTGTCGATTCTTTTGAGTAATATATCGAGAAATACCTCTAGATTCCTTATTAACACTCTTTTTATCACAACTAGTACATTCTAAAATAACAGTTATTCGGATATCTTTACCCTTAGCCATAAACCTCCTTTGGTTTTTTTATTCACTTAACTCTTCGATTTTAAGATTCGAAGGGAAGAAGAAAAAAGGAACGAAAAAAAAAGATAAGTTGATAATTCAAAATCAAATTATGAAATATTTTGTTCCAATTAATTTTATATAGTACAGTAATAATTCACTACTACAATGCTTTCGAAATAGATTTCGAATCCAGAGTCTAGTATTTCAGTTTTTATTGAAATATCTTGTATGATATTATTGCCCCTACCCTAACAATTCCATTTCTGGTCTTACTCTTAATAATTAAGAATAGCAATGGAATTGAAGTATTAATTCAATTCCATTGAAACGAAACGTGGGAAAAATTCCAAATTTCACTGAGGCCAAATCCACCTTTCTTAATTTCCTCTTTTTTTTTTGAACTTATTCTAGTATAATTCGGAAGAAAAAAAACGAACGAAGAGGGATTTAATCACAGATATTTTATTGGATCTCTAATCTTCGTCACCCCTTCCCGTGCCAATAACTAGAATTAAAAAAAAGGGAATGTCAATGCATCCGGGAATAAACGATTGATTTCTATCAAGAGACCTGCTAGAGCCGCGAACCATAAAGTACTTGCCACTGGTGCCACAGAGAGATATGTTTTTAGATCTCGCATTTCAAATCCTCCTTCGTTTTTTCTTGTAATTTGTAATACATAATAATACAGAATTACATATTAGGAATATGATCCAATGTTTTTTTTTTCTTAATAAAACCACTTGGATTTCTTGGGAGAAGTCCGAATCCAATTTGAATTGTACAACAATGAATTAGATCTTTTTTTATAGAGTACTATTTTTATATTCTTATTTTATTTATTCAAATTGTTATCTTCTAATAACTATATTATTATATATTTTTTGAAATTATGAATTCTATGAAATATTAAAATAATATTTGAAATTATTCTATTTTTCATATATCAATTCTATTTTCTATATTATTTGTATATTCTTTGTTCTTGTTATTATACTTTTTCTATCTTATTATTTATAGATTCTATATATTCTCTGTTTTTCATTAATTGAATATAAATATTCTATAAGAATATTTGATTCGATATCTTATTTCTACGATCGATATAAGAAAGTAAAAAAACAAACAAAATGGAAGGATATAGATAATGGAAAAATGTGGAAAATAAGACAAAAATTCTTTAGAATGACAATGGAAACTGATGTAAAGGGATGTAGCGCAACGTGGTAGCGCGTTTGTTTTGGGTACAAAATGTCACAGGTTCAAATCCTGTCATCCCTATCCCTAATATCATATCAGCAGTAACAAGAGATCAATTTTGAGCAATTGAAATTGGACATACATACTCAATATGAATAGTTCTCCATATTTAGTTTGTATGCATGCATGCAAGATATATTGCCATCACATCAAATTATTTAGGAAAAGAAAGCGCTCTTAGTTCAGTTCGGTAGAACGCGGGTCTCCAAAACCCGATGTCGTAGGTTCAAATCCTACAGAGCGTGATACCATTCTTCTGAGAATGAGACTAAAATAATGGGATAACAGTCTAAGTCTAATCAAAAGTGTTAATTTGATCTCCTGTGAATTAGGATTCAAACAAAAAAATAGGAAGTCAATAAACAAAAGAGACAGTACTAAATCAAATATCCAACTGATCGCCACGTCGATATTGTAAATAGGCCGTTACAAATAATCCAGCCAAAGTAATAGGAATTAGACCTAACACGATTCCAAATAGAAAAACTTCAATCATTTGAGTTTGGTTGAAAGTAAAAAAGGTGGGGGTAATATCGATCCTTAAATATGAATTTATATTGACCATGAATCTCAATGACCAAGAATTGGAAATATGATAAGGAACTATAGAATATCTACAATTTCCAAATTTCTCTCAAAATTGCAAATCAAATAAGTCGTATCTTATTCAGACTGATAAAAATACCTGCGGTTATAGTTAAAACCGCTAGTAGAAAATCGAAATAACTGGTTAGAGTGGACATAAGGAAACTAGATGAAATATATTCTTTTTATACATATGTTTATAAAGCACTTTCCTAAGTTTCCATTTTTTTTTTAGATAAAAATAGGAAAAGAAGCAAAAAAGACCACTTGAAAGATACAATGGAAAAGAATTGATTCATGAATCAATTATTACGGACAAACAAAAAGAAAAATATAGTTACATAGGTAAAAAATCAATTCATCATCTGTGAAATCTACCCAACCTGTGATTCCAAATCAACAGATTTCTTGATCAACTCATGACATGAGTTGAGTAAACTAATCGAAGGAAAATTGTTTTATTTATTTATATAATTATATATAATATAACGTATATATATAATATAAATAATATAAAGTCCATATATATAGTCTTAAACTTTGAGGAATTTTCGATTCAGTACATCGAAACAAACAACCAGGAAAAAAAGAAATTTTATTTTGTAGTACTCGATCTCGTCACTTATTGTGAAATTTCGTTGTTGTGTTAGAAGAAGGATAGCTATACTGATTTGGTATACTGGAATGAGACCCTTGGTACACGATTGACGATCGTAACAAAGATTGAAAATTTCAGTAAATTTCTACTTACTGATCTGATCTTTTATGGAATCGATCCCCCTTTGACTGTATAAGAATATGTGGAGCTCGGCATGTCTGGAAGCACAGGAGAACGTTCTTTTGCTGATATTATTACCAGTATTCGATACTGGATTATTCATAGCATTACTATACCCTCCCTATTCATTACGGGTTGGTTATTTGTCAGCACGGGTTTAGCTTACGATGTATTTGGAAGCCCCCGTCCAAACGAGTATTTTACAGAAAGCTGACAAGGAATTCCTTTAATAACCGGCCGTTTTGATTCTTTGGAACAACTCGATGAATTTAGTAGATCTTTTTAGGAGGCTCCAATGACCATAGATAGGACCTATCCCATCTTTACAGTATGATGGTTGGCTGTTCACGGACTAGCGGTACCTACCGTTTCTTTTTTGGGATCAATATCAGCAATGCAGTTCATCCAACGATAAACCTAATCCGAATTATAGAGCTACGACACAATCAAACCCAAATGAACAAAATGTTGAATTGAATCGTACCAGTCTATACTGGGGTTTATTACTCATTTTTGTACTTGCTGTTTTATTTTCAAATTATTTTTTCAATTAATTGAAGAAAAGAGAATAGTATTTATATATTAGGAATTCTCTTATCCCATTCGGAAGGATATCATTTCATAATTATCTATGACTGTTTAGGTCTCTAGTATGACTGACTACTTGATCAAATGTGGAGGAAAGTGGGATAAATGGCTGATACTACTGGAAGAATTCCTCTTTGGATAATAGGTAATGTAGCTGGTATTGTTGTGATCGGTTTAATTGGTATTTTCTTTTATGGTTCATATTCCGGATTGGGATCATCCCTGTAATAATCGGATAAATTTAGTTTTCGAAATGAAAGCATAAGAACTCAACGGGGATCCACTCTTTCTTTGATGAATTCGAAAGGGTCCCGTTGAGTTCTTCATAATCAAAATATTTTTGTCAGTGAGTCAATAGATAACTTTATTGTATGTTTCAAAAAATTCCATTTCCTTTTTTTAGGATCTTCCCTGTAAGAATAGGGAACTATATACTATATTTAATACTCTATTAAACATAAAAAAGATTCTGTAGAACCAAACCTTTTTGATACTAACAGAATCTTACTAGAAATCTATTTCTAATATAGACTCATGATTAAATTCTTTTTTTGAAGTGAATTAAGAAAGTTGTATTTGCTGAATTCAATTCCCGTTCTTTTTTGTTTGTCCATTCCTTAACTACGTATCGATTTCGACATAAACAAGAAGGAATTGGACTCTAGGAAAAGACAAATTATCCATCCTAGAATCATGTTTTCCCTTTTTCTACTTTACTTAATATTATCTACCTACCTATTTTTTTAGGTTTAGTATCGAGTCGAATTTCATTCTATTACAATATAAATTCTAATATTTCTATTCTAGGACATGAAAATGTGAAAACAGCGACATAATCAGCGACATAATCATATGGTTCGAATTAATTGTGCAGTTGAAAAAAAACCAAGAACCAAAGGTCTTTACACAGAATTTATCAACAAAAATGGAGTTCTTTTTACCAGCTTAATATGTTGATAAATTGACATTCCTAAAAATTCATTTCAGACAATTGCACCTTCTCAAATTGTTTCTTTTTAAGAACCAAAAAAATTTGTGCCAAAATAATAGATGCCAAGAAGAGCAAGAGACCTTGGACACGTAACGGATCTTGAAGCACTATTTCTGCATCCCCCTGACCAAATCCACCCACATTAGGATTACTCGTTAATGGTTGATCAAGTTTGATAGATTCACCCTCTGAAACAAGAAGTTCTGGTCCTGGCGGTATAATATCAATCACTTCACGTCCATCTGATGCATCTACTATCGTTATTTCGTATCCACCTTTTTCTTTTCGTATTATTTTGTTTACTACACCCGTTGCTGTAGCATTATAAACATTATTATTACTCTTGCTTCCGTCGGGATAAATCTGACCCCTTCCCCTGTTCCCGCCTACGTATATAGGATATTTTAAGAAGTAAACATCTCTCTTAGTAGCGGGATCTGGAGAAAGAATAGGAAAGGTAATTTCACTATATTTTTTTCCAGGAACGGGGCCTATCACAAGAATATTTTTTTTTGTGGGACGATAGCTTTGAAAATACAAATTACCTATCTTTTCTTTAATCTCGGGCGAAAGACGATCAGGAGGGGCCAATTCAAAACCCTCTGGTAAAATAAGAACAGCTCCCACATTCAAAGCCCCCTTTTTACCATTAGCAAGAACTTGTTTCACTTGCATATCATAAGGAATTCGAACAACTGCTTCAAATACTGTATCGGGAAGTATCGCTTGTGGAACCTCAATATCTACGGGCTTATTAGCTAAATGGCAATTAGCACATACAATCCGGCCGGTAGCTTCTCGAGGATTTTCATAACCTTGTTGGGCAAAAATAGGATATGCATTTGAAATGGGTGCTCGAGTTATTATATATATCATGAGCAATACGGAAATGGATCGGGTAATCTCTTTCTTTATCCAAGAAAAAGCATTTCTAGTTTGCATGGTCCAATCATTGATCCTGAAAATTTCTACAATAAGATTAGGTAGGTTACTGGCACAGTTCCCTATCCATGATTCTGCTATTTACTCCAATTCTTTTCCTATAATATAGGAAGAATACGAGTAAAACGAAAACGAATAAGTTCAATTTAAAATGTTTAGCTTTTCTATACAAAAAACAAATTTTAGAATTGGATCAGTGGGTCGTTTTTTCATTCCTTCATTGAATGATAAATGACTACAAGCGACGGAGATACACGATTTAAATAACGGAAAATAGAGTATTTAAAAATAGTATCTAAAATAACTGGAAAAATCGAAACAAGACAAGATAGAATCTGATCATTCGGAGTAAATCCAAAATCTTTATAGACAGACCCAATCATTAGTTCCCAACCCTGAGTCGAATGGAATCCTATACAAAAATCAGTTAATAAAAGAATAGAAAAAGCTTTTATTGTGTCACTTAAGTTATATAGAAATTCTTGAACCCAAGAGTTAAGAATAATGAGTTCTTGATTACCTCGAATAGAATAACCACTTAGAATAAGGAAACAGATTATATTTGTACAGAAATGGAAAATCGTATGGATACGATCTAGGTTGTTCGTCTCGATCAATTGGATGGTCTCTTTGTAGATTTCGATACGAAGGTTTTATAAACGTGTTTCCGGGTATTCCTTTAGCATTTCATCCAAGAGGAACAGTTCCTCGAACTCTAGCAATTTCTTTAAAATACTTTTTTCTTGAATAGTATTCAAGACAATTTCAGATTCTTTCATATTCCACCAATTAGTAATCCAAGATTCCAGACTTTTCTGAAATGTAAAAGAGATGCACCAGGGCAAAAAGACTATAGATGTAAGACATAGAAGGGGCAATGAATATAGTCTAATATTAATTATGTTTTTATTTAAGGTTGTTATATGACAAATTGATGTGCGGGAATCAATTGTCAAACAAATTCCATTTCGTGTCTTCCTCCCGTGTCAGCGGAGCGACAATTGGTAGGGAACCAGATTCAGTAAGAGAGCACTTTGTCGAAAGATTCATGGCAACTGACAGTACATAAAGCTTATATCTTTGGGCGTATAATACTATTCCTACAGGGTTAGATTTTCATTCTAAGTTCATTTTAATATTTGTAATTTTTGCGTAGAAAATTTTCTTCTAAACTGTTGTTTTAATTTATAGACGTCACTGATTGTTGGTTGCTATCAATCCTATAAAAGAAGTGGTCTATTATCTGAATTCGGTTGACGGTGATTGGACAAATTATCTGGATATGAAGTTAATGATTGATACGTAAGTGAGATTATTCTAAAATTTGTGTGTATTTATATATTTAATTATTTCCGTGACATTGTTCTAAATATATATTTTTATTTTGTTAGAACGATACAAGTATTCCGGTGTCAAAGAGAAGCTCGGATACGGAGGTCTAAATCAAACAACATTAATTGGATCAAAGTGCAGGTATATTAATTTCCACTATTTTGCTTATAATATTTATGCTATTTGATAAAACAATACAACTATATATTCTTATTTGTTTTTCTATGTAGTGTCCTCAACAGCAAAACGGTATAGATTGCAGATACTTCGTTATGCGGTTTATCAAAGAAATCCTTCAACTGAATCAAATAGAGATTCCAGTCACAATATGGATTTATAACTTAGGATTTGTTTTATTATTTCTCGGATATTTCATATAATTTTTTACTTTTAACTAAATCATGCATATTATGTTTTGTTATGTAGTACTTCGATGAATACAAATATGCATATTACACGAAACTTCAGTTGGAAGAAATCAAAGAGGAATTGTGTCAATATTTTATTGAGCAGAGAATCATATAAGGTATGAATACATTATTATGTGAAAAGTGTTATGAATACGTTACATGTGTACATGGAATACCATATTGACCGTGTTATTATGTTCAAACCTCGCAGGACCAGGACCTTAATACATAATTGACCGTGTTTCTTTCATACATTAGAACTGGTTTAGTTGTTGTTAGGGTTGATTTTGTAAGACTGATTTTGAGTTACAATGCTGATAACAATGGTTTTTATATATTTTGAGGTACAAAAATGGTGTATATATATTTTGGATTACAATGGTATACAATGCATTACCGCGGTTTATGAATTACAGGTTATGGCAACTGGTTTATATAAATAATATGCTGCAAACAATGCAGGTATATGAATTATATAAATTATACCTCTAAAAAAAATACCTCATGAAAGCGCTTTTTCAAGAAAAACACTGCCTTAGGTAACCTATGAAAGCGCTTTTTCACAAAAAGCGCTGTCTAAGGTAACATATGACAGCGCTTTTCCAGGCAAAAGTGCTGCTAAAAGACCACCTATGAAAGCGCTTTTCTAGAAAAAAGCGTTGCTAAGCCTACCTAAGACATCGCTTTTCCAGAAAAAAGTGCTGCTAAAAGAAAACTTATGAGAGCGCTTTTCCAGAAAAAAGCACTGCCTTAGGTAGACCTATGAAAGCGCTTCTTCATAAAAAAGCGCTGCCAAAAGCCTACTTAAGAGAGCGCTTTTTAGAAAAAGTGATGTATTAAATAGACCTACGAAAGCGCTTTTCATTAAACAAAAAGCGCTGCTAAAACCTATAGCAGCGCCACCTTAGAAAGCGCTTTTAAGCGCTTTTAAAGGCCAAAAAAAGCGCTTTCGTAACTTATTTTTGGTGTAGTGATCATTTCTAAATCAATCCATGGACTCATATTAACAATATGCTCATTACTCATCTCATGACTCTTCAACTTAACATTAATATGTATCCAATCATTACTACCTTCATGTGCTAGTTTACTTGTACTAGGAACAACATTAAATAATTTACAACAAAAGCAAAACATTTTATCCAATTTTTGAGAATAAACTAACCATCTTCTTTCACGCTTTTCCCCGATGGACTATTGTTGAATGTAAATTGATGAAAAAAAGTGTCTTGCATATGCATCTTTAGGAAAATCTATATCGGTAACTTTTATATGATCATTTTCTACTAGTAAATCTCTCAAATTTGTATCAATAGTTATCCATTGACTTGAGTCATATATATTTTTATGAGATGATTTTTTTAATACTTCTTCTCTATCTTCATTGTGAGTATCAGAATCAATACTATGTTACCTATTAAATGATACTACAATTTCATTATCACCCGCTATTCCTTCTCTATTTTCATTAGCATATATATTGTTAACTTGTTCATCAACTACCTCTTCTCGATTTTCATTTTCATCATGGTTTACATTATTAACTTGGGAGCAATCACCCGTGTTTTCAATTTCACTTTTTTTGTTTGTCTTAACAAATTTGTCTAAAGCCTCTTTTTGTGATTCAATCAAAGCTTCAACTCTTCTATTTTTTTTCTTTCAAATAACCTGATTCATATTTTCGAATTGACATTTATATATAAAACAAATAAACAATTAAATCAAATCTTAAAAACAAACAACTAAAATAAACAATTAAAATAAAATTAAATAGGACTAAAATAAACTAACTAAAATAAAAATAAAGAAATAAAAGAGAATAATTTTTTATAGCTTAACCAAAACAAATAGTAAAAAAAAAAAGAGATCTAATGAGAGAATAAAAGAACTTGTTTGTCAATAAAAAGAGAATAAAAGAAAGAACCGTTTATTTACCGTCAATCGAAACAATAAACCAGTAATTAGAGATGGAGAATTAGAAAGAACTCAATAAGTCAGAAGAGAAGTGGTATTTGTCTCTATAGAAAATGCTCAATTGCAGACTTGCAGTTTGACAATGAAAAAATAAGAGTTATTATTGGAACATTGAAAAAATGTTAAATCAATTTAATATTGAACTAATTTTGGAACGTTAGGAAGAGAAAGAGTCAAAAAAAAAATTTGTTACGTTAATTGCTTTGAGTTATCTTATGCGACCTTAACAAATTTATTAGGATTACTAAATTGGTTTAAATTAATTAATAAATGCTATTTTTTAGGCCTTAATCTTAAATTAATTTAATATTAAATTAATTTTGAAACGTTAGGAAATGAAAGAGTCAAAACAAATTAATTAATGAATGCTATTTTTTTAAGATTCAATTGCATTGATTAAATTTTTTTTTTATTTTTCTATCAATTTTTTTTTTATTTAGGGGCCTAAAGCCCTAGCTTTAGTAGCTTGGCTCAAAGACCGGCGCTGAAATGGACATACGCTTAAAATAAGTTTTTAAATTAAAATAAATTATTTAACTCTTACTTATTTTAATTTAATTTCAATTGATAATTATTATTAATATATAATAAAAAACAAAAATATAAAAAAGAAAATAAAAATATAAAATAAAAATAGTGGAGTAAAGTGTTGAATTTTATTAAATAAAATCATTGTAGTGAATAAAAGTTGAATGAGTGTTGAATTATAAGGTGGAAGAGAGAGGAGATGATATGAAATATAAAAAATAGGTGTTAAATAATTTTGTCATGGTAGAAAGTCTAAGTTAGATTCTTAAGTTTAAACTATTAATCTCTCGGTTTTACCCGTACCGAGATGATTAATTATTAGTATTATTTTTTAAATAATAATAATTTTTTTTATGATATCTTTAACTTTTAAAAAAAACTACAATTAATTCTATTTTAAACTTTAAAATGTAATACTTAAAAAAAACAAAAAAATTCCTAAAAAATAACACTTAAAAAAAACGGAGAGTAATGATTATTTTTTCCAATGAAATATCAAGTAATAATACAATATTGAAAAAGAAAACCAGAAAATCCAAAAGAAAAACTAAGTTGTTCTTCGTGTTCTTGACAACCAAAACAAACTCAGAAAATCCACACCCCACAACAGATCCATTTCTATTTGCTTTTGAAGGGTCAATGTTCATGTCAAAATATCTTGAAGGATTAACTTGAATGTTATTTCTTGATTAACAATTTTGTACTTAAATATCTTGAAGTAACAACTGAGATTGAACGAAATAGGAATACATCTAAGTGATGTATTTCCAATGTTTTTGTTATAAGTGTGATAACATGTGTATTGATTTGTTTTCGGTTTTGTTTAGCCAGATCTAAATTGAAATTAAAAAAAAGTTGAATATTCATGTATAAAATTCAAGAAATCTTAAAATAAATTTTAGCGAGGGATTAAACCGTCTCTAAATCTGTCACAAAACTATATTGTTACACTTCATGTGCCATGTAAGCGAAAGATAAGAGAAGAAAAAAATATATAACTTAATAGAAATATAAATATAGAAGAGAGAAGTTTTAATTATTTTTTATAAGTTTTAGTTCTTCACATCAGATAATTGTATTTTCGATTGAGTCTTTATCGAGTTTGGAGTAATCTTTATAAAAATTTAATCTTTTTGTCATTCTATTTCTCGCATTCAAGTTTTTTCGTTGATTTACTTCTTGTATCTTATTATCGTCTATTCATAGCAGATTTTTATTAATTTTATTTATCATATTACTTTTATTCTATCGTCTCTTCATTCTATCTGCACTATATTCACTTTAAATTAATTTCTATCGATTTCATGTTTTCAACTTTACTTTCTATGCATAAAATGCTTTATTTCACGATCGAATCAATTGTTTTGTCATATGTTATAACCATGTCTAGCTAAATTATAATTGTTGGAATGTGAAGACTGTCGACTCGACGATACTCTGAATTATTGTTCTTTGAGAATTACTTAAGAGGTTGTTTTGATTTTATAACAACTTTTATGAACTTAATTTGCTCGGTTGCTATGAAAGTATGACCATTTATATGTCGGGTAAAATTGAAAGTCGTTCGGTACAAAAGATTAAGGTTGTTTAGTTTTTAATTGATAAAAACCGTGAAAGCTCTTTGTTAATTAATTAGGAAAGTTAGTATTTTTAGAAATTGATTTTAAACCCATTTTCGAACGCGTTTATGTGTTTATGGCACGGTTGTCCGAGCGAACGTCGGAAACCCTTTAAAGTCTAATTTTCCAGTCAAAACTACTTTTCATCAGAGTAAAAGAAACTTATTTCTAAAAAAGGTTTTTACTTCTTTAAAGCAAAACGCGTCAGGCACACGATAACGGACAGTATAAATTAGAAGGCAAAATTTGGTTCCGATTACGTGACAACGATAATTACTTTTTCAAAAAAGAAAACATTGTCCCATAGGTAGTTCAATTTAAGAATAATAAGAGTATCAATAAATTGATAAGACCCACATTCCAACATTACATTTCTGATTTAATTATATTATTTTATTTCTAATTTATTTCCGTATCTCCAATCATTATTTTAAGAGACCTGATATTTGAACATCTGAAATGAACACCATATACGCATTCCATTGAGTCTCTTTCTACAAAAAAAATTATTTTAAAAGAAAAAACTATTATAAATAAAGCACAACCGTATTAGAATATGGTGTCAGACACCATTTAGTTGTCAAAATATCTTTTCTGTTATTTTAATCACTTTAGATAAACACTATATCAATAGAAAATGATAGTTTGACTATTAAGTCTCTGTGGGTTCGACACTCTTCGTATTACTCTGAGACTTTTCATGCACTTGCAAAATACTCCATCATGTTTTTGGCGCCGTTTACAGGGACCAATTACGTCAAATATTGCAACTTCGTTGTTACACCGTCTAGATTAGTGCATCCTTTTTCGGTAAATGCGAAGAACTCGCAGTACAAAAACTTTAGAAGACCCAATAGCTGAACCAAAAAGATACACACGTGCAAGACTTTTGCTCCGACAAATTTGAAGAGTGATGGGAGACGAACAAGACTGTAAGCCACTTAAGGATTTCACCTTACCTTCTAACGAAGAGCCTCATTCAAGTATTCTTAACCATATAATTCCAACTAACAATTTTGAATTGAAACTCTCTTTGTTATAAATCGTGCAATAAAACCAATTCGCTGGTCTCCCAACTGAGAATCCTAACCAACATTTGAAAGTGTTTATTCAACTAGCCGACATATTGAAAAACAATGACGCTCCTCTTGAGGCTATATGTTTATGTTTATTCCCTTTCTCCCTCAGAGACAGAGTAAACGCATGACTAGACTCTCTCTCAGCAAATTCTATCACCACTTGGATTGACCTAAAGAAAGTATTCCTTGCTATATACTTTCCTCCAAGTAAGACCGCTGTCTTGCGAAACTAAATAACAAGATTTACTCAACAAGATGGTGAGTCTCTATTCAAAGCTCAGGGAAGATACAAAAGCTATTAAGGGCTTGTCCACATCAAGAATTAGAACAATGGTTGATCATTCATACCTTATATAATGGACTTCTCTATAACACAAAAATTACCATCGACTCTGCCGCTGATGGTGCACTGATGAACAAACTATACCCCTAAGCCTGGGCACTCATAGAAGACATGACACAAAACTATTATCAGTGGGCAACTAAATGAGCGTCATTAGAGAAGAAAGAAACAAAAGGAGGTATATACAAAGTTAGTAGCATAAATCATATGAACGCCAAGATGGACGCTTTAGCATAAAGGGTCGAAAACTTAGTCGTTAATCCTACAACTACCATAGCTGCAATTTAACCTGTATGCGAAATCTCTGGAACCCCAGGGCACATCTCTGCTGAATGAAAACTTCTAGCAGAACCCATCTCAAATCAGGTAAATTATGCCCAAACAAACCCTTATTCAAACACTTATAACCCTGTATGGAGGAATCATCATAATTTCTCTTACAAAAACAGTAGCCTTACCCAGAACACTGCACCTCAAAGATCATAAGGTTTCCAAGCTCAAAGACGGACACAACCTATGCAAGCTACTCCTCAGAAATCAAACCTAGAGAAAATTATGGAAAACTTCATTTTAACTTAAACTCGTCAAAACAAAGAATTTATGAATCAAAACATTCATATAAATGAGTTGATTACACAATTAGGTAACAAAGTTGATTTTGTGGTAACCCACAACAAGATGCTTGAAACCCAAATCTCTAAAGTAGCACAACAATAAATTGCTCAGGCTACACCAGGAGGATCATTCCCCGGACAACCTCAACCTAACTCTAAAGGCCATGCTAACGCCATTGCCCATGCGAAGCCGAACTACATATGATGGGCCTGTAAACACTAGGTTGAATGACAACCTGACAAGAAAACCCGAGCCACCGAAATAAAATGTTGTGACTACACCAGAAAAGACAGCGATAGAGGAACCGGTTGGACTAGAGAAACAAAGTGAAGAAGAAGTTAAAGATAAAAGAGATGAGAAGGATAACCAAACTTATATACACTTCCTCCTTATAAGCCACCGATTCCATATCCGCAAAAGCTTAAACAAACCAAATAAAATAACCAATATAAGACGTTTATAAAAGTAATTGAAAACTCCATGTTGAAATACCATTTACTGAAGCTATCACCCAGATACCATCATATGCCAAATTTTTGAAAGACATCTTGACAAACAAATGCAAGCTTGACGATCCTAAGCGTTTGGAATATAATGTTATTAGTGAGAACAAATTAGCTAAGAAGGAGAAGGATCCTGAAAGTTTTTTCATACCATGTGTCCTAGGAAAATATGTTATTGATAAAGCACTACTAGACCTAGGGGCAAATGTGAGCTTGATGCCTTTAGTTGTCTGCAATAGGATAAACCTGGGAGAACCCCAACCTACTAGAATGTGTCTTCAATTAGCTAATTGATCAGTTAAGTTTCCAATAGGAATATTAAAGGATGTTCCAGTTAGGATTGGTCAACTCTATATTCCAACATATTTCGTTGTAATGGATATTATGGAAGATAAGGAGATCCATATCCTTCTAGGGATACCTTTCCTATCAACTACGGGAGCAATAATATATGTTAAAAAAGGGAAAATGACTTTCGAAGTAGGTGACGAGAAGGTAGAATTTATCCTATCCAAATTTCTACAAGCACCTGCCATAAATGACTCATGTTATGCCATCGACATTATCGATGAATGCATAAGAGATTTTGATATGGAAACTCAAATCGAAACGATAAAACTCCCTTTAACACCCATAATCGAAGATGATGAAATTAAAGTATATTCACCCTACGTAGATGACAACCTTCGTGAATGCTTAGCTCTTACCCCTGACTATAAGCCTGGCCCTAAGAAACCATCTATTGAGCTTAAGGAATTACCTAAGAATATGAGATATTAGTTTTTAGATGAGGAACTAAATCGTCCAATTATAGTAAATGTTAACAAGCAGAACTATTCGAGATTATGTGCGATGCAAGTGATTTCACAGTCGGTGCTGTTTTAGGACAACAAACATATAAGAGAATGCATGTGATATATTATACAAGCAGAACTTTGGATGCCGCTTGTAACACCCTCTAAAACCCCATGGAATAATACAACATAAATCAGAGTAATATAACATGCATTTCAAAACAAGGGTGTCACACATACTCCATACATCACAAATCCCTATCATACTCAATAACACTTATTTAAAATTCATGCTTTTCATATCACTTTCTCATAAGCATGTAGCAATGAATTTCACTTTCAAATAAAATGAATGTAATATTCAAGTCTCTAAAATAAAATTCGTTTATTTAATTAACTTGGGCAGAAGAGCCACTTCACATCATATTTCAAATCAGAATGACATAATAAAGTAGAGTACGTAAAGTATCTCTCCAAAAAACATGAACCCAAACATTTCCCAGTGTTATATATAAATATGAAAAATAAAATAAGCTACTCTCTTGCTAGAAGCAACTCTAACCTTCAGTACCTAAGCGATGTCGTATAAAATATCATTCCAACAAAAGGGTGAGAATTCACATAATTATCGAAATCATATAATTCATAGCATACATGCATAAAGATAATATTCTCACACTTCATATGCTTTATCAACATAACATCACCCAATAAAATCATATTATTCATGAGTATCCATTCACACTTTTACAGTTTCACTAGTACATCAATTTCGCACAATATACACAACTTTATATTGTAAATAATAGACACAATATGACTCAATGAAAGACTCAATGCAATACCCATGCATGTGGTACCAATTACTGTTATTTTTATTTGATTTTTACTTTAAACTGAGTCCGTCCTCTAGACCAATAACACACAAAAAAACCCATTCTCTAAGCTTTCAAACCCTTCTCTAGGTTTGAGATAAGTTACTAGCTCCCTCGAAACTAACAACCATGTATCTTGACAACAAATGATGCATGTGTAATTACAACAATCATATGAAATTAAGACCATTCTCTAATTTTAACATCCATGCATATATTCAATAATCATCACAATTGAATTACCACACAATTACACATACATGCACATATTTATGAATCATCTGCATATAATTCATATTCATTTACAATATTCTACCAAAAAACATATTATGCATACATATTATGAATACCATACAATACAACATCATGGTATCACCATTCACTAAACCTGTTATCAACTCATCATGTTATAATCAATAACAATAACGCAACATCACCATATTACAACAACACAACACACAAATACATGTCATTTCACACAACCATACAATAATTAAATCACCTAATGCCAGTAAGACCATTTTTATTAAAAAGAATATCATGGTAGCTTTTTAACACTTTGAACGAGGACTCAAATGGAGCTACGGTTCATAAGTTATAAATTTTTTGAAGTTACAAAAAAATCATGCATTTTCCCGCGATTTCCTTACGGGAATTTCACTCCAAAACTCATTATAACATCCAAATTACTACGGTTTAATGTATTATAACTTATATTTAACATGTATTTTCAAATAGAAACATCAAAACACCATTACTCATCATATTTAAGAATTTATCATCAAAACCTAACAATTTCAAAACCATAGAAATTTAGGTATCATAACCACAAATCTATCCATCATACATCATCATACAATTCCCATAACAACGTAAAAATCCCCTCTTAACTTAATTTTTTGATGAACTTTTAAATTCCTCCTTAAGTGTTCTTTTTCTATTTCTCCCTTTTCCGTTTCTCTAGGTTAACCTCTTTCCTTTTTTTCCTTTACTAACCTAGTTTTCTTTTCCTCTTATATTATTAACAAAATAATCCTAACCAAATAACTACTAGACCTAATTACTCTTCACACTCCCACATACTAGACCCAATTACTTATTATTATATTATTTCTATAATTCTCACTTAATAATAATTCTATCATAAACCGACATTATTACTAATCATAATTCTACAGTTCGACATACTTAACCCGATTAACCCATCACATAGAACGTATATCAAATAATTCAAATAAAACCAATTACTTATAAAATTAATTAATTAATTACTAAAATTGGGGTGTTATAACTCCCCCCTCCCCCCCCCCCCCCCCCCCCCCCGCTAAAAAGGATTTTCACCCTCGAAAATCACCTCAAACAAACAAATTAGGATATAACTCCCTCATCTGACTCTCGAACTCCCAAGTCATGTTTCCGTCTGCTGGTCCTCCCTAAGCTACCTTCACCAAGGCAATCTCGTTATCTTGAAGTTGCTTCAACTCCCAATCCTCTATCCGCATATGTGATGTCTCCACGGTCAGGTTATCTTTCACCTGCACATCATCTACTTGGACAACATGAGACGGATCCGCAATGTATTTCCTCAATTGAGATACATGAAACACATCATGGATATTAGCAAGAGACTGTGGCAAATCAATCCAATAGGCCAAATCTCCCATCTTCTCTAAAATTTGGTATGGAGCAATAAAACACGACTTCAACTTATGCAACTTCAATGCTCGACTAACATTAGTCACCAGAGTAACTCTTAAAAACACATGATCATCCTTTTGGAACTTAAGTGCTTTCCTCCTCTTGTCATGATAACTCTTCTGACAACTCAGAGAAATCGTTATCTTTTCCCGAATCATCTTAATCTTATGAGTAGTTTGCTGGACTATCTCAAGCCCAACCACAACACACTCTCTCTCGGCTCATACCAACACAATGGTATCCTACACCTTCTACCATACAAGGCTTCAAACAGTGCCACCCCTATACTCGAATGAAAACTATTGTTATAAGTAAATTAAATTAAAGGCAAGTAAATATCCCAAGCATATTCATTTTCCAACACACAAGCTCTCAAAAGATCCTCAAGTGACTGAATCGTCCTCTCAGTATGACCATTTGTCTGAGGATGATAAGTAGAACTCAAATGCAATTTTGTACCCAAAGCACATTTCAAACCTTCCTGAAATCTTGAAGTAAATCTCGGACCCCTATCTGACACAATACTAGAAGGAATACCGTGCAGACTAACAATCCTCTCAATGTACAGTTTTGCTAACTTCTTCAATGAATAATCCATTCTTATTAGAATAAAGTGAGCAAATTTCATTAATATATCCACAATAACCCAAATAGCTTCAAAATTCTTCGATGTTCTGGGTAAATCGGACACAAAATCCATCGAAATACTATCCCATTTCCACCCAGGAATGGATAACAGTTGCATCAAACCTGACAATTTCTGATGTTTTATCTCCGACTTCTAACAAGTAAAACAAGAATACATAAACTTTTAAATTTCTTTCTTCATAATAGACCACCAAAATATTTTCCTAAAGTCCTGATACATCTTCGTCTCACCCAGATGAATACTTAATCCACTACGATGCCCTTCCTCAAGGATAATCTTCTTCAGCTCAGCTATATCCGGAACACAAACTCTACCACCACATCTCATGATACCATTTTCATCAATTCGAAAGTCACCACCTTGAACTTGATTGATCAATGTCAATTGATTTACCAAACTCAAATTATATTTCTGACTTTCCCGAATCTCATCGAGAATACCACTAGTAAGCTTAATCATACCAAGCTTAACTCCATAAGAGGTATCTTTACAGACCAAACTCATATCCCGAAATTGTTCAATCATTTCCAGCTCTCTTACCATCATCATCGACATATGCAAAGATTTCCTACTCAATGCGTCAGCTACCATGTTTTCTTTACCAGGATGGTAATTCAAACCAAAATCATAATCCTTCAGTAATTCCAACCATCTCCCCTGCCTTGTATTCAACTATTTCTGATCAAAAAGATATTTCAAACTCTTACGATCACTAAACACTTCGAATCTCGATCCAAGCAAATAATGCCTCTAAAATTTTAATACAAACACAACAACAACTAACTCTAAGTCATGCATCAGATAATTCCTCTCATGCACTTTAAGTTTCCTTGAAGCATAAGCTACAACTTGCTGATGTTGCATCAACACACCTCTCAACCCCATCACTGAAGTATCACAATAAATAACAAACGGTTCTGCCAGATTAGGCAAAATTAAAATAGGAGCTGTCGCCAATCTTGTCTTAAGCTCTTGAAAAATTTCCTCAAATTTTCCATTCCAAACAAAAGCCTGACCTTTCCTAGTCAATTGCGTCAATGGAAAAGCTAACTTGGAAAATCCTTCAATTAATTTATGATAATAACCTGCCAACCCAAGCAAACTTATAATCTCATAGACAACTTTCAGAGCTTCCCATTGAGACACAACTTCAACCTTTGATGGATCAACTACAATACCTCCACTCAAAATCACACTGCCAAGGCAACTCACTTCCTTCAAGCAAAACATGCACTTAGAAATTTTAGCATACAACTGCTTCTCCTTCAATACTGTTAACACAACCTTCAAATGCTCAACATGATCTTCTTTACTCTTCGAATAGATCGATATATCATCAATGAAAACAACCACAAACTTGTCCAAATACGGATGGAAAATCCTGTTCATGTACTCCATGAATACACCCAGTGCACTTGTCACTCCGAATGGCATCACCGAATACTCATAGCGGCCATACCTCATTCTAAAAGCAGTCTTCTGAATATCCAGACCTTACACGAATCTGATGATATCCAGACCTCAAGTCTATCTTATTGAACACACTTGCACCAACCAATTGATCCATCAGGTCATCAAACCTCGGAAGTGGATACTTATTCTTGATAGTCACCTTGTTCAGTTGTCTATAGTCTACACAAAGCCTCATAGTACCTTCTTTCTTTTTAACCAATAAGACTGGTACACCCCATGGTGACACACTCAGACGAATAAATCTCTTCTCAAGCAGATTTTCAAGTTGATTCTTCAACTCTTTCAATTCCGATGCTGACATATAATATGGAGCCATCGATAACGGACTAGTACCATGAACTAAGTCAATCGTAAACTCCACTTTACTCTCTGGCGGTAAATCACTTATCTCTTCAGGAAATATATCTAGAAAATCATGAACGATTATTAAATTACCAATAGCTCTTTTTCCACTAATATCTAAAGCTGCCATCAACATAAACATCCATGCGCCATCCTGCACCGACTCGTTCACTTGTTTAACATACATAAACAAGTCTCCTTCCTTCTTTGGTTCAAGAAAAATAACTGTCTTAGCAAAACAATTGATATAGACATAGTTGGATTCTAACCAGTTCATCCAAAGGATAACATCAAGTTGATCTAACGGAAGACACACTAAATCAACCCCAAAATCTCTACCATAAATACTCAATGGACAATTCAAACACACATATGAAGTAGTCACTCATACCATAGAAGGAGTATCAATAACCATACTTCCATTCATATCAGATAACTCAAGATTCAATCTCTTAACACAATCTAAAGAAATAAAAAAATGTGTCGCTCCTATATCAATTATAGCAATCAAAGGTGTACCATTAATAAAGCACATACCTCTGATTAATATCTCTTCAGCAGTAGTATCAGAACCTGATAGAGAAAACACATTTCCTCTAGATTGATCCTCCTTCGGTTTATCATACTTGGTACTAATATGCCCTTGCTCACCATAGTTATAACAAGTCACTTCTGCCCCACTCTTGCACTCAAAAGCTTTGTGACTTGGCTTGCCACACTTGAAACATTTCAGTTCATCACTTGTGCACTCTGGAGCATGATGTCCTTTAACGCCACACTTATAGCACTTAGCCGGAGCATGAGCTCCTCCCCCACTCGAATTCTTGTCATAATCAACTTTATGTTTCCCTTTATTAACATGAGTCACATACGATTTCCCTCTGAATTAGCCTCCTTCTTCTCATTCAAACTCTTGTAATGAGTAGAACGAGCTATACCATCTTCATCATAGATCCTACTATTATTAAGCAGCTCAGAAAATCATGTAATTTGCTGATAACCTATGGCTTTCTTGATCTCAGGCCTTAAACCATTCATAAACTTAAGACATTTGGATCTCTCTGCATTTGCAGTATTATAATAAGGAAAAAACTTAATCATCTCTTCAAACCTTGCAGCATACTCTACCACAATTGTATTGTTATGCTTCAGCTCAAGGAACTCAATTTCCTTCTTCCCACGCACATCTTTCGGAAAATACTTCTCCAGAAATGCTTCTCTAAAAACAGCCCAAGTAACCACAATTTCAACTTCTTCAAACATCTGACTAGTGTTACCCCACCAATCCTCAACTTCCTTTTCAAGCATATGGGTGCTAAACTACACCTTATGCACATTTGAACAATTCATTACTTGAAATATCTTCTCAATCGCTTTCAGCCATACCTGTGCCTTGTTAGGTTCATGAGCTCCCTCAAAGATTGGTAGATTTTTCCTCTGAAACTTACCTAAAGCATGGAACTCATCATCATTATTGTTCCCATCATTCATATTGACGTAAGACTGCTACCCAATTGCTCCAGCCAACATTGCCAAAGCTTCAGCAATATCATCGTTATTCTTACCTCCAACCATTATTCTGAGAAATTCCAATAACAAATCCTCGCTAGAACAAACAATACCGATAGTGTCACATACACATATTGAGTATAAAAGGGAATAAACACATTAAGAACTTGGTCAACTGACCGACAATGCTCTGATACCACTAATGTAACATCCACTAAAACCCCGTAGAATAATACAACATAAATTAGAGTAATATAACACGCATTTCAAAACAAGGGTGTCACACATATTCCATACATCACGAATCCCTATCATGCTCAATAACATTTATTTAAAATTCATGCTCTTCATATCACTTTCTCATAAGCATGTAGCAACGGATTTCACTTTCAATCAAATAGATGTAATATTCAAGTCTCCAAAATAAAATCCATTTATTTAATTAACTTTGGTATAAGAGCCACATCACACCATAATTCAAATCATAATAACATAATAAAGTAGAGTGCGTAAAGTATCTCTCCAAAAAAACATGAACTCAAACGTTTTTCAGTGTTACATGACCAGAGCATGACTCAATCCAAATAAATATGGAAAATAAAATAAGCCACTCCATCAACTACTCTCTTGCTAGAAGTAACTCTAATCTTTAATACCTAAGCGATGTCGTATAAAATATCATTAGGGTGAGAATTCACATAATTATTGAAATCATATAATAACATATAATACATAGTATACATGTATAAAGATAATACTTTCACACTTCGTATGCTTTATCAACATAACATCACCCAATAAAATCATATTATTCACGAGTACCCATTCACAATTTCACAATTTCGTCTGTACATCAATTTCAAAAAGTACACACAACTTCATATTGCAAATAATAGACACAATATGACTCAATGCAAGACTCATACATGTGGTACCAATCACTTTTATTTTTATTCAGTTTTACTTTAAATCGGGTCCATCCTCTAGACCAATAACACACAAAAGCCCGTCCTCTAAGCTTTCAAACCCCCTCTCTAGGTTTGAGACAAGTGACTGGCTCCCTCAGAACTAACAAGCATGTCTCTTGACAACAAATGATGCATGTGCAATTACAAAACCATATGCAATTAATACCATTCTCTAATCTTAACATCCATGCATATCTTCAATAATTCATCACAATTAAATTACCATACAATTACACATACATGCACATATTTATGAATCATTCACATACAGTTCATATTCATTTACAACATTTTACCAAACAACATATTATGCATACATATTATGCATACCACACAACATAATGTCAAGGTATCAACATTCACTAAATCTGTTAACAACTCATCATGTTATAATCAATAACAATAACGCAACATCACCATATTACAACAACACAACACACAAATACATATTATTTTACACAACCACACAGTAATTAAATTACTTACTGCCAGTAAGACTATTTTTATTGAAAATAATATCACTCTAACTTTATAACACTTCGAACGAGGACTCAAATGGAGTTACGGTTCAAAAGTTATGAATTTTTGAAGTTTTATAAAATATCCTGCATTTTTCTACGATTTCTTTACGGGAATTTCACTCCAAAACTCAGTTTAACATCCAAATTAATACGATTTAAGGCATTATAACCTATATCTAACATGTATTTTTAAATATAAATATTACAACACTATTAATCATCATATTTAAAGATTTCTCATCAAAATCTAACAATTTTAAAACCATGAAAATTTAGGGATTTCATCCTAACCATGAATCTATCCATCATACATCATCACCAATTCCCATAACATTGTAAAAACTCACCCTTACCTTAATTTCTTGATGAAGTTTTGAATTCCTCCTTAGGTGTTCTTCTCCTCATTCTCCCTTTTCCTTTTCTCTAGGTTAGCCTTTTTCTCTTTTTCCTTTACTAACTTAGTTTTCTTTTCCTCTTATACTCTTAACAAAATAACCCTAACCCAACAACTACTAGGCCCAATTGCTCTTCACACTCCCACATATTAGGCCCAATTACTTATTATTATATTATTTCTATAATTCTCACTTGATAAAATAATTTCATCACAAACCGATATTATTACTAATTATAATTCTACGATTCGACATACTTAACCCGACTAACCCATCATTTAGAACATATATCAAATAATTTAAATAAAACCAATTACTCACACAATCAAACAATTTATATATATATATATATATATATATATATATATATATATATATATATATATATATATATATATATATATATATATATATATATATATATATATATATATATATATATATATATATATATATATATATATATATATATATATATATATATATATATATATATATATATATATATACTAAAATTGGGGTGTTCTACCCCAAAATTTGCCCTCCCATATTCTTCAAAACTTGCCAAGTCAAAGCTTCAAAATCTCCCCGAGGGTTGCACAGTTCAAGGGCCCCCTAACAGTCAAAAATTAGGGTTTTGGTTCTGATCAAGAAAATGAAGTTCCCAAGGGTCCAATCAAGTCCCACATGCCTATAAACATGGTCAAGTATCTTCATACCAAGTTTCAAGACTTACAGTACAAAATTGCACAGTCAAAAACCCTAATTGCACTACAGTCAACTGCAGGGGCAAAATGGTCATTTGACAGTCAAAAGTTCAAATTTTTGGTCAACATCTCATTTTGAAGCCACAAACATCATTTTATCAATGCTTGATCATGATTCTCAGAGCTTGGCTCAAAAATCATCAAGATGCAAAAGTTTCCATATTTGGACAGTTGAAAAAGTCAACTGTAACTTGACCAAGGCATAACTTCCACATGGATTATCAGAAAAATTCCATCCAAAGCTCATTTTGAAGAGAAAGACATTTCCTACAACTCCTCTTCACACTTCAAGTCCAAGAAATGCTCTCACAAAAAGTTATCAATTTCAACATTATAGGTCATTTTCAAAAGTCAACAAAAAGGGACTTTAAGTCAAAGGCCATAACTTGAGATTGGTAGATCAAAATGATATGGGACCAAAGGCGTTGGTTATAGGACTCAAAGACCTTTCCAAAATGTCCAAGAACATGAGCAAAGCTTAAAATTTGAGCAAGTTATGCCTTGTGGAAGTTGGGAAATTTTTGGATATTTTGAAAAGTCAACATTGCTTCAAATGTCTTAAAAATGCTAATGGGCCTCTTTTTCTTCCACAATTCATCATCCAAAGCATGTGCACGACCATTTGGCCCAAAGGGAAGTTTTTTTATCATTTTTATTTATTTATTTGGATTTTTAATTATTAATAATTCATTTAATTAAAATAAATAGGTGAAAAATACTAAACCTAATTTTTTAAATCTTTTTGTGCATGGAATAGGCTTAAGATTTCGTGTATGATCAGATTTGGAAGGAATTATGGTGATTGGATATGATTGAAACCAAAATAGCATGAAAAAGATTGAAAACTCATGGCTTGAAAATCAAATATCTTCTCCATCAATTCAAGGATTCTTTGGACAAAAAATTGAACCCTAATCATTCACACATAAATACTGATGCAAACCCTAGTGTTCAGGACCTCCCAGCTGTGCAGAAACTCCATAACCAAAGTTGAGTTTTTTGTCAAAAATTTGAAAACTGAAAGTGGTCTTAGAGGACGATTCAGAGGCCAAGATTAATCCCAATAGCTTGCAAAAGTGTTACTGAAGCTAACTGAATAGTTTTCCATATCCCTAACATCAAGAATTGGTAATTCAAAGTCAAACTGTATCATTCTTTTTGCATAATCGTGCTTTGTTATTTAGGCCATATTCATGCATTTTTCTTCATGATTTGTATTAATTGGATGATTCTGAAACTAACCATGTGATTTAATTAAGTTTTTATCACTCATACGCGATTCCACCATTGGAAGGTTTTAGGGTTACAGGGATTCTAATTTAGGGCTTTACGTTCAAGGAAAAATTGAGACACGGGACTGGCACCATGAGAACCACAAGCTTCCAACAAATTCAATGATGGGGTCGCGCCCAATTTATATTCCGACAACCTATTCGCTATTATTGGATACTGCATGTTTTTGGGGGGTTTAAAACCCCCGCTAACCTTTTTATATTTTCAGGAAAATACAAACGATGAAGAAGATGATGAAGTGTAGGCCAGTGATTGGATCGTTCAAATTTGCGCGCTAATTTTCCACTAACTGTTGTTTTATATTATATTGTTCATTGGCCAGATAATAATCAAAACGCGCGTTTGGTTCAACTGGTCAGGCATGTGTATGGTAATCCCTGGGACCTGGGTTCGAATCCCAGGTCCCCCCTCCCTTTCCATGTTATTTTTCATAATGTCATCCTATGCAGTTTCAATACAAGAGTTCCACCATACTCTCCACATCCAGGCCTTCCACGTGCTTGCTGAGACCAATCAAAGGGCCATAGTTGGAGGAACACAATGGACATGAGTCCACGTGCGCACATGCTAGCCAAAAAGTCAAACAAGGCCATGGACAGATGGGCCTAAAATGCTACAATCTCACCTCCTATTGGGGACAGAACCCCCTAGGGTTTGCTTCTTTTATTCTTTTTTTTATATTTTTCTTTTCTTTGTTTTAATTAATTTCCTTTAATTCTTTGATTTAATATTTTCATAAAAAACATAAAAATAATATAAAATCAGAAAAAAGACAAAAATAAGTATTTTTATTTAATGTTATTTTTTGTAAATAAATATCATTAATTGATTTTAGTTTTTAATTTAGGTTTAAATCTTAATATTTTTCTAATAAACTTAAAATTTGTAGAATTAGGGTTTTAATCAATTTTTATCCTTTTTCTCTTCTTTTCACTAATAATTAATAATTTATTTTTATAAATCAAATTGCATGTAAATAATTAGAGTAATTTTAGGTTTAATTTTAACATGTTTTTCTTAATAAATAAAAATTAGGATTAGGGTTAATTTCTCAATTTCATTTAATTTTCTTATTAAAGATTCATAAATACAAAAAATCTATAAAAAAAAACAATTTCTTTTCATTTTAATTTAATTAATTTAATAATTTAATTTAATTTCATTAAAAAGGGTCCAACGCCCTCGTTTCCAATTTTAATTCCAATTCGCGCATTTTATTTATTTCCTTCTTTTAAATATTTATGTAATTATCCCAAAGCCGTGTAAACTTAATTTCTCGCCCTTTACTTTATTTCTTTATTTTCTGTCAAATCGGGTCCTGGATTAAATTTTGGCGATGTGGACCCGCGCCTTTGTAATAGTTTAGAACTTTACATTTCTCGCAACTTTTTAACTGTTAAATAAATGCATGCAAGAATGAATGATTAAATAAAAACAAACGCATAGATCACTTTGACATGACAAGACAAAAATAAATGAATCTGACACACAAATCACACACCACCCCTAGGGTACGCCTCACTGTTGCCTTGCCTCGAAAGGTGATCGTCGAGTAAAGGATGTCTTAGTAAGTCCTCATGATCCGGGAACCTGGCATGAGGGTGGCTTCTAAGGTGTCTTCCCATTGCTCTGGTGATCACCATGTCCCGAACCTCGAATTGACCCGAACACCTCCAACGGTGGTGCTACCTACCTCTCAATGGTGGGATGGCACTACTTTAAAGGACATTTACACAGACGAATTCCTTAGGGTAGGTAGACGACTCTAGATACTTGCTCTAATTTCAAACAAAATTCAAAAATACTCTTCACACCCACACATTTTCAAAAAGCTTTCGAAAGCATTTTTTCAAACACTCTTGAGGACTGATACAAGAGTCGAACTGAAATTTTCAAAGAAACTTTTTAAACCCACAGTTGAAAAGCAAACAAACAATTTTGAAAACACTAATGAGCAAGTATCTAAGAGCCCGTGGATAACCACGGATAGAAAGGGTGCTAACACCTTCCCTTTCTATAACCTACCTCCCGAACCGAGAGCAATCTCTATAAGGAATTTTTCTGTGCTTTTGTCCTTTCCATTTGGAGAAAATAAAAGACGGTGGCAAATCTTGCTTCCGCGACATTTCGCGAACCAGCGTTAAACAGTCAGTTCCAGATCCACTGATCACATGGGGTGTTACACCACTCAACTAAATTATGCCACTACGAAAAAGGAACTCATAGCCGTAGTATTTGTAATAGACGAATTTCATTCCTATTTAGTTAGAGCCAAGATCATCGTATATACCGACCATGCTTCTATACGATACCTTCTAAGAAAAATGATGCGAAGCCCAGACTACTTTGCTGGATCCTTTTGTTACAAGAATTCGATTTGGAAATCCGTGATAAGAAAGGGGCCAAAAATATGGTAGCTGACCACCTTTTGAGGCTTGAATATGTAAAATGGGACCATATCCCCATAAATGATGATTTAACTTATGATAGGTTAATAGCATCAGTAAACGATATGATAAATCACGAGGACGATGAGTCAGGACAAAATGCTGAAAATACCTTGATAGTAACTAGTGTACCTTGCGCTGATTTCGTTTACTATCTAATAACCAATATTCTCCCCCTGATCTGGCCTATCAACAAAGGAAAAAGTTTTTCCATGATATAAAACAATTCTATTGGGATAAACCCCTACTTTTCAAAAGAGGAGCAGACGACTTATATCACCAGTGTGTTCCTGAAGAGAAGGTTAAAAGTATTATAACTCATTTCCACTCTGCACCTTATGGAAGATATGCAAGCACATCTAAAACTTACACAAAGATCCTTCAAGCAGTCCTATACTGGCCAACCCTTTGGCGTGACGTTCACGCTTTCATAATCAATTATGATCGGTGCCAGCATACTGGAAACATTTCGAGACGCGATGAGATGCCACTTAGGAATATTTAAGAAGTAGAGGTCTTTGACGTCTAGGCAACTGACTTCACGGGTCCATTTCCCTCGTCCATGGGAAATAAGTAAATATTAGTTATTGTCGACTATGTGTCTAAATGGATAGAGTTTGTTGCCTCACCTACAAATGATGCACGAGTAATTATCAAGATATTTAAGAACTATATATTCCCAAGATTTGAAGTACCTCGCCTCGTCATAAACGATGGAGGATCTCATTTAATATCAATGACTTTTGAGAATCTCTTAGAAAAATATGGCGTGAAACATAGGGTAGCAACACGTTAACATCCCCAGACCAGTGGACAAGTTGAAGTGTCTATTAGGGAAATAAAACATATCTTATAGAAAACTATCATCATCTCTAGAAAGGATTGATACTCTAGACTTCAAGACACATTGTGGCTCATAGAAATGCCTATAAGACCCCTATAGGAACAACCCCCTTTAAGTTAGTCTACGGGAAATCGTGTCACCTATCTTTCGAACTAAAACATAAAGCCTATTGGGCCATAAAAACCCTGAACATGGATTTTTAACAGCTGGTCACAAGCGTATATTAGACGTCCATGAGTTAGAAGAAATCTGACGTGATGCTTACGAGAATGTCAAGATTTAAAAGAAAGAACCAAAGCATGGCATGATAAGCGGGTTACAAGAAGAGAGTTTAATATAGGCGACCCATTTCTTTTATTCAACTCCTTATTGTGACTCTTCCCAGGTGTGATACGATGGGATAACTGACTTGAGTTTTGCGTTTGTTTTTGCAAATGTTTCGGTTGAGCAAGAGTCGCCACCGACTTTTTATTTTATCCTAAGGAAAGGTTAAAAAGCACAGCAAAAACCTTTGAGATGTTTTCTTGGGTTCGGGGAGTAGATTATAGAAAGGGAAGGTATTAGCACCCTTTCTATCCATGGTTATCCATGGGCTCTTAGCTACTTGCTTAGATCAAATTGCCTTGATTTTCAATTGTTTGAAATGGTGCTTTGTGTGTGTGGTTTTGAAAATGTTTTGAAAAGAGGCCAATATGGTGGAAACCTTTGTAATGATCCATGTTGGGATGTATACAAAGGTGTATGTCTTTTGAAAAGGTTTTCAATGTTTTTTGAAAGTGTGTTGTGATGTGTGTTTTGAAAATAGGCAAGTGTTTTTGTTTTGCAAGTTGGCAAGTAATTAAGAGCTATCTACCCTAAATTGCTCAAAGGTTTTCTCTATGTTTTAACCCTTTTAACAATTTTGTTCCACCATTGTATTTGGTGGACAATCTTGTGTTAGGATGTGAACGGGACGGGCGCGGGTCATCGTTTAGACCATGATTGCAATGGTGCCAAGTATCTTTGGGCAATTTTTCTTTTAAGGGACTTGATCATTTTTTAGGCAACTTTTGAAATCGTCATCGAGGGACTATGATCATTTGATTGTTTTGTTTTTGCCAAAGATACCTAACATGCAATATGGCCCATTATTGAAGGCAACAAGTGGAGTACCCTAGGGGTGCAAGTGTGATTAGTGTTGTCCATTTTCATGCTTGTTTATCTTGAATTTTGGTCAAACTATTTTTGGTTAATTTTTGCATACAAACCCTAATTCTAACATGGCATATTTAGAAAGCTTTTAAAATACGGAAAATAAAAGGTCCTAAGTTATTACAACACAATATATGGGATGGGGGATACAAATGTTCAAATGGGGATATTTTAGCAAGAAATTAAACCTAAACTATTACATCCAAATTGAATTATACAAATTATTATTTAATATACAATAATTAAATAAAAATATAATAAATGTGCAAGATGCAAAAAATGGTTTTTTATATGTATGAAAAAAGTATTTTTTTTATGTGTCAAATAAACAAAAATAAAATTAATTAATTTTGGTATTTTTATGTATTTAGGGTAAAAACCCTAATTTTATAAATAAAAGGTATTTATTATATAATATATGCAATATTTATTAAGTATGTACAAAAAATAAATAAAAGAAGGTATATTGTAGAAAAAGTATTTTTGAGGTCAAAATATTAATAAAAAATAAAATGTATTAATTCTTTGTACTTTCCCTAAATATACTAATAAATATATAAGTATTTTACATTATTTATTAAATATATATTATATGTACAAAAATAAAATATTTAATATTTACAAAAAAAAGTATATTTTATGTAAAATGTTTTCAAAGGTAAAATAAAAATAAAAATCAGAAAATAAAAGTGTTTATATTATTTTTGGTTATTTTAAATAAAAGTATATAAATGTTTATTTATGTACAAAACTAAATAAAACCAAATAAATGTAAAAAAAAATGCAAAAAATATGGGAAAAACAATTTTAATATTTTTTTATGCTTAAATAAAAATATTGAACCAAAATCAAAAGGGAAAAAACTAAAAATGATAAATAAAACTCAAAATCGGCCAGGGGGTGCATGTGAAATGCAATGGTGTGAAAAGGAAAACAACTCAGGCCCAACCCATGAAAGGTTGTCTTCAACCTTCAGACAAAATATTTGAAAAAACGCGCGCCCTTCTTGCTTCAAACACAACTCCTGATTCCTGGACTTTTAGCACAAACTTATAACATGAAAGATTTCAAGCATCAAGCCACGATTCCATACATATAAAAAACTCAACTTAACTCTCAGAAATGAGAGAGAATTTCTCCATCCCTAATTCTTAACCTAAGTTTTTGTCAATGTTCAGGTCTTAAATTCTCTCAGCATATGCAATATAAATGGAAAATGAAGATATGTATAGCTTCAGGGCCATGAATAAAACATTTTTCATTCATAAACTTAGAGCTAACTCTTCCTATACTGAGAGATGGAAGTCCATGAACTTACCTGTTCAGCTTGGGTCGTGTCTGGCAATGGAGGCACTTTCAAGGCAAGGTGAGGATTGGTACAACTTGCTTGAAGTCCAGGGATGCTATTCCAACCTTTAGCTTGCTTTGAAACCAAGTGAATCAAGCTATGGCAATCAACCTGCAAAACAGAAAAAGTGAAAAAGGCAAATGGTGTTAGGGATGTTACAGTTCGTGTCCAATGCTTGGGACAGCTTCAGTCGGTGATAGGGAATGTGTTTGCAAAGGTTTTAGCCAAAACGCACGAGGGGAAATGTTTATGGAATCCAAGTTGCAGGGATGCCCTGTTTTTGTGCAGTACAATGGTGTTTTGAGGTTTGATGAGGTTTGGAAGGTGTTTTGGTCGTGCCTTAGCTCAGTGATGTTGTTTGGGATGTGTCTAACAACTTTGCTTTAGCTTGTGTTGGCAGAAATGAAAGTTGGTGTGTGTTATGCCAAGTTTCTTCACACTTAAGCAAGAAATGTCAACTTGGTTCTCTAGACTTGTACAGGCCCCTCAAGTATGCTGCACACTTGAGCCTTGATCAGTGTGATATCTCCATGAATCTTGTGTCCAAAGATATGCATTGTACCACTTGGATTGCAAATTTGACATAAAGTGCAACTTTACCAAAATGGATATATTGCTTTTTCTAATTATGGCTCAATCTTGTATGCAATGCTTAAACACACAAGATAAGACTTAAACATGAAGGATTGGCATTAAATTTATGAGTGTGAATGAGATAAAGGACCTGTAATCTAGCTTAGAGCATGCTGAGTTCAAAAATGCAAAGTTATGGACATGTAAATTGGCCATGAACAAAGTGAGTTTTGCCCATATTGCCAAATTCGATTCTCCCTAACCATAAGGTTATTTGATGAGTTCTTGGACATTTTGGAAAGCTTAGAATGTGTACTACAATCCATCTTTGTAATGCAAATTGAAATTCCAAGTGGAAGCATGTGAAAAGTAGCCATGAATTTAGGCAAAAATCCTGCCTAAAATAGGTCAAAATTTTTCTAAGTTAAGAATGTTTTGCACCCTTGTTCCAAAAATCATAACTTGAGCTACAAGCTTCTTTTGAGGAAACTTTGTGAATCAAAGTTATAGATTTTTCAATAGACTACAACTTTCATGTTTTGACTTTTCCTTGAATCCAAATGCATCTTGATGAAAAAGTGGGACAAAGTTAGGAAAAAATTAGGGATTTTCATAACTTAGAAAAAATTCTAAGTTATGAAAATTCTTCATTTTAAAACCTAATTTGCAATTTTGGGTTTCTTGATGAACAAGTTTCATATTTTGACATGTTTTGATGAAAAATGAATCTTGACACTTGATTTTGACCAAAAAGTCAAAGTTTGACTTTTCAGTATACAGTCAAAAATTGATCAATTGACTGGAAAATTCATCTGTCAATCTTGTGCATTTGGGATCTTTTGAACTTGTTGAACATGTCAAGACAATTCCATGGGGTCCTTGAGACCATATGTGAGCTTGGTTTGCCATTGGCTAGGTCAAGCAGTCAAAAATTGCCTTTGTGCAGTCAAAACCCTAAAAATGACCATTTTGCCCTTTTGGTGATCTGATCAAATTTCTTGTGAAATTATGATCCAAACTTGATCAAATGGTTTATATGAGTTCAATATGTTGATGTGGGTCAAAAATCATGAGGTTTGACTGTCAACTGGCCACAATTGACTTTTTACCCAATACAGTTGATTTCTAGGTCAACTGTCCAATTGACTGGGCAAAGATTGGAATCAAGGCTTGAAATTTGGTATGGGTAAACTTGGGAGTCCAATATGAAGCATGAAAGTCATCTTAGGCATTTTAGGTCAAAACATCTTTGTGCAAACACAAACCCTAATTTGGGTCAACAGTGCAAGGAGGAGTCCTGAGCAGAGGAAACCCTAGCTGGATCTTGAACTCCAAGGGTCTTGTGGTGAGAAAATGTTGAGGAAATGGGAGGGAAAATTTTGGGGTAATACAGTTTCCCCTGTTCAATCTTCTTGAACCTGAAGAGTTAGATTGGCAAGCTTGCCTTTCGTGACTCGAGGGTAAAAGGAGATTGGACACTAGAGTGCCCTGAAATTTGCACTTGCATGCTGGAGTATCAGCAATGTGATGGCGGGAATGGGCTTATAGATGCCATTTGGAGAGATGGTGGATAGGCAGATGGGCTTATAGATGCCATCTGGAGACGTGACAGAACCTTGTCAGGAATGGGCTTATAGATGCCATTTGGAAGTGTTGATCGCGTAAGAGATTCCTTAGAGAGAACTTGCGTACTTTGAGAAAGGAAGATGTTTCCTGGCTTGTTACAGGTGTTGATCTTCAGTCTCTTCATGCAGATATGCCCTGGCTAGATACAGGTATCGAATCTACAATTGGTTGCTCACAGATGTGCCCTGGCTAGATACAGGTATCGAATCTGGAAATGTTGTCTACAGATATGCCCTGGCTGGATACAGGTATCGAATCTGGAAATGGTTGTCTACAGATATGCCCTGGCTGGATATAGGTATCAAATCTGGAAATGTTGTCTACAGATATGCCCTGGCTGGATATAGGTATCGAATCTGGAATTGCAAAAGGTTGGTAGAGATAGCTTTCCTGGCTAGATACAGGTGTAAGCCTCCGTCCTGAGAATAAGATAATTTCCTGGCCTGTTACAGGGGTTGATCTCCAAACTCTTCATGCAAATGTTCCCTGGCTAGATACAGGTATCGAATCTACAATCAATCACCCACAGATGTGCCCTGGCTAGATACAAGAATCGAATCTGGAATTGCGATAGTTGATAGTAATCATCTTTGGATTGACTTTTCCTGAAAAGGCAAAACATTAGTTGTATGCAATGTCATGATGTGCATGATGCTCAAAATGAGATAGTGTTGTATGCACTTTATCATGTATGCAAGCAGGATGTATGAAATGTGAAATGTTTATGAATGTATTTTCATCTAGGAAAATAAATCCTTGACGACTGGCCAGGGAATCAAATCTTGGGCTGATGTTGAAGAGTAGAGTTCTTCGCTTCCGTTGGGGATGATGGTTGCAAGAATAAACCGGTAGAAGAAGACGGCTCCGTTGGGGAACAAACTTGTTAGAGAAATTACTCCGCGGGGAATTACTCTGTGGGAAGAGATACCTTGCTGAGGTTTTGATGAGGATTCCGCTGGGGATTCCAACGATAAACTCCGCTGGGGATTTTGCTGATAAGTTATGTTGGGGAACTTTGATGAACTCCGCTGGGGATAGGCAGAACTTCGCCGAGGACGATCTTTCTGTGGTTATTAGCTGAGGATAACCCAGTTATAAGCTCTTATGAGGAATAACTTTGAATAAAGTCCGGGAGAGACGTCCGTACTCGGCATGGGATAAGCTTCCAGAATCTACTGGGGGTGAGCTTCAAGACCTGCCGGGGATAATGACTCAACTTATCTGGGGAAACTTTTCAGATAGACTGGGGGATAGTATTCCGTCAGGGAACAACCTTATATTAAGACTGCCGGGGATGCTTGCTGAGGAATGCCTATAATTTGCTGGGGAATGTTAAGATCTGCTGGGGAATGTTGAGATCTTCTGGGGAATGTTGAGATCTTCTAGGGATGCTCAAATTCCTTAAGGCTGACAGTGGATTATCTCTGCTTGGGGAGAGTATTGCTGACTTGCTGGGACTATTCTGTGGGGAATTGAGGTAACCTGGTTACGTTCTTCCGTCGAACTTACCTTGGTACCTTGGTGGACAGAGCAACTAGATTGCCTAGACATTTCAAAATTGCCCCTGCTTCTGAAGTCATCTGTAATTAGTCTTTTGTTTCGCATGCAAGTATTTATGATTAGCAATTAATGTCAAATGCATATATCAAAAATGAACATTGGACGTTCTTCGCAAAACAAAACAGAAAAATGGATGACTTATCTGAAAAATTGAACTCGTATTGATTTTGAGATTTGCCTGAAAATAGGCGTTTTTGTACAAGAGGCTGACGTCCTAGTAAGAGAACGCCGCCGAACAACATAGAGTTTATACAATTTTGAAAAAAGGAAAACAAAACAACCATGTGAAAAATCCCACTGGGTTCCAACTCTGCTATTGCCTTTATGTCTTCAAGCGTCTCATCAATTTGCTGCTTAGTTGAAGATGAAGCTGATTGATCGATGCCGTCTAACCCTGATAGTTGATACCGAATTTTGGATGCCAGGTGATCCAATGAGACATAGTATTATGCTTTATCCCTAACTTTTGCCTGGACCTCCCTTTCGGGTTTTCAGTCCACCGGGATACCCATTTTTGCCCAAGCCGCCTTTTCAGGTTTTCGACTTGCCGGGTGTACAGATTTTCATTTTCATCCCTTATTTTTCCCGAACCCTTTTGGTTCGCCGGGAAGCCCTTATTTTTGCCTAGGTGTGTCAACCTAGCGGGTCTTTAATCATGCGTAGTATCTTTTTACTATG
Source organism: Vicia faba (assembly GCA_948472305.1). Lineage (NCBI taxonomy): Eukaryota > Viridiplantae > Streptophyta > Magnoliopsida > Fabales > Fabaceae > Vicia > Vicia faba. The sequence goes on along the minus strand of OX451738.1, from coordinate 88,332,907 downwards.
TCTGCATTGGCGGGGTGAGGAAGGTCGTCACCATCCATGGTGGTTAGAATCATAGCTCCTCCTGAGAAGATATGCTTAACCACAAATGGCCCTTCGTACGTAGGGGTCCATTTGCCCCTGGGATCTCTTTGAGGAAGAATGATGCGCTTGATTACCAGGTCTCCGACTTGATAGTCTTGTCGTTTGACCTTCTTGTTAAATGCCCTGATCATCCGTTTTTGATACGTTTGACCATGACAAATAGCAGTGAGTCTCTTTTCGTCTATTAGGTTTAATTGATCAAGTCTAGTCTGGATCCAGTCATCTTCGCTCAAGTCTGCATCCTTCATTATCCGGAGAGAGGGTATCTGGACTTCAATAGGCAAGACTGCCTCCATGCCATAGACCAAGGAAAAGGGAGTTGCCCCTGTTGACGTCCGTGCTGAGGTACGGTACCCATGAAGAGCAAACAGTAACATCTCGTGCCAATCTTTGTAGGTCACTGTCATCTTTTGCACAATCTTCTTGATGTTCTTATTTGCTGCTTCTACAGCCCCATTCATCTTTGGCCGGTAAGGAGAAGAGTTATGGTGCTGTATCTTGAATTGCTCGCAGAGCTCGGTGATCATCTTGTTGTTAAGATTGGTACCATTTTCCGTAATGATCCTCTCAGGTACACCGTATCGACAGATCAGGTTGTGCCGAATGAACCGTGCCACGACGCTCTTGGTTACCGTAGCATAATAAGCTGCTTCAACCCATTTTGTGAAGTAATCAATTGCTACCAAGATGAAGCGGTGCCCGTTGGATGCTGTCGGTCGGATCTCGCCGATCATATCAATGCCCCACATTGCAAAAGGCCAAGGTGCTGTTAAGACATTCAGAGGAACCGGAGGAATGTGCACCTTATCAGCATAAATCTAGCATTTATGACAAGTTCGCGAATGTTGGTAACAGTCGGCTTCCATTATGGACCAGAAATATCCTGCCCGAAGGATTTTCTTTGCCATGGTGTGTCCACTGGAATATGTTCCGAAGGTACCTTCATGTAGCTCTGCCATGATCCTTTCTGCTTCAGTCTTATCCACACAACGCAGTAAGGTTGAGTCATGGTTTCGCTTGTAGAGAATGCCGTTGTTGAGAAAGAACTTCGCCGCAAACCTTCTCAGAAACTTTTTGTCATTAACAGATGCGCCCTCGGGGTATTCCTGAGCTTCCAAGTACCTCTTCACCTCATGATACCAGGGTTTTTCTGTTACCTCTTCGGTCTCGAGATCGCAGCAATATGCAGGTTCATCCAATTTCCAAATAATGATCCGGGGAGCCTCATTGTCCCATTTGACTTTGAACATAGAAGACATCGTAGCTAACGCGTCCGCTAACTGATTCTCCTCTCTTGGGAAGTGTTCAAAAGTTATCTATTCGAAGTGGGGAAGCAATGTCAGCACATACTCCTTGTAAGGAATAAGATTTGGGTGTTTCGTATCCCACTCGCCTTTGACCTGATTGATCACGAGAGCGGAATCTCCGAAGACACTCAGAAACTTGATCCTTAGGTCAATTGCAGCTTGAATACCCATGATACATGCCTCATACTCCGCCATGTTGTTGGTGCAGTTGAAACATAACCGAGCGGTGAGTGGAGTATGAGTGCCTTTGGGGGATATGATCACCGCGCCGACACCATTACCCAAAGCGTTTGAGGCTCCGTCAAAATGCATAGACCATCGGGATCCTTCCTCAGGTCCTTCATCCGGTCCAGGTACTTCACAATCAGTTACTAACATGATATCTTCATCTGGAAATTCAAAATTCAAAGTCAACATATACTGTCTCAGCCGGCGAGCAGCCCATACCAGAGCGCAACAAGTTTTCTCGAGCAGTGAGTACCGAGTCTCACAGTCGGTAAACTTTTTGCTCAGGTAATAAATGGCGTGCTCTTTTCGGCCAGACTCGTCATGCTGCCCCAACACACACCCCATTGAGTTGTCAAGTACTGTCAAGTATAGTATTAGGGGTCTCCCTTGAACCGGTGGCATAAGAATGGGTGGTTCTTGGAGATACTCTTTGATCTTTTCTAAAGCGGCCTGACATTCATCGTTCCAACGTACTACTTGATCTTTCTTCAGTAGTTTGAAGATTGGTTCACAGGTGGCAGTTAGATGTGAGATAAATCGGGCAATGTAATTCAAACGTCCTAGAAAGCCTCTGACTTCTTTCTCTGTCTTGGGAGTTGGAATTTCTTGTATGGCTTTCACCTTGGCAGGATCCACTTGAATACCTTTGTCGCTTATAATGAAACCCAACAATTTTCCAGATCTCACCCCAAAGGTGCACTTGTTTGGGTTCAACCTCAGCTTGTACAACTTCAGACGGTCAAACAGCTTCCGTAGATGGTCAAGGTGTTCCTCCTCAGTTTGGGACCTTGCAATCATATCATCGACATACACTTCTATCTCGTGGTGGATCATATCATGAAATAAAGCAACCATGGCACGTTGGTAAGTTGCCCCAGCATTTTTCAACCCAAATGGCATGACTTTGTAGAAAAAAGTGCCCCACTGAGTAACAAAAGTGGTCTTCTCCATATCTTCGGGAGCCATCTTGATCTGATTATAACCGGAGAAACCGTCCATGAAGGAGAAAACTTTATGCTGAGCAGTATTGTCAACCAGAACGTCGATATGAGGCAGAGGGAAATCGTCCTTAGGGCTGGCCCTGTTCAAATCCCTGTAATCAACACACATTCGGACCTTACCATCTTTCTTTGGCACTGGAACCACGTTGGCAACCCACTGAGGGTAAGAAGTCACTGCTAGAAACCCGGCATCAAATTGTTTCATAACCTCGGCTTTGATTTTCTCGGACATCTCTGGACGCATGCGGCGGACCTTTTGTTTTACCGGAGGGCAGCCTTCCTTGGTAGGCAGGTGATGAACCACAATGTCGGCATCCAAACCAGGCATGTCTTCTTAAGACCAAGCAAAGATTTCCATGTAGTCACGCAGCATCTGAATCAACCGTTGCTTCACACTGAGCTCTAGGTTGGCACCAATCTTGACTTCCTTTCTATCTGTCTCCGTACCCAGATTTACCGTTTCCACCGGCTCTTCATGTGGCTGAATGGCCCTCTCTTCCTGGAGTAGCAGTCTTGCAAGTTCCCCAGGCACTTCGCAATCATCTTCACCTTCGTCTTCAGCTAAGTTGATCGGATTTTCGAAGTCATAACTGGCAGTAGCAGAGTCGTTACCAGTGAGATCCAGAGTGGATTGGAACCTGTATAAGTGAGTGTGTGTAAATATAGTTGTTTTGCAATATATGATAAAGAAAGAAAAGGAGCACAAGATTTGAAATGCAACAAACGTCCAATGTTTTGATTAATGATATATGAAAATGTCATACAAAAGCCCTCACAAATGGAGCCACAGTGCCCCGGGTAGGACACCGAGCCATAAAAGTTTCAACATATTGTTTGTTACAAATTGAAAACAAAAGAGTTCATTACTGAGTGACAAAAGTAATAGGGGTGAAGTCTTTGGCAATCCAGTTGCTTGGTCCACTGTCGGTTGTTAGGTAGATCTAGCTGTCGAATTCTGATTCCTCCGTGTCGTCCTCGATAGCATTCACTCCCGGGTTGGTGATGAACACAGGAGGTCCTCCAATCCTTGCTTTGTGAACAGCCTTCTGAGCCTCTGCAGTGAAGCCTAAGCCAAACTTGTCGGTCTTTGGAGTGAAGTAAGGAAGTCGGCCCCAGTTTGCACACTCACCTTTCTCAATCACAGCCCGGGCATCCTTTAAGGAAGCCATCTTCAAAGGAAGGTCTTCAATCACAGTTTCAGCTGACGCCAGTGTCTGAGGTACCTCTTCAAAGTGTTGAAAGGGGGTCTCAATGAATTCCTCGTCTATTTCTATGTATCAGAACGAGTTTAAGTGGCTGACCATATACTCTTCTTCCCCTTGAACTGTAACAATCTTTCCTCTAACCGGGTACTTAAGCTTTTGATGCAGTGTGGAGGTCACAGCTCCAGCCCTGTGGATCCATGGACGACCCAACAAACAAGAGTAGGATGGACGGATGTCCATCACATAGAAAGTAGAATCAAAGACTTGAGAACCAACCCTGATTGGAATGTCAACCTCGCCATGTACCATCCTTTTCAAACCGTCAAAGGCTCGGAGAACAATGTTATTGGGCTTGAGCTCCAGACCCTCACAATCCAATCTGTCCAGGGATTTCTTGGGCAATACATTCAATGAAGAACCGGTGTCTACCAGCACATGGGCAAGAGTAGTGCCCCTGCATTCAATAGAGACATGCAGGGCGTCATTATGGTTCTTTCCTTTTGCAGTCAGATCGGCGTCAGAAAAGCCCAGATCATTATCAGTAGTCAAGTTGGCCATACAATCAGTAAATTGATCAACAGATGTTTCTTGCGGAACATGAGTCGTCTTCAGGAAGGAGATCAGGGCCTTGGCATGGGCCTCTGAACACAACAACAATGATAGCATAGAAATTTTTGATGGGGTGTGCCCCAACTGCTCAACAACATTGAAATCACTTTTCTTGATAATCTTGAGGATCTCCTCCATCTCTTGCTGGGAGGCTTCAACAGCGGTTGTCTTCGGTGCCTCCGTCAGGGCAGGCAAATCAGTAGCAATCCCTTTGCCCCGAGCGTTAGAGGACTCGACGGCAGGGGTAGAAACAGGAACTTGATTAGGAAGGGAAACATGCACACTTGCGGGTGTGATGATAAGAGGTTTCTGAATAACTGGTGGTGAGATATCTGGCGAAAACAACCTACCACTGCGAGTAATCTTGGCAGGCCCAGTGATGTTACTGACACCGGTACTTGTATCAAACTTTTGCTTCACTCCAAGCACATAAACATCTGCCCCATAGTGCCACGGGACAGCTTTGTCGGACGTATAAGGGAGAGGCCCCGGAACAGTAATGATGATGGGAGAAACTTTCTGAGTGGACATGATTTTGACAGGCTTCTTTGAAGGAGCCTTGGGAGGTTTTTTGAAAATAATGACAATAGAAACTGCTTCGGCAGGGACGGCAGGAACGACAATCTTCTCGAATAAGATCTCTTTGCTATCCATCAGGCTTTGGATACCTGATTTTAGCACAGGGCAACCAAAAGGGGAAACAGCACATAGAAGGCAATCTTCACCACATCCCGGAAATAAACCGGCTAGCAACAGATTCCTTTTAAAAGTTGATAACGGAGTAACAATCTCTTCCACGGAGGCTACATATCGGTCTTCTTCCACAGCACTCACTCCATGCTAGGGCATGGGAGCAGTCACAACATTGGGCCTTTCAGACGCCTCAAACTGTATTTCCTTAGCATCAATAAGGTCTTGAACCTTATTCCTCAGAGCCCAGCAATCGTCCGTAGTATGCCCGGGGCTATCAGAGTGATAAGCGCAACGGGCGTTGGGGTTGTACTTTGGAGAAGCTGTGTTCACCACCTTTGGAGCTTCCTTGACAGTTACCAGATTGGTTGATAGTAGTTTCGGCAAAATCTGAGACGGGGTCATACTAAGCCGAGTGTACTGCCTCTTAGGCCTCTCACCCCTTTGTTGATTATACTACTGAGGAGCAGCAACAGACTTTGAAATTACCAATGCATTGATGGCTTGGCGGCGTTCCAGCTTAACTTGTCTTCTAGGACCATAAACAACACTAGCTTCCTTCTTGAAAGGCTTCTTCTCAGTATTCGCAGCGGCACCTTTCTGTATCTTCCCTGACTTGATACCAGCTTCTATCCTCTCACCAATCAAAATCAAATATGTAAACCCAGCAGAGGAATTACCAATCAGATGATTAAAAAACGGACCAGACAGGGTCCCTAGGAACATGTCAACAAGTTCACGGTCAGCCAACGGTGGCTGCACCCTGCCAGCCAAGTCTCTCCACTTTTGTGCATACTCCTTGAATCTTTCGCCCGTCCCCAGTGACATACCCTGAAGTTGGGTACGCGTGGGAGCGAGTTCAGAATTGTACTGATATTGTTTGTAAAATGCGGTGGCTAAGTCTTCCCAGTTTCGGATACTGGCTCCATCCAGTTGATAGAACCACTCGAGTTGAGCCCCAGAAAGGCTATCCTGAAAGAAATGGATCCAAAGGTTCTTGTCTGCAGTGTAAGGTTGGATCTTCCTTACATATGATCTGAGATGCATTTTCGGGCAGGACAGCCCGTCATACCTTACAAAAACTGGCACTTTGAACTTCGGGGGGATCACAATTCCAGCAACTAATCCCAAGTCTTCGAAATCTAAGCCGGGAACTCTCTGCAGCTCCATAGTTGCCAACCTGTCTTCCAATCCTTTGTACTTATCATCAGCGGGCGGGTATTGTTGATCAGAGTAGTCTTCATCCTCTTCAGCCTCCTCTTCTTCAACTTCGGATTCGGAAGGTACTGCAGCCGCATTCCCTTTACTGGTTCCCTCCTCAGAAGTAGGGGGAAATTCAAGCACTCTTCTGGCTTCACCCTCAAACCTTCTTCCTAGGGTAGCCACCCCGATTCTCTTCTTCTTCTTTTTCACTTGGTCTTTGTTCCCCAGCAGGGCTTTCAGATCTTCCTGACCCTTAGCCAAAGTCATCAGGAGTTGTTGAAACTGTGCGTTTTGAGACTGCAAGTCCTTGACCGTCTGTTCGAGATCCATCTTACTGAAATAAACAGCAGAAAGATAAGGAAACCTGGTGTGGAGACCTGCTTATGCACATGATGAATGGTATGCTTATGTATGCAATGCATTCAAGGATTTAGAACATTCAAAATTGTTGCAAACAAAAAAAAGAACGCACGTCATATTAATAAGAAGAAATTTGTCAGTACATAAATGCCCCATGGGCCAAATATTACAAAAAACTTCTCAAGGTAAAAAGACATTGCGCATCCTCTTTGGTGCGATGTAGGTGTTGAGGGTCTCTTCCTCATGGAGTCGGCGAGTAAGCTCTAGAACCTTCTTCTCACTGGCGTAGAAGCTGGCTTCAAAAGTGTTCCGTTCCTCCTTGAGTTGGATCCAACTCTTCTGCATCTCCTCCCACGATGTAGGCATGTCAGGATATAGGATGGTGTAGGGAACCTCTCCTTCCTTAACGGGCTCTTTAATCACAGGGAGAACATGAGGATAAGGCATTATTAGACTTTGGGCTCGTACCCACTTGAGGTAAGGCTCAAGAGGGATGGAATTCTTGTGCCCCAGTGTCTTGCTGTCAACCTTGTTAGGCATCCTCCAAGCTCTGATGAATCTTTGGCAAAGTCCTTGCGCATCGTTGTCGAAGTCAAAAACTAGGTCAGGAATCAACATGTCGTGAGGGCCATCCCTCCGTGCATATCCAAATTGTCTCAAAGCTAGACAAGGGTTGTAGGTAATGCCTCCTCTAATGCCAAGTAGTGGAACATTAGGGAACTCTCCACAATGATCGACGATGATGACATTTTCTCTGGACCGAGAACACCAATGTACATCAGAGTGAGTAAGGTTCATCAACCGTTGTGACCACCTTAGGCCTTGGTCATTCTTCAAGACAGATTGTGGAAGGTGCGAAATAAACCACCTTGCAAGGAGAGGAGTACAACACATGAGAACACCCCTCTTTCTCATTGTTCGAGTGTAAAATGAGTGAAGAATGTCCCCAAGCAATGTTGGTATTGGATTTCTGGATAAGAAGATCTTGACGGCGTTGACATCTACAAGCTGGTCAGGATTTGGGAACAAGACCAACCCATAGATAAGGAGGGCCACAATTTCTTCAAAGGCTTGTAGGTCCAATGAATTCCAACACTCTTGTGCCTTCTCAAACAAGAATTTGGCTAAGAATCCTTTGACACCGCTTCTAGTTTCCCAATGCCCCTTGATGTCAGATGGCTGTAGGTGTAGTGCTTGAGCAACATCTTCAGGCTTTGGTTCCTTTTCCGTACCGTTGTAGGGTAGTTGATTAAGGATAGGAATTCTCAGGAGTTGAGAAAATTCCTCCAAAGTGGGCACCAACTAGTAGTCGGGGAAAGTGAAACAGTGGTGAAGAGGGTCAAAGAACTGGAACATCACCTTCATCATGTCCTCTTCAATGTTGGTGTTGACTAAGCTGAGTAGTCTACCATGTCTTTCACTGAAGGGAGAGCTTTCCGGAATTCTTGAAGTGACCTCCTTGAGTTGAGGAGGGATTCTCACAAGGTTGACTTGGATGGTTTTTCTTCGAAGAATTTCATTGACCTACAAAACAAGAACAAAGATGAAGATCTAAACCCTTGAAATGGTTAGTATATGCATATGATGCTTTATGATGTTCATGATGTATGCACAAAACATATGTACAAGCAATTCACACCAAACCCTAGTTTCAGGCTTGCATGTGGTTTCATAGGTAAGTACCCTCTTGAGTGTAGTTGGCTTAAAAACCTGTCCTATAAATAGTAACCGAGTTCTAAGGAGCTCAATATCACTGGATTATTTTCATTGTTCATTGTTTTGGTTTAGCCACTTAACTAGCGACCAAAATATTCCAAGAAAACAACCCTCAATGAGTGTAGTATCGAGTATCTACCAACTTCGGACTGCACCAAAGCCGGTCATCTCACTACCCCTAATGAAAGGCCAAGATGGTCAAGTAAGGTTCTAGGTCATTAGTGCTTAGTGACATCACTCAGCGGACCCGTACTCTCCTTGATTGAACTCAAGGGTTACCGGTACTCACAAATATGTCGCACTAATATAGCTATTGCTTTAACCGTGTCGGTATACCCCGCACAGTTTCCACAACGTATTGCTATCTATGAATGTTTCCCCAAATCCGGGTGTAGGATTGCAAACCCAAACAAGAGAGCCAAGATATAAAGCAATCAAAACAAACAATTAGTCATGCAAGAGGGTGATCTAAGCCCTAAGGTTACTCCAATTTAAAAGTTATATCCCCAGCAGAGTCGCCAGTTCTGTGATACGGTGGGAGAACTGACTTGAGTTTTGCGTTTGTTTTCGCAAATGTTTCGGTTGAGCAAGAGTCGCCACCGACTTTTTATTTTATCCTAAGGAAAGGTTAAAAAGCACAGCAAAAACCTTTGAGATGTTTTCTTGGGTTCGGGAAGTAGATTATAGAAAGGGAAGGTATTAGCACCCTTTCTATCCATGGTTATCCATGGGCTCTTAGCTACTTGCTTATATCAACTTGCCTTGATTTTCAATTGTTTGAAATGGTGCTTTGTGTGTGTGGTTTTGAAAATGTTTTGAAAAGAGGCCAATGTGGTGGCAACCTTTGTAATGATCCATGTTGGGATGTATACAAAGGTGTATGTCTTTTGAAAAGGTTTTCAATGTTTTTTGAAAGTGTGTTGTGATGTGTGTTTTGAAAATAGGCAAGTGTTTTTGTTTTGCAAGTTGGCAAGTAATTAAGAGCTATCTACCCTAAATTTCTCAAAGGTTTTCTCTATGTTTTAACCCTTTTAACAATTTTGTTCCACCATTGTATTTGGTGGACAATCTTGTGTTAGGATGTGAACGGGATGGGCGCGGGTCATCGTTTAGACCATGATTGCAATGGTGCCAAGTATCTTTGGGCAATTTTTCTTTTAAGGGACTTGATCATTTTTTAGGCAACTTTTGAAAGCGTCATCGAGGGACTATGATCATTTGATTGTTTTGTTTTTGCCAAAGATACCTAACATGCAATATGGCCCATTATTGAAGGCAACAAGTGGAGTACCCTAGGGGTGCAAGTGTGATTAGTGTTGTCCATTTTCATGCTTGTTTATCTTGAATTTAGGTCAAACTATTTTTGGTTAATTTTTGCATACAAACCCTAATTCTAACATGGCATATTTAGAAAGCTTTTAAAATGCGGAAAATAAAAGGTCCTAAGTTATTACAACACAATATATGGGATGGGGGGGTACAAATGTTCAAATGGGGATATTTTAGCAAGAAATTAAACCTAAACTATTACATCCAAATTGAATTATACAAATTATTATTTAATATACAACAATTAAATAAAAATATAATAAATGTGCAAGATGCAAAAAATGGTTTTTTATATGTATGAAAAAAGTATTTTTTTTTATGTGTCAAATAAACAAAAATAAAATTAATTAATTTTGGTATTTTTATGTATTTAGGGTAAAAACCCTAATTTTATAAATAAAAGGTATTTATTATATAATATATGCAATATTTATTAAGTATGTACAAAAAATAAATAAAAGAAGGTATATTGTAGAAAAAGTATTTTTGAGGTTAAAATATTAATAAAAAATAAAATGTATTAATTCTTTGTATTTTCCCTAAATATACTAATAAATATATAAGTATTTTACATTATTTATTAAATATATATTATATGTACAAAAATAAAATATTTAATATTTACAAAAAAAAGTATATTTTATGTAAAATGTTTTCAAAGGTAAAATAAAAATAAAAATCAGAAAATAAAAGTGTTTATATTATTTTTGGTTATTTTAAATAAAAGTATATAAATGTTTATTTATGTACAAAACTAAATAAAACCAAATAAATGTCAAAAAAATGCAAAAAATATGGGAAAAACAATTTTAATATTTTTTTATGCTTAAATAAAAATATTGAACCAAAATCAAAAGGGAAAAATTAAAAATGATAAATAAAACTCAAAATCGGCCAGGGGGGTGCATGTGAAATGCAATGGTGTGAAAAGGAAAACAACTCAGACCCAACCCATGAAAGGTTGTCTTCAACCTTCTGAGAGTTAAGTTGAGTTTTTTATATGTATGAAATCGTGGCTTGATGCTTGACATCTTTCATGAACTTACCTGTTCAGCTTGGGTCGTGTCTGGCAATGGAGGCACTTTCAAGGCAAGGTGAGGATTGGTACAACTTGCTTGAAGTCCAGGGATGCTATTCCAACCTTTAGCTTGCTTTGAAACCAAGTGAATCAAGCTATGGCAATCAACCTGCAAAACAGAAAAAGTGAAAATGGCAAATGGTGTTAGGGATGTTACAGTTCGTGTCCAATGCTTGGGACAACTTCAGTGGGTGATAGGGAATGTGTTTGCAAAGGTTTTAGCCAAAACGCACGAGGGGAAATGTTTATGGAATCCAAGTTGCAGGGATGCCCTGTTTTTGTGCAGTACAATGGTGTTTTGAGTTTTGATGAGGTTTGGAAGGTGTTTTGGTCGTGCCTTAGCTCAGTGATGTTGTTTGGGATGTGTCTAACAACTTTGCTTTAGCTTGTGTTGGCAGAAATGAAAGTTGGTGTGTGTTATGCCAAGTTTCTTCACACTTAAGCAAGAAATGTCAACTTGGTTCTCTAGACTTGTACATGCCCCTCAAGTATGATGCACACTTGAGCCTTGATCAGTGTGATATCTCCATGAATCTTGTGTCCAAAGATATGCATTGTACCACTTGGATTGCAAATTTGACATAAAGTGCAACTTTACCAAAATGGATATATTGCTTTTTCTAATTATGGCTCAATCTTGTATGCAATGCTTAAACACACAAGATAAGACTTAAACATGAAGGATTGGCATTAAATTTATGAGTGTGAATGAGATAAAGGACCTGTAATCTAGCTTAGAGCATGCTGAGTTCAAAAATGCAAAGTTATGGACATGTAAATTGGCCATGAACAAAGTGAGTTTTGCCCATATTGCCAAATTCGATTCTCCCTGACCATAAGGTTGTTTGATGAGTTCTTGGACATTTTGGAAATCTTGGAATGTGTACTACAATCCATCTTTGTAATGCAAATTGAAGTTCCAAGTGGAAGCATGCGAAAAGTAGCCATGAAGTTAGGCAAAAATCCTGCCTAAAATAGGTCAAATTTTTTCTAAGTTAAGAATGTTTTGCACCCTTGTTCCAAAAATCATAACTTGAGCTACAAGCTTCTTTTTAGGAAACTTTGTGAATCAAAGTTGTAGATTTTTCAATAGACTATAACTTTCATGTTTTGACTTTTCCTTGAATCCAAATTCATCTTGATGAAAAAGTGGGACAAAGTTAGGAAAAAATTAGGGATTTTCATAACTTAGAAAAAATTCTAAGTTATGAAAATTCTTCATTTTAAACCCTAATTTGCAATTTTGGGTTTCTTGATGAACAAGTTTCATATTTTGACATTTTTTGATGAAAAATGAATCTTGACACTTGATTTTGACCAAAAAGTCAAAGTTTGATTTTTCAGTATACAGTCAAAAATTGATCAATTGACTGGAAAATTCATCTGTCAATCTTGTGCATTTGGGATCTTTTGAACTTGTTGAATATGTCAAGACAATTCCATGGGGTCCTTGAGTCCATATTTGAGCTTGGTTTTCCATTTGCTAGGTCAAGCAGTCAAAAATTGCCTTTGTGCAGTCAAAACCCTAAAAATGACCATTTTGCCCTTTTGGTGATCTGATCAAATTTCTTGTGGAATTGTGATCCAAACTTGATCAAATGGTTTATATGAGTTCAATATGTTGATGTGGGTAAAAAATCATGAGGTTTGACTGTCAACTGGCCACAGTTGACTTTTTACCCAATACAGCTGATTTCTAGGTCAACTGTCCAATTGACTGGGCAAAGATTGGAATCAAGGCTTGAAATTTGGTATGGGTAAACTTGGGAGTCCAATATGAATCATGAAAGTCATCTTAGTCATTTTAGGTCAAAACATCTTTGTGCAAACACAAACCCTAATTTGGGTCAACAGTGCAAGGAGGAGTCCTGAGTAGAGGAAACCCTAGCTGGATCTTGAACTCCAAGGGTCTTGTGGTGAGAAAATGTTGAGGAAATGGGAGGGCAAATTTTGGGGTACAACACCAGGTAATTTACGTTCCAGATGATCTGTACTATGATACAGTGGGAGAACTGACTTGAAGGTTTTGCGTTTGATCGCAAATGTTGCAGTTAGCAAGAGTCGCCACCGACTTTTCTTTTATCCAAAAGGAAAGGTGAAAAATCACAGGAAATACCTTTGAGATTATTTCTTGAGTTCGGGGGGTAGATTATGAAAAGGGAAGGTATTAGAACCCTTTTCATACATGGTTTTCCATGGGCTCTTAGTTACTTGCTAGATCACTTGCTTTTGTTTGGAATTGTGATTTGTGTGGTTTTTGAAAGTATTTTGTAAATAGGCCATTGTTTAGGAAATCTTTGTAATGATTCTCGTTCGTAAGAATGTATACAAAGGTGTTGATCTTTTGAAAATGTTTTCAAGTTTGTAAGATGTTTTGAAAGTGTAGGTGTTTGTTTTGAAAATAGCAAGGATGTTTTGTTTTGAAATTTGGCAAGTAATTAGGAGAATTCTACCTACTCAAAAGTCTTTCTTGTTCATTTTCTTTTCCTTTGACATTGTTATCTTACCATTGATTTGGTAAGTAACCCTATCTTTGGATGTAAACGAGACAGGTGTGGGTCATCGTATAACCATGATTAGAAATGTTGCAAGGTATCTTAGCATTCTCTTTTAGGGACCAAGATCATTTGAAAGGCAACATAGATAGCATCATCGAGGGACTATGATCTTGTATTTGCTTGTTTTTGCTAAGATGCCTCATATGCGTAATAAGGCCATTTTGTAAAGGCAACCAAGTGGATTTACCCTAGGGGTGTTTGTGTGCAAGTGTATTGTTTTCATGCTTGATTTTGTCTTTGATTAGGGTTTTCTAATTGATTGATTTTAGTCTTTCCATACAAACCCTAATTACTAGCATTTGCATATAAAGCGATAAATTGCAAAATTTAAAGTTACTATGCTATTACAATACTTATGGGAGGGGGGTGTACAAATTATGAATGGGGATTGCAAGAAAATAGAGCTAATTAATATATTACAACTATATTGAATTTATACAAGAATTGAATAAATAAATGTACAAAATGAAGAATTATACAAGGATGTAAATGTGAAGAAAATGTATATTTTTGTTTGGATTTTTTTAGAGAGAGGGGATTTTGATTTAACCTAATTAACTAAAAGAAAATAATTAATTAAAAGTAAAACTTAAATTTACTAGGAAAAGAATTTAAATAAAACACTAATCTAAATATTAATTAAAAAAGAAATTAAGTTTATAAGAAAAGTATTTTTGGTATTTTTGTCTTGAAAATAATTTATAGTATTATAAAATATTATTGGTCTTTTTATATATTAAAATAATAAATTTAAATTGTGTAAAAGAAAATAATTAAAACCCTAGTTTTTTTAATTAAATTTACAAAAGAACAATGAGTAAAATAAATAAAGTGTGATTAAATAAAATATTTTTTGTGTGAGAAAAAATAAATAAACTATGTCAAAATAAAAATATACTATTTTTATATATTTTATGAAATTTTAGTATTAGAAAAATAATTAAGTAAACAAATAAATAAATAAATAAGAAAAGAAAATAAAACAGGGCCAGGGGTATGAATAGCCTGCAAGGGGGGTTAACAGTAAGAAAAAAGCAAAAAAGGCCCAAGGGAGGCCCAACGCTTGTCCAAAAAGTCAGAAAGTATGAAAAATGTAAAAAAAAAACCAAAAGGGTACCATTGGGGCTCGAACCCAGGTCCCTCAAGTCACAGGCGCGCGCTTCTACCACTGGGGTGGCTATACATCCGTTTATATAAATCAAACCATAAATATATATGGCAAACATGTTCCTGAGGCCAACTTCATCTTCAACCTCACGCCCAGCCAGAACCTCTGTAACTTGTTCAAATCTCAACAAAAATGAAAACTGTAAACATGAAACTTGTAGCAAATTTCCTCACGATTTCAGAAATGCAAAGCAAAATAATTATAGATCAAAGATAAGCATAAATTTTAATGGTCCTATTCTGAACCCTAAAAATCTCAGAAACTTCAATCTTAAAATTCTCATAGCTCAAGCAAAATTAATGGAAACTATGGACATGGATAGCTTTAGGGCAATGATATCTACATGTTTCATTCACAAATAAATAATTGATGATGCCTGTATGAAAAGTTCCAAAGTTAGAAAACTTACCTTGCAAGAGGGTATCAGGTTTGGAGTTTGAGCAGCTTTCAGTGAGTTCCAATGATTGGGTTAGCTTCCTCCAGTTCCCAGGAAGCTAATGGGATGCTTAGCTTGAGATGAAAGTACCTGAGGAGTTCTGGAGAAGTCCAAGTGCAAGGCTCTATTTTTGAAAATGAAGGATGGTGATAAAGGTGTTATAGTCTTGTAACAGGGTGTGGGATGAGTTCTAAATGATGTTTAGAAACTTTGAGAACCAAAAGGCTTGAAAACGCACGAGGGAGATATGAGTTTCAAACTTTTGGTCAGATTGGGCAATAATGGAGATATGTGATGCAGTTCTGAGCTCTTGGTGTTTTTAGGGGTCAAGCATGCGTGTCTTTTCTTGCCAATGACTTGTGTATGTATAAGCAAAGAGGTTGGAGTGGTTTTGAAAGTCAGAAGTGCCAGTTTTAAGCTAATTGCTAGGTTACTTGATTTTCAAGAAAAATGGGAAAACAAGTTTCAATGTGAAGTACAAGCATGGGCTGGCTTTTGTGTTATGAGACATGTATGATCAGAAGAGAACAAGTGCAAGGCTCAAGAACAAGTTTTGTGCAAAAAGTCACTTTATCAAAATGGCATTGTGCACTTTCTTCCCAAAATGGATATAAAGCATGGCCTTGCATTGAGTGCTTGAAATGAGACCTTTAACAGTTGTGCAAGCAATTAATTATAGAGTGCCTAACAAGTTTAAGGCCTGCAAAATAGAGGTTATGCAGCACAAGTTTGAATTTTGAATTTGTTCATCACAAAATGACTTGTAATTCAAGTGATAAAACCCTAACTTCATCTCTTCGATTCTCCCTACTAAAAAATAATCTCAAGGAGTTCTTGGAAATTTTTGAAAGCTTACAATGTGCTATATA
Source organism: Vicia faba (assembly GCA_948472305.1). Classification (NCBI taxonomy): domain Eukaryota; kingdom Viridiplantae; phylum Streptophyta; class Magnoliopsida; order Fabales; family Fabaceae; genus Vicia; species Vicia faba. The sequence continues at coordinate 88,317,069 of OX451738.1, read as the reverse complement.
ACACATCTTTGAATCCCTTTTAAAAATTCCACTTGGAACTATATGAAAAAGTGCCATGAAGTTGGGTCAAAATCCTGACCAAATTAGGGCAAAATTTCACTAAGTGTTTTGTTTCATGACCACATGTTCTTAAATTTATAACTTGAGATCCAAGCACTTTTGGAGGAAGTTGTGTGAATCAAAGTTGTATATTTCATGGATATCTACAACTTTCATGTTGGAAGTTTCTTTTGAATCAACTTGCATCATGGTGAAAATTTTGCTCAAAGTTATGAAAAAATAAGAAATTTCCAACACTTAGAAAAATTTCTAAGTTTAGAAATTTTAACTTTTCAAAATGGAATTTTGAATTTTGGATTTCTTGATGAATAAATTTCATATTTTGACATGTTTTTATGAATTGTGATCTTTGACATTTGAATTTGACCAAAAAGTCAAAGTTTGACTTTTTAGTATACAGTTGACTTTTGATCAATTGACTGAAAAATCATTTGTCAATCTATTGGACTTGAGCAATGTTTTTTGAGCCATGTCATTAGGTCAAAATGATGCAGTTGGAATCTTGAGATAATTCCTTAAACCAAATGATCATTTGCTAGGTCAAAAATCAGAAATTGCCCTTTCCTAGTCAAAACCCTAATTTTGACCATTTTGCCCTTTTGAAGATTTGATCAAATTTCTTGAGGAATTGTTGTCCAAACTTGATCAAATGATACATATGAGTTTAAAATGTTGATGTGGATAAAAAATTATGAAGTTTGACTGTAAATTGTCCATAGTTGACTTTTTCCCCAATACAGTTGATTTTTAGGTCAATTGCTCAATTGACTGAGCAAAAGTGTGATCCAAAGCTTGAAACTTCACGTGAGTAATATCGAGGGTCCATAATGATCCATGAAAGTCATATGGGGAATTGGAAGTATAAATATCCTTGTGCAATCTCAAACCATAATTTTGGTCACCAGTGTTTAAGGAGGTATCTTGAGCTGATCAACCCTAGTGCAGTCTTGAGCCTAAAGGTGATCTTGTGAGAAAATTCTTGATAAATGAGAGAGAAAATTTTGGGGTACAACATATGCCCATGTTCAATCTTCTTAAGCCTGAAGAGTTAGATTGGCGAGTTTTGCCATTCGTGACTCGAAGGTGGAAGATGATTGGACACTAGAGTGCCCATAAATTTGCACTCGGTGATGTGATGGTAGAGGGAATGGGCTTAAAGATGCCATTAAAAAATGATTTCTGAAATGAATATAAAAGAGAATCTGAATGAGTATCAGAATGGCGTCAGTGTCTGGAGCGTATCTGAACTGTATCTGAAGATTGAATCTGAATGAGTATCAGAATGGCATCAGTGTCTGGAGCATATCTGAACTGTATCTGAAAGTTGAATCTGAAAGTTGAATCTGAATGAGTATCAGGATGACATCCGTGTCTGGAGCATATCTGAACTGTATCTAAAAGTTGAATCTGAATAAGTATCAGAATGGCATCCGTGTCTGGAGCGTATCTGAACTGTATCTTGAAGTTGAATCTGAATGAGTATTAGAATGGCGTCTGTGTGTGGAGCGTATCTGAACTGTATCTTGAAGTTGAATTTGAATGAGTATAAGGATGGCATCCGTGTCTGAAGCGTATCTGTACTGTATCTGAAGATTGAATCTGAATGAGTATCAGAATGGCATCCGTGTTTGGAGCGTATCTGAACTGTATCAGAAGATTGAATCTGAATGAGTATCAGAATGACGTCCGTGTCTGGAGCGTATCTGTACTGTATCTGAAAGCCTTTGAACATTGTTAATGGTAGCTATTGATTAACCTTATCCTGAAAATGGTAAAATGTTAGCTAATATGCAATGTTATGTTGTATGAAATGAATGGTATGCATTCGTGTTATCAATGTTTATGATATATGGATGTGATGTATGTGTATGTGAGCTAATGTGCTGCCCTGCTGTTGGATCTGACTGCCACTGAGGATATGGAGTGTAAGTCTTCATGTTGCGAAGTTGAAGTGTTGATGAATTTCCGCTTAGAGAAATAAACTCTGTTGTAAGGGAAACACCATGTACTGCTTGTAAAATCCTGTTGGGGAATCCTGAGAAATTTGGAGACTTCTATCGGGGAGTGATAACTGGAAGTTTTATTCCACTGGGGATTAAACTGCACACTGTGGGGGATTTAATCGAAATAGCGTAGAGATATTTCCCTACCTTAAAGCCATCAGTGATTGTCTCTCTATTTTGTTCATTTGTAAACAGTAATTATGTTCAAATGCATATGTTCAAAAACAAATCATTGGACATTTTTGTAAACAAAACACAGGAGTAAAGAAAAACAGATGGTTTTGCACTTTCAAAGAGATATCTTTGTATTGACTTTGAGTAAGTATTTTATACAATGAGACAAACATTCTAGTAAGAGAATACCGTCGTAAAAAATGAAAATTTGATACAACGAAAAGATAGCTATGTGAAATAATCCCATGGGGTTCTTATTCTGCTATAGCCTTTGTAACACCCGTAATTTAATTAATTATTTAATTAAATTATTTTTGGAATATTTGTGAAGATGTGTTATAATTAATTGGATTTTATTATTTTATTAAGTGGAGAAATAATATTAGAGATATAATATTATGTGGTGAAATAATATTAGAAGTATAATATTATTGGATGTGGGCTTGTTTTTGATGGAATAGAAGTAATAAGGGGGTGTGTTGGTTTTAAGCCCAATAAGGAGATAATAGAATAATAGGGTTATTTTATTATTTGTTATAAGGAATAGAAAGAAAGAAGAAGTAGAAAGAAATAAGGATTTGGAAGAGAACGTGCAAGCTGCTAGAGAAAGTGGAAAACGGCAAGCACGAGAATCCAACCGGAAATTGTAGAGCGACCTTCAATCCAAGGTAAGGGTGGGGTTTTGACTCTATAATTGGGTTTATGATGATTGATATGTGGGGTTAGAGGTGGTTGTTATTTTGTTCCTGAATTGAAATTATATGATTGTTGTGTGATGAGAATCGATGAATGTTTGGATGAATAATGATGCCTTGATGTGGTTTAATGGCTGTAGAATTATAAGATAATTTATGGGTGATAAATTGTCACGATTATAGTAGGTTTAAGGCTTTATGTATGAATCTATAAGGTTAACAGGGAAGAAGAAACGTTGAATATTGCAGTGCAGAAAACGCATAATTTAGTAATTGAAAATAGGTGTTGTTGCATTAGAATAATGAATTAATTGGAGAATAGAATTTGTTAGTGTTGTTCTTAGTTAGATTGATAGCAGGCAAAGGATTAGAACAACATGGCGAATAGAAAATAACAGTCTGATGCTAGACTTAGGTTGTTAGAAGTTGCATGGAAGTACTAGAAGATAGAAGTTCTGAAGTTAGACGTAAGCTGTTAGGAGATGCGTGTCATAAAAAAAGTAGTAGTTCTGATATTAGGAGTTGCATTAGTCAGAAGATGAGTGTTCAGAAGATGAGTGGTCAGAAGATGTCATGATCATAGGTTGAGTGGTCAGAAGATGTGGCTGGTCAGAAGTTGCATTAGCCAGAAGATATGGCTGATCAAAAGATGTAACTAGGCAGGAGTTGCATTAGTCCGAATTTCTACTAGTCAGAAGATGGGGTTAGTCAGAAACTGTGACGGTTAGAGGTTGCATCTGGTCAGAGGTTGAGTCAGCCAGGAACTGTGACGATCAGAATTTGTAGTGGTCAGAAGGGTTGTATCGCCTAGAGGTTACGCCATTAGAGGCTATGTTATTAGAAACTGTGTTGGTTAGAGGTTGCATGGTCAGAAGTTGTGTTGGCCTACGCTGTTTTGTGCAGAATGATGAACGTTAGATGCTTAGAAGCTGCTTTTTGAGTTGTAACAGTAGGAAAGTGACGGTCTTGACTTTAGAGTTACAAAATGACAGTGTTGATTTCACTGTGGAATTAAAATACAGCTGAGTTATTAATGAGAAATTATTTATAAATAAATGATGTTTGATGAATTATTTTGATTATTTTGAGATGTATTTTGAGATGTTATTTTGAGATGTTTTGAGATGATAAATTGAGATGTTTTGAGATGATAAATTGAGATGTTTTGAGACGTTAAATTGAGATGTTTTGAGATGATTTGAGATGTTGTTAACTTGGGTGTTATCATTACATTCATGGTTGTGTCGCATACATTGCATTTCTGAGATGGAGCTTATGCTCGTTGAGATGGTCTGGATTGGAAAATTTTGAGATGAAGGATATGCCTTGTTGATGCTGTGATACGGTGGGAGAACTGACTTGAGGTTTTGCGTTTTGTCGCAAATGTTGCGGTTAGCAAGAGTCGCCACCGACTTTTCTTTTATCCAAAAGGAAAGGTGAAAAAGCACAGGAAAGACCTTTGAGATTGTTTCTTGAGTTCGGGGGGTAGATTATGAAAAGGGAAGGTATTAGCACCCTTTTCATCCATGGTTATCCATGGGCTCTTAGTTACTTGCTTAGATCACTTGCTTTTGTTGTTTGAAATTGTGTTTGGTGTAGTTTTGAAAGTATTTTGTAAAAGAGGCCATTTGTTTAGGCGATCTTTGCAATGATTCTCGTTCGTAAGAATGTATACAAAGATGTTTATCTTTTGAACATGTTTTCAATGCTTGTAAGATGTTTTTGAAATGTGTGTGTATTTGTTTTGAAAATAGCAAGGATTGTTATTTGAAATGGAGCATGTAACTAGAAGCTATCTACCTACTCAAATGTCTTTCTTATGTATTTTCTATTCCTTTGACGTTGTTGTCTTACCATTGATTTGGTAAGCAACCCTATCTTTAGATTTAAACGGGACGGGCGCGGGTCATCGTATAACCATGATTAGCAATATTTGCAAAGTATCTTAGCATTTTTGAGGGACTAAGATCATTTTGTAAGGCAACTTTTGAAAAGCGTCATCGAGGGACTATGATCTTATATTTGTTTTGTTTTACCAAGATACTTCGCATGCGTAACATGGCCATTTTTGTTTTAGGCAACCAAGTGGGGAAACCCTAAGGGTGCTTGTGTGCAAGTGTATCATTTTCATGCTTTAATTTTGTCTTGTATTTAGGATTTTCTATTTTTGCTTTGTTTTGTTCTTATCATACAAACCCTAATTACTAATCATGGCATATAAAGCGATAAATTGCGTAATGTAAATATTTCTAAGCTATTACAACAATTTATGGGAGGGGGGAATACAAATTTGAATGGGGATTTGCCAAAAAAAAACCTAAATAAATTATTACAACCAAATCGAATTTGTACGAAATAGGATAAACACAATACAATATTTAAAATGCAATGCAATGTACATGTAAGAAAAGATTTTTTTTTGGTGTCTTTTTATGTAAAAGAAAATTTCATCTAAACCTAAAAATATAAGGAAAAAGAATTAATTTTTTGAAAGGGGTTTAACCCTAATTATTATTTTAAAAGGAAAAATAAAGTTTTTATATGCATCAATTTATATATTTTCTTGTATAAAAATAATAAATAATATTGTAATAAAATATAAAATTTTATATGTGCAAAAATAAGTATTTATAAATATGAAATGAAAAATAAATTGAACTAAATATGTTTAATTATATTTACAAGTTTATTAAAAAAATAAATGATATCCTAGTAAAATAAAATGTATTTTTATGTGAGAAATAAAATAAAAATAAAATAAAGTGCAATATTATTAATTTAAATTTTTTTTGGGATTTTTGAGTATTAAAGAAAATATTTAAAATATTAAATATAAAAATAAAACAAATAAAAATATAAATATAAAAGTTGGCAAAGGGGGGTAATGTAGCAGATTAGTGGTGATGATGTTAGCAAAAAACCCTGGCCCAAAAGACCAAGCCCAACCTGCAAAAATATAGAAATAGAAAAGGGAAAAATGTGAAAAAATACAAAAGTAGCGCGCAGGTTCGAACTCAGGACATGGGTCTCACCAACGCGCTACTTTGCCTCTGGGGTGGCTATACTTCCATTGTCTTAAGGAAAACAAAAACAATATAATCCAAAACAAGCCCTTGCCCTGTACTTCATCTCCTTCCTCACGCTTGGCCAGACACCCAGTAACTCTCTCATACTTCCATAAAAATAAAAATTCATAACATGAAAATTGTAGTGCTTGAACTCACGATTCCAACCATATAAGTTATGTGAACTATTAATCAAAGGACAAAGAGAATTTTAAAAGCCCTAAATTTTAACCTAATATTTCTAGAAATTTCAAGTTCCAAATTCTCTCAGCACAAATAAAATCAATGCAAGATAAATATATGTACAGTTTCGTTATGATGAGGACTACATTTTTTATTCACAAATCGTGGCCTAAGGTTGCCTGTTGTGATACGGTGGGAGAACTGTCTAGTGTTTCGCGTTCGTATTCGCACTTGTGCGGTTGAGCAAGAGTCGCCACCGACTTTTTATTTTATCCTAAAGGAAAGGTTAAAAAAGCACAGCAAAAACCTTTTGAGATATTTTGTGGGTTCGGGGGGTAGATTATGAAAAGGGAAGGTGTTAGCACCCTTTTCATCCATGGTTATCCATGGGCTCTTAGGTACTTGCTTAGATCAATCTTGCCTTGGTTTTCAATTGTTTGAAATGGTGCTTTGTGTGTTGTTTTGAAAATGTTTTGAAAAGATGCCTTGTGCTAGGCTAACCTTGTAACAATTCTTTACTCGAATGTTTTACAAAAGGTGTTTTATCTTTTAAAAAGATGTTTCAAGGGTTTGAAAAGTTGATTTTGAAAGTGTTTGTGAAGTGGGTTTTGAAAGTAGGCAAGTGTTTTCTTTGCAAATTGATCTTGAGTAACTAAAAGTTTTGTCTACCCTATTGTACTCAAAGGTTTTTTGTCATGTTTTAACCCCTTTTAACAATTTTGTTCTACCATTGAAATTGGTAGGCAATCTTGCATTTTAGGAAGTTTATTCGGGACGGGCGCGGGTCATCGTATAGACCATGAATGCAATGGTGCCAAGTGTCTTTGGCAATTTATTTTGAAGGGACTATGATCATTCCGTTTAGGCAACACTTTGAGGGACTTATGATCATTTGATTTTGTTTTGCCAAAGATACTCGACGTGCAAGCATGGCCCATTTTGGAAGGCAACATGTGGGATTACCCTAGGGGGGTGCAAGTGTGATTGTGTATTGATTACATGTATTTGTCTTATATTAGGTTATCTAGCGTTTGATTTTTTATGTACATACAAACCCTAGGTCTAACCATGGTATAATTGAAAACTGTAAATTGCGGAATGTAAAATCTACGCTATTACAAGATAGTGTCCGGGCGTGGGGGTATAAATGTACAAGGGGATGAGACTTATAGTACCCAAATAAATTACAACCAAATCGAAGTCGCAATCAAACGTAAATATTGAATATAAATATAAGATAAAAATGTATATAAGGCAATGTGAATGTATTTGTGTAGGTGTACAAGTGTATATGTATATGAATTGTGTAATTATGTTCAAGTGCGAATTGTGAAGTTGAATCGTATTAGGGTTTTTGACCTAGATACATGTTTTAATCTTGTATTTTTGATTTATATGTTAATTATGTACAAAAGGAAAAATGTTTTAATTAGAAAATGTATTATGTATAGAAAAGAAAGCATTTTAATCAAATATTTGTGAATTTAATATTAGAAAAATGTATATATTGTTATGTACAAATACGTATGTTAACTAAAAAGTATTTTTAACTTTCAATTATATGATAAAAAATGATATGTATTATTTTATATACAAATATATTTTAATGTGTATTAAGAAATATTTTCAAGTTAATTATGTATAACAAGTATCTTATTATTTTATATACAAGTATCTATCTACAAAAGGATGTTTTAACCATATGATAAAAATGTATTTCATTTAAGTTAGTATTTTACAAGAAATAATAAAAAAAGTAAACATTTATTTATAAAATAAAATAAAATAAAAAGTTAGTATTTTACAAAAGAAAAAAAAAAGGAAATAAACATTGTTTATAAAATGAAAAGGGTTAGTGATTAATGGGCTTTGGGGAAGGCAGAAACGGGTCAGGCCCAGATTTGGACATTGAACGAAATTAGGGTTTCACATTTGTTTGTTCAGTTGAGGAAAGAAATGGGTTTAGGCGAAGCAGCGGCGGCGTTCACTGAGTTCCATCGTTCTTCTTCGTCCTTGCAAGCTTCCTGAGTAAAAGCCTTTCCTCCGGCCACCGGTGTCACTCTCGGATCTCTCTTCCCTCCATGGCGTTAACTTCGCGTCCTCGATACAAGGTTCGTTTTCAGTATTATACTCTTATCTCTCTTACGAACTTGCGTGTTTTGTTTTGATTTGAGTCTTAATTCTTATTTTTCATTATGAGATAAAGGAGAAGAGAAGAGGGAGAAGATTGGCTACCTTCGTTCTTTGGAGATGGAGGAGAGAAGAGTGGAGGCGCTGAGGAGGCCGGAGCGAACGGAGGAGGGTTTTGCGCGATTCTTCGCTTCTTGGGGATCCTGGTATCTTTTACCTTTTGATATTTTAGGGTTTTGATGATGATGTATACTGAGAAGCCCTTTTTAATTCACCTCTTTATCTTCTTCTTTCCTACTGTGATGCCTTTGGGAATTTGTATGCTTCTCCTTTCGTGTTGCCTTTGCTTCTGTTTGTCTTGAATATTTTTGAACAGTTGTTGCCTTGGTGGGTTGGATATAATGCTTTGAGATGCCCAGTGATGATCTCAGAGGTCTGAGGGCCTTGGTTGCCTTTGATATTTTTGTTTTCTGGATGCTGTGTATTATCTTGAACTGAATGAAATTTCTCTCTTCTTCTGGAATGCTGTATGCTCGTTTTCGTTGCCCAATGATGTTTTACTGAGGGCTTAGGCTGGAGATGCTATGGCCTTGAGTTTGATAGGCATGGTGCTGGTATGAAGTTTTGGTTGGTTGTGATATTTTCGGGTTATGGGTTTGTATATTCTTGAGGGTGAGGCTTTTTGCATTGGTTTGAATAGGTTTTCTTTTTGGACTGATAAAGCTTCAACAGGTTGGAGTTTAACAGTAGGCTTTTTTTGCTGTTATCGTTTTTTAGGATATCAGGTTTTTTGAACTTGGTTTATGTTTGACAGGAGGTGGGGTTATGTTGGTTCAGTTTTAGCTTTTGGTGTTTTTTGGATTTGAGCTGGTTTAACAAAGCTTCAGGTTATGGTTTTTGTGAGACTTTTGCTAATGGGTTTGGTGTTTGATCTGGGAAGTAGGCAGGTTATTGGAGCATTAGCAGGTTATGTGAGGTGTTTTCTTCTATCTGGTATGAGGTTTGAGATGTGTCTTTTATAACTTGTGTGTTTTTGGACAGGTATCTGGTTCTTGCCTATATTCGTTTAGTTCTGAGTTATAGAGGTGATATTGGTACTTGGCTCAATCAGTATGTTTTCTTGTGTTATTTTGTCTTTTTTCTATTGGTCTTTGGCGCCCAACCTTATTTCAAACTTTGGTCTTCTCTTTGATCCACGCTTGCTGGGTAGTTTGACAAAATTTCTTGGCACCTTTTCCATTTTTGGTAACTGTCTATGCTGTGTAGTTTTGAACAATGCTGAATTGTGTCTTCTTTTTTGTATATCTTTTCTGTCTTGTTATACTGCCTATGCCTAAGACCTGAACTCTGCTGCTTTATCTCTCTTTTTCCTCTCCAAAGTACAGTTTTAGAGTTATTATATGATTATTATTGTACTATGGTTCTGAAGGGGCCCCCTCTTATGCTGGGAAATGATGAAAAGGATCAAGTTGCTTGCATATACTTCTCTGCATTTTTATTCTGCTTTTGACAGCTTTGCTACACTTTTTGCATTTCTTTGATATCTTGGGATTTTGACTTTGCAGCAATTGTACTTCCTTGATTTCTTTGTGATATCTTTGAGTATATTTTGGCATTTGATGGGAAGTGGGAATTGGATTTGAACTAATACAGTTTTGAACTTTGGATTTGAAATTGAGATTCTATGCAGCTTGAATTTGTAACTTATGCTTTTGACATTTGCATTTCATGAATAATAAAAAAAATCTTCCCTCTCTGTGAACCGGGAGAAATCCCGTGATTTGCAGAGAGGGTCAACTGATCCCAGTCAGTGGCCCCTAATGATGAGCAATTTTAACTGTCTTTAATTAACTGCTTTCTGACTTTTTCTTCTCTTTTTGCAGATAAAACGTGGAGTACCGGAGCAGAGTGAAGAATGAAGAATTAGAAATAGGATAGAATTTTTATTTTTTCAGTTTAATTCTTGTACATTATTATTATTTTAAATACTTTGTAATAAATATTAGTATCCAAATAATAACAATTGTAACAATTATTAAATGTGAAATAAAAATTCCATTGATATTTAAAGCTCTTTCAATTCCTTTTCTTTAATTGTTTATTTGTTATTTATAGTTCCTTAAATAAAATAAAGTGAAAGTTTAAATTTCAAATATTTTAATTCTTAGAACCATAAATAATCAACTAAACCTTTGATGATCAAAAATAAATGAATTCGACGTATCCATTATCCAAAGCAACGCACAGTCGATCACAAAAATTTAATCAGATGCAATTCTTTTTTCACTGATCCTTTTGCCAAGCACTGTAATTCCACATTGCACACATCCCTTTTGACTGGTGAATTCCAACCAACTGCCTCATTTACTGATTAAATCAAGATAACGCGAATTTAAACCCGAATCTCGGAATAAACTGCAAAGTGCGGTAGAATTTAAATTCTTCTGAGAATATGCCCATAAAACCTTAATTTCTGATTAAATGCTAGATAACGCTCGCCTGATCAAAATTGAACCAAAAATCATCCCAACCCTAAGCCAACTGTATGAGACAAATCAGAGCTCTGAACATCAGTAAAAACCCTAATTTTGCTTGACTGTCAAGAAAAGTCCGTTTGTCCGATTCTTGCGCCAGTTTGAAAAGTCAGGAAATGTCTGAAGCTGAGATTGTTTGTAGCAAAATGCGAGGGCAAATTTTGGGGTACAACAGTTGCCCCTGTTCAATCTTCTTGGACCTGAAGAGTTAGATTGGCAAGTTTGCCTTTCGCGACTTGAAGGTAAAAGGAGATTGGACACTAGAGTGCCCGGAAATTTGCACTCATCAAAGCACTGGATGCGGGAATGGGCTTAGAGATGCCATTTGGAGATGGGCTTAACGATGCCATCTAGGAGAGTGACAGAAACTTGTCGGGGATGGGCTTAAAGATGCCATCTGGAAGGGAACATTAGGAAAGTGTCCGAGCTTTGGACCGTTTCTGAATCGGGGGTCTGAACAAGCAATAGGTTGACATCCGTTGTTGGGAGGAACCTGCAAGCTGGAGAAACCGTGAACTATTTTCAGAAATCTTGAGATTGGATCAGCAATAGAGCAGCATCCGTTGGTGGGAAGCTTCCGTAAACTGAATTCAAAGGTGCATCTGAACAAGCTGATAGATTAACATCCGTTACTTGGGAAGAATCCATGAACCGCTTTCAGAAGTCTGGAAGAAGAAACTGAACAAGTGACAGGTTAACGTCCGTTTACTTGGAGAACCCGTGAACTGTTTTCAGAAATCTTGGGATTGGATCAGCAATAGAGCAGCATCCGTTGTTGGGAAGCTTCCGCAAATTGTCTCTAAGAAATTGCATCTGAACAAGTTGATGGATTCACATCCGTTACTTGGGAAGAATCCATGAACTGTTTTCAGAAGTCTTGAGAAGAATCTGAACGAGTGATAGGTCAACATCCGTTTACTTGGAGAACCCGTGAACTGTTTTCAGAAATCTTGAAGTTGAATCAGCAATAGAGCAACATCCGTTGTTGGGAAGCTTCCGTAAACTGAATTCAAAGGTGCATCTGAACAAGTTGATAGATTAACATCCGTTACTTGGGAAGAATCCATGAACTGTTTTCAGAAGTCTTGAGAAGAATCTGAACAAGTGATAGGTCAACATCCGTTTACTTGGAGAACCCGTGAACTGTTTTCAGAAATCTTGAAGTTGAATCAGCAATAGAGCAGCATCCGTTGTTGGGAAGCTTCCGTAAACTGAATTCAAAGGTGCATCTGAACAAGTTGATAGATTAACATCCGTTACTTGGGAAGAATCCATGAACTGTTTTCAGAAGTCTTGGGAAGAATCTGAACAAGTGATAGGTTAACATCCGTTTACTTGGAGAACCCGTGAACTGTTTTCAGAAATCTTGGGAAGAATCTGAACAAGTGATAGGTTAACATCTGTTTACTTGGAGAACCCGTGAACTGTTTTCAGAAATCTTGGGATTGAATGGTTTTAGTCTGTCGACTGATCTTACCTGAAAAAGGCAAAGAGTTAGTTGGATGCAATGCTATGATGCATGATACAATGTATATCATGGTTTTATGAATGTAAATGGATGTGCATGTAAGCTGGAGAGCTGTCTTGCATAGGATAGATGAATCCGGGACATCGGAAGATAGAAGTATCTTGACTGCTGCCGGGGAAAATAAGTCTTGGGTCGTTGCTGGGGAACCTGGAGCTTGGATTGTATATCAATCTTCTGGGGAATTCCCGAAGTCTTCTACTGGGGAGTACCAAACTAGTGGACTTAATGCTGGGGAGGCCAGATTGAGAATCTTCAGCTGGGAGAGAAGTATCTCTGGAGATTTCACTGGGGAACCCAAGATTTTTTTCTTAAAAACTCTGTGGGGAGATTTAAAAGTCTGACTCCGCTGGGGATTGTCCACTTGAAGATTTTGATCTGCTGGGGATACTGAAGCTTATGCTCTGAGGAAAAATGACTTCCGAAAGATTCTTTGGCTGGGGATAAACTTCTCCGGGGATAGTATTGATAAGTTATTGTTGGGGAATTTTGATGAACTCCGCTGGGGATAGGAAGAGTTTTGGCGAGCGCGATCTTCCGTGGTGGTTAGCTGAGGATAACCCAGTTATAAGCCTTTGTGAGGAATATCTTTGAATAAAACTAGGAAGGGACGTCTGTACTCTGCGGGGAATACCTTTCAGAACCTTACTGGGGATAAGCTTCAAGAGTCTGCTAGAGATAGACCTCAGAGTTTGTCAGGGATGTGGATTACAGATCTCGAGGGATTTCCTTTGAAAGGGTGTCAAAATGTCCGTTTGTACTTTCGTCCTATCAGTACTCCTCCTTCTTAGGTTAAATTAGGAAGTGATCATGTTTCAAATGCATATGCCTATCTAACAAAACACTGGACGTTTCTCAAAAATAAAACAAATAGTGTAAGAGAAAAAGAAAAAGAAAAAGGGAAACGACACAAATTTTGGGAAGAGTATTCGTATTGATTTTCTTTGGGTATATTTGTACAAAGGAGACAATCATCCTAGTAAGAGGATCTCGTCGTAAATATTTGAAAAATTATACAAAATAAAGATGGCTATGTGAAATAATTCCATGGGATTCCGTTCTGCTGTAGCTTTCACAACTCTGAACCTCTGTCCATTCAATGCTTCGTTTGACGATGGCTGGACTGATCAGAAACCTGGAACCGTTTGATGAAGAGACTGTCTTTGAAGTGATCCGACGAGACATAGTCATACGCTTTAATTCCCTAATTTTTGCCTGAATCGCCCTTTCGGGTTTTCGATCCACCGGGAAACCCCTTTTTGCCCAAGCCGCCCTTCCGGGTTTTCGACTTGCCGGGTGTACGATTTTTTTGTTTTTATCCCTAATTTTTGCCTGAACCGCCCTTTCGGGTTTTCGGTTCACCGGGATACCCATTTTTGCCCAAGCCGCCCTTTCGGGTTTTCGACTTGTCGGGTTATTTTATGCGTAGTATCTTTTGACTATGTCTGCGTTCGCAGGGTGTGGCAAATCGTCGCTGAAATTCTGGTGTATGCCAGTCTTCAGATGTTATACTTGATGTCTAAACATCTGATATGACATAATAAATACACTGGAAGGTAGATATCCAATTTTTATGATTTAGTACTGAAGAGTAACATAAGCACAATTTAACCAAGCTGTGCCAGACCTACTTTGAAGGTGCAGAGGATAGAACACCAATGTGCCTAATTCTGTTCATCTGTTGCACATGATCAGCAGAGAGTAAACAGCCTTTGCAGTTCTATTTCTTCTGCACAGATATCAGCATGATGTCTTAACATGTTCTGAGACATCATCTGTTACAACATTACAGTTTTACCTTGATATACAACAAACAGAAATATAAAGTGTTGAAGGTAAAAACACAAATCAGTTGTTGACCCAGTTCGGTGAAACACACCTACTCTGGGGGCACCAAGCCAGGAAGAAGATCCACTATTAGCAATATTAATTCAGGACTAAACTTTACAAGTTCCCATCCTTCACTTAATCATCTACCCAGTGCAACCTATACCTAGGAACTCCTAGATAGAAACCTACCAGTTTCCATTCCTATTGTCGCAACAACAGAAGTCTTACTCCTACTCAAGAAGCAGTGCCCTCCCACTTGGTTTCCTACATTACAATGAATATGAAGTAATGCAGAAATACTTAGACTTGCTTCACAGCTTCATCCAAGAACACTCAAACTCTTACCTACAGGTTTCGAGTTACATACATGGTAACCTTGCCACAGACCGACAGGTTTACCTAAAAAAAACACCCCTAATGTTACATTGTGTGTATCGTTAAACCCTAGGTTATACTCTGCTATTTATAACCTATTACCTAACTCAACAAGTTTTTCTCCTTGCTGTTACAACTCAGCAGCAAACTTCTCCTATAATCAAGGTCTTCAATCTTCTAGTTCCTAAAATGTCTCCATATTTAGAAATAGTATTTTCTTCAAATATTCTGATTGAATCTTCACAGGAAACGCCACATATATTCTCAGAGTATTTAGGTACCAGAACTGTAACTGAATTATCAATTATGTTGGCGTGATGTCAAGTCAGATGTCATGACATTACATCTAACATGTTTTCCTCGATGTTGAACTTTTTCAACACAACAAATAACCTCTTCCATAATTTAGATCACTTAGGATAGTTAGGTTATAAGTCACAGTTGTTACAAACATTCAACATATAACATCAGTACTTAGTTTCAGGCGCGATGTCACATGCTGATGTTGTGACATTTTACACAACATGTTGGTCCAGATGTTGAACTTCTTCAACACCACATATTAAAACAACAGAGGGGATCTGGGTAAACTTGCTTTCTTATTTGTTTTACAAATGAGGCCAACTCTCCAGCCAGGGCACTTACAATCTCCCCCTTTGGCAAATTTTGGCTAAAACAAATAAGTGCAAGTTGTATTTTGGGACCAGGCCACAACACAGTTGAGATGTTACAACATCTTGTCTAACATCGTCTTTTATAGAGGCTGATGTCCTTTGAGCAAACAACAAACCTCTGTCGTCAACTGTGAGCAACTCCACTCCATCGATGCCCCAAGAGGATTTCTTTTCTCAAGATTATTACTTGTGATCATGTAACTCAGATCACAAGTCACAACTATCCTCTTAACTCAGAACACAAGACACAACCAAACCAAAGTTACTTACTTAGGGATCATGTTGCCTTCACCTGAGTCTTGCTGGACATTGCCGTGTGTTGCTTTCTCCTGAGTCTCTCCTGAGACTACTGGGTCCCTATCTTTCTCCCCCTTTT
Source organism: Vicia faba (assembly GCA_948472305.1). NCBI lineage: Eukaryota > Viridiplantae > Streptophyta > Magnoliopsida > Fabales > Fabaceae > Vicia > Vicia faba. The sequence continues at coordinate 88,301,445 of OX451738.1, read as the reverse complement.
TGGCCAGAATTTGACAAAGACTGCCCATACAGATCCATACCCATGCACAATTTTCCTAGATGCTAACAAACTTCATATTGCTGAAACCCTCTGATGAAGAGAAAGACTAGAGAGAGTCTTTATAATGCAATTTTGGCATAGATAGTAACGATCTTGGTACTTTATTCTGATAGTTTCAGTACCCTAGGACTGGTTTTAATGCAGGTACCTACCCTTGGGTTTGACCCTTTGACCATGTCAGGATGCCTTTTTAAAACAGACATTTGTCTTTTAGAACAGACTATTCCCTTGTCTTAGGATCCCCTTTCCAAGAAACATCGTTGGTATATTACACTCATTTTCTCAAGGAGGATGGTTACTCCCTCTGAGTCATACAACTGTACACACGTGGATTTATTAATAATAATCCATACTTCATCCAATTTTCCTCCTGTCTGTAGTTTTAGAGGAAATTAGGAACAATGTCATTACCAATGTGATGACATTCGGTCAGACATAGTCTTCTTCAGTTTTGAACACATCATTCCAATAGTTAATAAGGTGTCACACTTTATATCCTACGAGTTTGACGAAGACCTTTTGTACAAACCAATACTCCCCCTGTTAGGGACAATCACTTCTCCTCATGAGAACAAGTAGGACACATTCAATACTCAGTTAGACCTTCAATACAGCTTCTGAGTAAAGTAAATAAGACCCCTTGATGAATGGAAAACATAAGACGCATCTTCATGTCTTCAAGAGCGCACCCTCTGTTCAACAATATTGTTTGAACGCATTCATACTGTGAATCAAATTTTCTCGATAATAATCAGCTGTCATATGTTGATTATCTTGATTCTCAGAATTCACTGTTTGATTATCAAATGTCACCTTCATGTTTATCAGTCTTCTTCCAGAGATATTCTGATCTTCCAATTGAAATTTGAACTTCAGGCTACAAGTTATCACAAAAGGCTTAGATACACTGAGACAAGAACATGTAACAACTCCAAAGAGCTGCAAAGAGACGGTCCTTTTGGAGGATCTAATCTCAACTTCGTAGATCATCCTAACTTAAGTTGATGAGCCACTTCACCAAGCAAGAATCTGATGTTGAACCAAATGTCGCAGCATTATGTTATAACATCTAGTTGTTGAATTCAGCTCCAGACTGATCCAAGTGACCATCATCAAGCTCATGATGTCTTCTTCTTCTTTAAGTCTGAACATGTTTCCAGGAAACCTTTTCAAGGATCAAACAATTTTGCTGTCACCAAGGAGATAGATCTAAGGTATCACTCTTCCTGTGATTCTTCACAGGTTCTAGAATAAGGAATGTTCCCACATCTTTAAGAACATCAGTTATCTTGAACTCCAAGGATAATCAATTAGGTACTTGTACTTGTCACTAATAGCAATTGATCATAGATCCTTCCCATTATTCAGTAAGATACTTTCACCATTTGAATACTTTGACATACTCTTCGTGTGTTAATATCTTCTTCTTGCAAGCTCTTTCTTTGAGAGACCAAAGAGTTGAGATATCTAGGTTGCCACCCTTGCCTCAAGAAAATAGAATTTTCTCTGAACAAACTCTACTTACTTCAACAGACTTGAGACTCCTTCCAGATCAGATTCATCATTAGGAATGAGAGAGATGAATCCTTCCTTGCAAATATGTCACACAACAACCAGAACCCATGTGACATAGGTCAACAGCTAGCTAAACACCAGGCTGAACTAATGTGAGGAGGTTAACCAAATCTCCCTCAAATATCCATGCATGTGCACAAACGTCTCGACATGACAGATGACATCCCTACCAGATCTACTTAACTCCAAGAGCTATACCTTAACCAAACTCTGAGTCTTCATACTCAAGACTCATGATCCCAATCTACTTCTATGAAGGAGCAATAGTGTTGTACCAACATTGGCTTTTATTAACCAGTGAGCTTATCTTTCTTCACACCATAGTACGTCAGGAAACAATTGCTCAGCCCTGATCAATGTCATATCTCAACCAGCTTTACTTCTAGAGTTCTGACTCCTAAAGTAACCTTCGGGAGTACACAGACATAGTTGTCTTTACCATTGTCAACTTTGCACACGCAGATGTCTCCTCTTCCAAGTCAGGAGTAGGTTTCAAACAAAGGTATCCCTTTGTTTGACACCCGAAACATATGCTCTTCAACTAGTAGCTACATCCTTGAAATTCTTCAAGGTCTTCATATAACACTAATCCGTGATTATGTGATTCTTATCATCCTGAACGAAGAACGTCTTCATGAGTGGACTTGAGAGGACTCGAGTATCTGTGACATCTTCAATAGTTTATGTTGAATTCTTGAATACAATGGTCTTCAATCCACAAGAGGGGAAAACACATCAGAGCTTGAGTTTTGTCAGGTATTGCACAGCAGAAGAACATAATACACCCCAATCTTTGCACACACACTCCACCAGACTAGCCTGGAGCAGCTATCACACAACCATGCCAAATGCCAATCACCAGAAACAGGTACACACAATTCCTGTCAAGAATAGTCAATCCTCCCACTTCAAGGGACCATTCAGGGAAATAGCAAACCATTCCAGGTTACAATCTTCAGTACTACAATTGACCTTGTAGATACCAGAAAGTATCACCCATGGATCTCATCCAGAAACAGAACAGGATGCCTGCTCTGATACCAATTGAAATTCTGGTGTATGCCAGTCTTCAGATGTTATACTTGATGTCTAAACATCTGATATGACATAATAAATACACTGGAAGGTAGATATCCAATTTTTATGATTTAGTACTGAAGAGTAACATAAGCACAGTTTAACCAAGCTGTGCCAGACCTACTTTGAAGGTGCAGAGGATAGAACACCAATGTGCCTAATTCTGTTCATCTGTTGCACATGATCAGCAGAGAGTAAACAGCCTTTGCAGTTCTATTTCTTCTGCACAGATATCAGCATGATGTCTTAACATGTTCTGAGACATCATCTGTTACAACATTACAGTTTTACCTTGATATACAACAAACAGAAATATAAAGTGTTGAAGGTAAAAACACAAATCAGTTGTTGACCCAGTTCGGTGAAACACACCTACTCTGGGGGCATACCAAGCCAGGAAGAAGATCCACTATTAGCAATATTAATTCAGGACTAAACTTTACAAGTTCCCATCCTTCACTTAATCATCTACCCAGTGCAACCTATACCTAGGAACTCCTAGATAGAAACCTACCAGTTTCCATTCCTATTGTCGCAACAACAGAAGTCTTACTCCTACTCAAGAAGCAGTGCCCTCCCACTTGGTTTCCTACATTACAATGAATATGAAGTAATGCAGAAATACTTAGACTTGCTTCACAGCTTCATCCAAGAACACTCAAACTCTTACCTACAGGTTTCGAGTTACATACATGGTAACCTTGCCACAGACCGACAGGTTTACCTAAAAAAAACACCCCTAATGTTACATTGTGTGTATCGTTAAACCCTAGGTTATACTCTGCTATTTATAACCTATTACCTAACTCAGCAAGTTTTTCTCCTTGCTGTTACAACTCAGCAGCAAACTTCTCCTATAATCAAGGTCTTCAATCTTCTAGTTCCTAAAATGTCTCCATATTTAGAAACAGTATTTTCTTCAAATATTCTGATTGAATCTTCACAGGAAACGCCACATATATTCTCAGAGTATTTAGGTACCATAACTGTAACTGAATTATCAATTCTGTTGGCGTGATGTCAAGTCAGATGTCATGACATTACATCTAACATGTTTTCCTCGATGTTGAACTTTTTCAACACAACAAATAACCTCTTCCATAATTTAGATCACTTAGGATAGTTAGGTTATAAGTCACAGTTGTTACAAACATTCAACATATAACATCAGTACTTAGTTTCAGGCGCGATGTCACATGCTGATGTTGTGACATTTTACACAACATGTTGGTCCAGATGTTGAACTTCTTCAACACCACATATTAAAACAACAGAGGGGATCTGGGTAAACTTGCTTTCTTATTTGTTTTACAAATGAGGCCAACTCTCCAGCCAGGGCACTTACAGTCGCCATCCATGGTGGTCAGAATCATTGCCCCACCAGAAAATATGCTCTTGATCACAAATGGTCCTTCGTATGTAGGAGTCCATTTGCCCCTGGGATCACTTTGCGGCAAGATAATCCGCTTGACTACTAGATCTCCGACTTGATACACTTGACGTCTGACTTTCTTATTGAAGGCCTTGATCATCCGTTTTTGATACGTCTGACCATGGCATATAGCAGCAAGTCGCTTTTCGTCGATCAGATTGAGTTGATCAAGTCGGGTCTGCATCCAATCATCTTCGTTCAAACCTGCGTCCTTCATAATCCTTAGAGATGGGATCTGAACTTCCATAGGCAAAACAGCTTCCATGCCATAAACCAAAGAAAATGGGGTTGCCCCAGTTGAGGTACGTATCGTCGTACGGTATCCATGCAGCGCAAATGGTAACATCTCATGCCAGTCTTTGTAAGTGACTGTCATTTTCTGAATAATCTTCTTGATGTTTTTGTTCGCAGCTTCAACAGCACCGTTCATCTTCGGTCTATAGGGAGATGAATTGTGATGATAAATCTTGAACTGTTCGCATAATGCAGTGATCATTGTATTATTCAGATTTGTACCGTTGTCTGTGATGATTCTGTCTGGAACACCATACCGACATATGAGATTTTGTTTGATAAAGCGGGCAACCACATTTTTGGTGACGGAGGCGAAGGAAGCTGCTTCGACCCATTTAGTGAAGTAGTCAATGGCAACCAGGATGAAGCGATGTCCGTTGGAAGCCGTGGGTTTGATCTCTCCAATCATATCAATGCCCCACATTGCAAAGGGCCATGGAGCAGTTAGGACGTTGAGGGGAACCGGAGGGATATGAACTTTGTCAGCATAGACTTGACACTTGTGACAAGTACGGGAATGTTGATGGCAGTCAGCCTCCATGGTAGACCAATAATAGCCTGCCCTTAGGATCTTCTTAGCCATTGTATGCCCGCTCAAGTGAGTGCCAAATGGTCTGCTGTGTATATCAGTCATGATCAATTCTGCTTCAGCCTTATCCACACATCGGAGTAATACACAATCATGGCTTCGCTTGTAAAGGATGTCGTTGCTCAGGAAGAACTTAGCAGCGAATTTCCTTAAGAACTTCTTGTCATTCACGGAAGCTCCTTCAGGATAATCTTGGGTCTCGAGATACCTTTTGATTTCATGGAACCAAGGTTGTTCCACTACTTCTTTGGTATTAATCTCGTGACAATGCGCGGGTTCATCCATTCGCTCGATGGTGATTTGGGGAGCCTCGTTATCCCAGTTGAGTTTAAACATGGAGGACATTGTGGCTAGAGCATCTGCTAGCTGATTCTCTTCTCGCGGAAAGTGCTCGAAGGTAATTTGCTCGAAATAAGGCAACATGTCAGAACATGTTCTTTGTATGGAATAAGATTAGGATGCTTGGTATCCCAATCTCCTTTGATCTGGCTGATGACCAAAGCCGAGTCCCCGAATACGATCAAAGATTTGATCCCCAAGTCTATAGCAGCCTTGAGACCAAAGATGCAGGCTTCATACTCCGCCATATTATTTGTGCAGCTGAAGCAAAGTCGGGCCGTGAAAGGAGTGTGGCATCCTTCCGGAGAAATGAGTACTGCGCCAATGCCGTTTCCAAGTGCATTTGAAGCACCATCAAAGTACAGGGTCCATCGGGATCCCTTTTCGGGTCCGTCATACGGTCTGTCGCCTTTAATGTTGTCCAAATTCATGATGTCCTCGTCTGGGAAATCAAACCTCATGGGCTGATAGTCTTCGATAGCCTGATGAGCCAGATGGTCAGCTAATACACTCCCCTTTATAGCTTTTTGGGTGGTGTACTGGATGTCATACTCGGTCAAGATCATTTGCCATCTGGCTATCCTTCCAGATAAAGCGGGCTTTTCGAAAATATATTTGATAGGGTCCATTTTGGATATCAACAAGGTAGTATGAGTCAACATATACTGTCTTAGTCGGCGAGCAGCCCATACCAAAGCGCAGCAAGTTTTCTCGAGCAGTGAGTAGCGAGTCTCACAGTCGGTAAACTTTTTGCTAAGGTAATAAATAGCATGCTCTTTTCGACCAGACTCGTCATGCTGGCCCAAAACACACCCCATTGAGTTATCCAAAACGGTCAAATACATGATCAATGGTCTTCCTTCGACGGGTGGCATCAGAATAGGAGGTTCTAGCAAATATTCCTTGATTCTATCAAAAGCAGCTTGGCAGTCGTCGTTCCATTCAACTACCTGATCTTTCTTCAAGAGTTTGAAAATTGGCTCACAGGTAGAAGTCAGATGTGAAATGAATCTGGCAATATAGTTTATGCGCCCCAAGAAACCTCTAACCTCCTTTTCAGTACGGGGAGCAGGCATCTCTTGTATTGCTTTTACTTTTGCCGGATCGACTTCAATGCCTTTGTTGCTCACAATGAATCCCAGGAGTTTACCAGACCTAACTCCAAAAGTGCATTTACTCGGATTCAGCCTGAGCTTGTATTCTTTCAATCTGGCAAACAGCTTTTCCAGATGTTCAAGGTGCTCTTCCTCTGTTTGTGACCGAGCTATCATATCGTCTATGTAAACCTCAATCTCATGATGTATCATGTCATGAAATAGAGCTACCATGGCGCGTTGATAAGTTGCCCCTGCGTTCTTCAGCCCGAACGGCATCACTTTGTAACAGAAAGTGCCCCATTGCGTGACAAAAGTTGTTTTCTCTATGTCCTCGGGGGCCATTTTGATTTGATTGTATCCTGAGAATCCGTCCATGAAAGAAAACACCTTATGCTGAGCTGTATTGTCGATCAGGATGTCAATATGAGGTAGCGGGAAATCATCCTTAGGGCTGGCCCTATTCAAATCCCTGTAGTCCACACACATTCTGACTTTGCCATCCTTCTTACGCACTGGCACAATATTAGCGACCCATTGAGGATAGGACGTAACAGCCAGAAAGCCAGCATTGAACTGCTTCATCACTTCTGCTTTGATTTTTTCGGACATGTCAGGCCTCATTCGGCGAACTTTTTGCTTGATCGGTGGACAGTCTTCTCTCGTGGGGAGATGGTGAACCACGATGTCGGTGTCTAGGCCCGGCATGTCTTCATAGGACCAAGCGAAGATTTCAACATACTCATTCAGTAACTGTACCAAGCGTTACTTGACTTCTGATTCCAGGTTGGCACCCACTTGTACCTCCTTCCGATTCTCCTCGATTCCCAAGTTAATAGTTTCCAACGGCTCTTCATGCGGTAAGATGGCCCTTTCCTCTTGTTGCAGGAGTCTGGCTAGTTCCCCGGGTACTTCACAACCTTCGTCATCTTCATACTCGGCTAGATTGACCAGGTCTTCTGAGTTATTGAAAGATACAGCAGAATAGTCACCCATGGAATCCGGAGTGGATGGGTACCTGCATTGGTGAGTGGTGGGTGTGTGTAAGGGATAGCCATCCTTAAACAACAACAAAAAAATGCAAAAGGAAAAAAAAAAAATGAACACAAGCAGTTTATCAAATGAAAAACGTCTAATGAATCGTTAAACATGGCATATGAATATGAAAGATAGTCAAAACCCTTACAAGTGGACCTACATGCCCCGGGTAAGGCAGGAGGTGGAAAGATAGTGTACGGATTGTTTGAAAGTAAAATATTACAGACCAAATAGACAATGTTTGATAGATAAATTACTGAGGAATAAAAGTGATGGGGACAAAGTCTTTAGCCTCCCAATTGCTCAACCCTCCTCTGACAGTTGGATGAATCCACTCTTCAAAGTTGCTTTCTTTGTCTTCATCTTCCAGGGCGTTGATTCGGTAAGGAGAAATTTTGACTGGCGCTCTCCCAATCTTTGACCGGCGCATGGCTTTCTGGCCAGCGGTGGTGAAACCTAATCCAATCTTATCAACCTTATGCGGAAAATCGGGTAACTGCCCCCACGCTGAATTCTTTCCTTCTTTAACTGCAGCCCTTGCATCCTCCAGAGATGCCATCCTGGCCATCTGTCTTGGTGTCTCAGCTGTCAACTTCGCCACTGCTATCTCAGGAAGTACTTCTTCGAAATGTTGAAACGGTGTCTCAATGAACTCCCCTTCGACCTCCACATACCGGAAAGAATTTAAATGGCTAATCATGTACTCTTCTTCGCCGTGGACAGTAATGATCTTTCCCTTTACAGGATATTTCAGCATCTGGTGCAAGGAGGAGGTGACTGCCCCAGCATGGTGTATCCAAGGTCTACCCAGCAGGCAGGAGTATGATGGACGGATGTCCATTACATAGAAAGTGGATTTAAACACCTCGGTACCTATCTTGACAGGAATTTCAACTTCTCCATGGACCATTCTTTTCGACCCATCGAAAGCTCTGACGACAATATCACTAGGCTTCAATTCCAACCCTTCGCAATCTAGCCGGTCCAAGGCCTTCTTAGGCAAAACATTCAGCGATGAACCGGTATCAACCAAAACATGCGCAAGGGTGGTTCCGCGACACTCGATTGAAATATGCAACGCATCATTGTGATTTCGGCCTTTAGGGGTCAGGTCGGCATCAGAAAAACCTAATCCATTGTCTGCAGTCAGACTAGCCACGCAATGTTGAAATTGATCTGCAGAGGTTTCTTGGGGCACATGAGCTGCCTTTAGAAACTTAATCAAAGCTTGGGCATGCGCTTCTGAGCAAAGCAACAGTGCCAGCATGGAGATCTTGGAGGGGGTTTGCCCCAACTGTTCCACCACATCGTAATCACTTTTCTTGATTATCCTCAAAATTTCGTCCATTTCTTTCTCGGAGGCTTCCGGAATCACCAAAGGTTGAGCCCTCGTCCTGACGGGTTCATCTTGTATTCCCTTTCCTTTATCGGCAATGGTAGGAGAGACAGCACTAGGAATAAAAATTTCTTCAATCAAAGGAGTGCTAGCAGAGAGCTTTACTGGTGCAGGGATGACTTCTTTAGCTGATGAGGGTCCAAAGACTGCTTTTGGAGGAGCAATCTCTGGAGAAAATATCCTCCCACTCCTGGTGATTTTGCTGGTGCCCGCAATGTTATTAATGCTGGCTTCATCATCATCTGAATCTTCTCCAATTATCTCAACTTGCTTGATACCATGGTAGTAGACGTCACCACCATAGTTCCAAGTGTTGTACCCCAAAATTTTCCCTCCCATTTTCTCATCACAAGACCTTTGAAGATCAAGATCCAGTTAGGGTTTCCTCTGCTCAAGACTTCTCCTTGCATTGTGGACTCAAATTAGGGTTTGTGTTTGTCTAAGGATGTTTTGACCTAAAATGCCTAAGATGACTTTCATGCTTCATATTGGACTCCCAAGCTTACCTATACCAAGTTTCAAGTCTTGATTCCAAGTTTTGCCCAGTCAATTGGACAGTTGACCTAGAAATCAGCTGTATTGGGGAAAAAGTCAATTGTGGCCAATTGACAGTCAAATCTCATGAAATTTGATCCACATCAACATTATGAACTCATATGGACCATTTGATCAAGTTTGGATCACAATTCTCCAAGAAATTTGATCAGATCATCAAAAGGGCAAAATGGTCATTTTTAGGGTTTTGACTGCACAAAGGCAATTTTTGACTGTTTGACCTAGCCAATGGCAAACCAAGTTCACATATGGACTCAAGGACCCCATGGAATTATCTTGACATGTTCATCAAGCTCAAAAGATCCCAAGTACACAAGATTGACAGTTGAATTTCCTAGTCAATTGATCAATTTTGACTGTATACTGAAAAGTCAAACTTTGACTTTTTGGTCAAAATCAAGAGTCAAGATTCATTTTTCATCAAAACTTGCCAAATCATGAAACTTGTTCACCAAGAAATCACAAAATGCAAATTAGGGTTTGAAAATGGAATTTTTCATAACTTAGAATTTTTCTAAGTTATGAAAAACCCTAATTTTTTCCCAACTTTGCCCCATCTTTTCACCATGATCCATTTGGATTCAAACAAAAGTCAAAACATGAAAGTTGTAGCTTGTTGCATAATCTACAACTTTGATTCACAAAGTTTTCTCATTTGAAGCTTGTATCTCAAGTTATAATTTTTTGAATAAGGGCACTAAACCATCTTTTAACTTAGTGAAATTTGACCTATTTTGACAAGGTTTTCTACCCTACTTCAAGGCCACTTTTCATACCCTTCCACTTGGAATTTTGATTTGCATTTCAAAGATGGATTGTAGTACACATTCCAAGCTTTCCAAAATGTCCAAGAACTCATCAAACAACCTCATAACTTGAGAGATTCGAATTTCACAAGTTGGCAAAAATTCACTTTTGTTCTTCATCAAAACATGTTCATAAACTTGGCAAATTTGAACTCAGCATAGTTTGTGCTACTTTACAGGTCCCTAAACCAAATTACACTCCTTAATTTAATGCAAAACCAATGAACCAAGTTGTTATTCTAAGCCTTTGGTCATTACACAAGGAATTAAGCCTAAACTAGAAAAAGCATTATTTCCATTCTTGAAAAGAAGAACTTTATGTCAAGTTTGCAATCCAAGTGGTACAATCAAGATCTTCTTGGCACAAGTTTGTGAGAAAATTGCACTGATCAAGGCAAGGGATAGCAGCATAGTTAGAGGGCCTGTACTGACCTAGAGAGCCAAGTTGCATTTTGTAGCTTAAGTGTGAAGAAAGGTCCATAACTTATGCTATCTCTCATCTCAGCTTAGACACACAACACAAAAGCTATCAAACACATTCCATAGAACATACCCAAGCTTTGGCACGAGTCCTGAACCTCCCAAGCATCCCCCATCTCAAAATCACCTTGAAACTGCACAAACAGGGGAAGCCCTGCAGATTGAGTGCAAACTCCCAATCCCTTCGAGCATTTTGATCCAAACCTTTTCCTCTACCTTCCCCACAACATATGCAAGCTAACCATGTCCTAAAATCAGACCTGTAACACCTCCAAGCCACTTCACCATTTTTAATTTTTTGTTTTGCAGTTGGAGTTCACTAGCTCGATTCAGGGAGTTTCAAGACAAAGTAGGAATTGGAAAAGCATCCTTACACTTCAAGGAAGCTGTACAAGTCATCATTTCACTCTGAAACATCCTCCATTGTCAAGCTCGATTCCAACTGAACAGGTATATTCATGGAGTTCTATCTCTCTTATTAGGCATTGTTAGCTTTAGGTTTTTGAAGAAAACATGTCACAATCATAGCCCTGAACATGCTCATATGATTAGATTTCATTTATGTTTCGTGTGCTTAGAGAATTTCATGTCTGAACATTGATGAAAAGTTAGGTCAGAAATTGGGGGAGTAGAAATTCTCCCTCATCTTAGAGAGATAGGTCAAGTTATTTATATGGTTGAAACCGTCTCTTCATGCTGAACATTTCTTGTGTTATGAGTTTTTGCTGAAAAGCCAAGAATCAGGAGTTAGACATTGAGGAACAGGGGCGCGCGTTTTTCAAATGTTTGAAGCTGGAGGTTGAAGAAGGAGTGGAGTGGGCTGGGCCTGTGTATTTTGATTTTCACACCATCTTTTTTGATTTACACCCCCCTGAGCCCATTTGTTCATTTTTTAACATTTTTGACTTTTTCTTTTTTGGTTGACTTTGTTTATTTTTTCTCATGGCATTAAAAAATTAAAAATATTTTTTTTATCATTTTTTGCATTTATTGCATATTTATTTGTTTATTTTCTTTGTTTATACATAAATATATATATATACTATTATTAGAATAAATATAAAAATAATGTAAATACAATTTTTATTTTTATTTACTTTCTGAAAATATTCCACATAGAAAATACTCTTTATTTATTTTATATATTAAATAAATATTTATTTTGTATATAATACATATTTAGGGTTTAATATATATATATATATATATATATATATATATATATATATATATATATATATATATATATATATATATATATATATATATATATATATATATATATATATATATATATATATATATATATATATATATATATATATATATATATATATATATATATATATATATATATATATATATATATATATATATATATATATATATATATATATATATATATATATATATATATATATATATATATATATATATATATATTTAAGCTAAAATATAAAAATACTTGAATTTTTCACTTTTATTAATATTTGATACAAAAATACCATTTTTCACAATATACTTCATTTTATTTTATTTTTATAAATAATAAATAAATAGTTGAATTAAATTAGATAATAATACCTTTCCTTTAAAATTAGGGTTTTTACCCTAAATTCAAAATACTCCAAAAATAATACATTTTTTTTTATTTTCTTTTCTCTTTTACATAAATAATATTTTCTCATACACATAAAAGCTTTCTTTTTGCATTTCACATATTTATTTAATTTCCATTTAATTATGCAATTTATTTACCTTGCAAATATTCAAAATGATGTAATAACTTAGATTTAAATTCTTGTCAATATCCCCATTTGAACATTTGTACCCCCCTTCCCATATTTGGTTTTGTAATAGCTTAGTAATTTTAATTTCGCACTTTATTGCTTTCTAATGATAACATGTTAGAATTAGGGTTTGTATGCGAAAAAACGATAAAAAATAGTTTGACCTAATACAAGATAAACAAGCATGAAAACCAATACACAATCACACTTGCACCCCCTAGGGTATTCCACTTGTTGCCTTCAATAATGGGCCATATTGCATGTTGAACTTCTTTGGGCAAAGCAAACAGTTTGAATGATCATAGTCCCTCGATAAAACTTTTCAAAACAAACAAAAACAAATGATCAAGTCCCTTAAAGAAAATTGCCCAAAGACATTTAACGCCGTTGCAATTATGGTCTAAACGATGACCCGCGCCTGTCCCTTTCACATCCTAACACAAGGTTGCCCACCAAATACAATGGTGGAGCAAACTTGTTAAAAGGGTTAAAGTATAGCAATGATCTTTTGAGAAATTTAGGAGTAGATAACCTCTTAGTTACTTGAATTAACTTGCAAAACGAAACACTTGCCTAATTTCAAAACCACAATCCACAACACTTTCAAAGCAACTTTCAAAAACAAATGAAAACCTTTTCAAAAGACATACATCTTTGTATACATCCCCACATGGATCATTACAAAGGTTGCCACCACATTGGCATCTTTTCAAAACATTTTCAAACCCACACACTCAAACACCATTTAAAACAATTGAAAACAAAAGGCAAGTGATCTAAGCAAGTAACTAAGAGCCCATGGATAACCATGGATAGAAAGGGTGCTAATACCTTCCCTTTCTATAATCTACTCCCCGAACCCAAGAAAACATCTCAAAAGGTTTTTGCTGTGCTTTTTAACCTTTCCTTAGGATAAAATAAAAAGTCGGTGGCGACTTTTGCTAACCGCAACATTTGCGAATACAAACGCAAACCTCAAGTCAGTTCTCCCACCGTATCACACCAAGGTATCGACTTCTCGGAGACATAGGGAACAGGCCCTGGCATTGTTATCTTCAAAGGTGTAGACTTTGCAGCTGGTGTAATCTTAACTGGCTTTTTGACGGCCTCGGAAAGATTGGCGTGAATGGTTATAATTGAGACATTTTCAACATGAACTGGAACAGCAGGAACTTTTTCGAACAAAATTTGTCGGCTATCCATGAGGCCTTGGATGCCTTCCTTTAATAGCGGACAATCAAACGGCAGAGAGTGGCAACAGTAGCAGTCTTTTTTACATCCTGGGAAGATCCCGGCCCTTAACAAATTCAACTTAATGGTTAACAGTGGAGTAGTCAGATCACTAACGTCAGCAACATACATATCCTCTTCAATGGCATTGACATTCCGACCGTGCTTCGGCATAGGTGCAGAGATCACATTGGGCTTTTCTGGAGCGTCAAACTCTACCTCCTTAGCATCTATCAGGTCCTGGATCTTATGCTTGAGTGCCCAACAATCGTTGGTGTCATGCCCAACACTGTCTGAATGATAGGCGCACTTAGCATTGGCATGATAATGTGGAGAGGATGTATTTACATTCTTTGGCGCCTCCTTGATAGTGGCAAGATTCAATTTCAAAAGATGGGGAAGCACCTGCGCCGGGGTCATATTAATACGGGTGAACTGCCGGTGTGGCCTTTCCACCCGTTGCTGGTTTGGTCTGGATTGGTTGTAGCGAGGCGGCTCACTCGGAGGGTTTTGAATCATTACGGCCCCCACAGTCGGTCGACGCTCCACCTTCCCTGCTCTTCCCTGAGAATATACCATAGCTGTCTCCTTCTTAAACGGCTTCTTCTCGACACTTGCAGCGACACCCTTCTGAATCTTTCCTGACTTGATGCCAGCCTCAATTCTTTCACCTGTTAAGATCAAATCGGTAAACCCTGCAGAAGAGTTACCAATTAAATGATTGAAAAATGGCCCCGATAGGGTCCCAAGAAACATGTCAACGAGCTCACGATCGGTTAAAGGAGGCTGCACCCTGCCAGCCAAATCCCTCCATTTTTGTGCGTATTCCTTGAATCCCTCACTTGTTCCTAGCGACATACCCTGAAGTTGGGTACGGGTAGGAGTAAGATCAGAATTATACTGGTATTGTTTATAGAAAGCGGTGGCCAAATCTTCCCAATTTCTGACACTGGTCCCTTCTAATTGATAAAACCATTCCAACTGAGCTCCCGACAGGCTGTCTTGAAAGAAATGAATCCAGAGATTTTTATCTGCTGTATAGGGGTTTGAATTTTCCTCACATAGGACCTGAGATGCACTTTGGGGCAGGACAGCCCGTCATACCTTACAAACACTGGCACCTTGAATTTTGGGGGAATCACAATTCCGGCGACCAAGCCCATATCTTCAAAATCCAAACCCGGTACCCTTTGCAATTCCATGGCAGCCAATCTGTCTTCTAAACCCTTGTACTTATCATCAGCTGGAGGATACTGCTGGTCAGAATAATCTTCGTCCTCTTCAACCTCTTCCTCCTCTGCATCAGACTCGGAAGGCACCGCAACCCGATCTCTTTTACTAGTCCCTTCATCAGAAGTAGGAGGAAATTCAAGCACCCTCCGAGCTTCTCTGTCAAATCTTCTCCCCAAAGTAGCCACTCCGACCCTCTTTTTCTTCTTCATTGGGTCTCTACTCTCCATATGAGCCTTGATATCCTCTTGACTCTTGACCAAGGTCGTCAAGAGTTGCTGGAACTGTGCATTCTGGGCTTGTAGGTCTTTGACTGTTTGTTCGAGATCCATCCTACTGAAATAAACAGCAGATAGATAAGGAAACCTGGAGTGAGACCTGCTTATGCACATGATGAATGGTATGCTGATGTATGCAATGCTTTCAAGGATTCAGGACATTCAAAATTGTTTCAGACAAAGAAGAACGCACGTCATATTAATAAGAAGAAATCTTGTTAGTACATAAATGCCCCATGGGCCAAATGTTACAACATAAACTTCTCAAGGCAGAAAGACATTGCGCATCCTCTTTGGTGCGATGTAGGTATTGAGGGCCTCCTGCTCATGGAGTTGGCGGGTAAGCTCTAGAACCTTCTTTTCACTGGCGTAGTAGCTAGCTTCAAAAGTGTTCCGTTCCTCCTTGAGCTGAATCCAACTCTTCTGCATTTCCTCCCACGATGTAGGCATGTCTGGATGCAGGATGGTGTAGGGGACCTCTCCTTCATTGACAGGCTCCTTAATCACTGGGAGTACATGAGGATAAGGCATCATTAGACTTTGGGCTCGGGCTCGTACCCACTTGAGATAGGGCTCAAGAGGGATGGAGTTCTTGTGTCCCAGAGTCTTACTATCAACCTTGTTGAGTCTTCCCCAAGCTCTGATGAATCTTTGGCGAAGTCCTTGCGCATCGTTGTCGAAGTCAAAAAATAGGCTAGGAATCAACATGTCATGAGGGCCATCCCTCCGTGCATATCCAAATTGTCTCAAAGCTAGGCAAGGGTTGTAGGTGATACCTCCCTTGATTCCGAGTGTGATCGGTGGATCTGGAACTGACTGTTTAAAGCTGGTTCGCGAAATGTCGCGGAAGCAAGAGTCGCCACCGTCTTTTATTTTCTCCAAAGGGAAAGGACAAAAGCACAGAAAAATTCCTTAAAGAGATTGCTCTCGGTTCGGGAGGTAGGTTATAGAAAGGGAAGGTGTTAGCACCCTTTCTATCCATGGTTATCCATGGGCTCTTAGATACTTGCTCAATGTGTTTCCAAAATTGTTTGTTTGCTTTTCAATGTGGGTTTAAAAAAGTTTCTTTGAAAAATTTCAGTTCGACTCATACGTCAGAGTGTTTGAAAAATTTGCTTTGAAAGCTTTTGAAAATGTGTTGGTGTGAAAAGTATTTTTGTTTGAAATTAGAGCAAGTATCCTTGAGAACCTACCTACCCTAAGGAATTCGTCTGTGTAAATGTCCTTTAAAGTAATGCCATCCCACCATTGAGAGGTAGGTAGCACCACCGTTGGAGGTGTTCGGGTCAATTCGAGTTTGTAGGGACATGATGATCACCAGAGCAATGGGAAGACACCTTAGAAGCTACCCTCATGCCAGGTTCCCGGATCATGAGGACTTACTAAGACATCCTCTACTCGACGATCACCTTTCGAGGCAAGGCAACAGTGAAGCGTACCCTAGGGGTGGTGTGTGCGATTTGTGTGTCAGATTCATTGATATTTGTCTTGTCATGTTGGTTTTGTTCTACGCTTGATTTTAATTAGGGCCATTCATTCTTGCATGCATATTAACAGTTAAATATTTGCGAAAAAATAAATCTAAGGCTATTACAAATGGCGCGGGTCCACATCGCCAAAATTAAACCGGACCCGATTTAGCGGAAAATAAATAAAGCGAATAAAAGTGCGAGAAATTTAAGTTACATGGCTTTGGGAGAGATACAAAATTATAATAAATGACATAAAATAAATGCGCAAAATAAAATAATTAAAAAACAATGGGCGTTGGACCCTTTTGCAAAATATTTAATTTAATAAGGAATTAAAATTAAAATTTGAATGTTTTTGGTATTTTTGTATTTTTTAAGATTAAGGAGAAATTAATTAAAAAGGAAGCGTCAAACCCTAATTCTAACATTTTTTAAGTTTATTGTGAAAATATTGAATTTTTGACCTAATTTAAACCTAAATTATATTTATGTACAATGTAATTATGAAAATAAATAAATAATAATATTATGATAAAAAGAAAAAATTAAAAGGAGTGGAAATTATTAATTAACCTAATTCTAATTATTTTTTTTTATTTAATACGAAAAGAATTAAAATTGCAAACATCCTAATTAAAACTAAATTCATTATGTATTAATTTATTTACAAGAAAATAATTATAATAAAAATATTTATTCTTTTTTTGGTCTTTTCTGATTTTTAATTAAGTTTTTATATTTTGTAAAAAAAACAATTAATTAATTTAAACAACAATTAAAATGAAAATAATAATTAAAACAAGAATAAAAAATAAAATAAAAAAAATGAAGGCAAACCAGGGTGGGGTGTAGCCCCAAATGTGAGGTTCAGGCCTAGCAATTCAGGCCCAGTAAGCTGGAAATTTGTTGACCTTCCTGGATCCTATGTGATGCGCTTGACCAGGTGCAGCGTGTCCCTTGAATCTATGCCTTTGGTTTGATCGTTTAGGACGCGTGTAGGTTTGATCATTGAGGATGCGTGGTATGCCTACGTTACTGAAGCGCATAGGAATTGCTTTTGAAAAATAACATGGAAGTTTGTAAGACCTGGGGCTCGAACCCAGGTCAAGGGAATTACCAGCGCTTGCCTCCACCACCTGAGCCAATTGACATGTTTGATATATAATTAAACAATGAATATAATAAGAATAAACAAGAGTTAGTGCCCCAACACGCGCGTAATTTCAAACTGGCCTATCACGTGTTGACACGATGTTGTCTTCTCCATCATCCCTGTAAACAGAAGCATATGGCAACGGTTTTCGTTGTGTTTTCTTAGGGCCTCTACCAGAAAATAGCGAACAGCCCCTCGACGCTCATAAATTGAGCGCGAGGGTTGGAATCTCTCCGTCTAAATATGCTGAGTCCAATGGCGTGAGTCTGGAACCTTAATTTTACCTTGGGTAGAAAACCCCAATTTTGAAAACCTGTAACCCTAATATCCAAACATGGTAGATTCGCGTATGGTCAATAAAAACACAATTAAAGGCAATGGTTAGCTTAGAAACATCATTATGAGCATGAATCAATAAAGAAAAGTGCAAAAAGATGCTTGAATTATGATGCACGATTTCAAAAATTTTGCTTTACAGTTTGAGTTATCTCTACCAATTCCTGGAGTTTTGAAGGATGTTTGGAGTTGGGATATGATCAGGAGTCCACGAGCAAGCTTTTGGGGTGGGTATTAGGGCTTAAAACCACCTATAACCTTGAAATCAGTTTTGAGTTTTTATGGAAAAATTTCAATGTGCAATAGCTTTTTTGGGCGCAGCTTAGAGTCTAATGCCATTAGGTCTTTGATTCTGAATATGTAGTGAGCATGCTAGGTCAACAAAACTTGACAAAATCCAAGGCATTCATTGTTTGGATTTTTGATTTTGTTAAGAATCTTTTCACATCTTTTTTCATGTTGTTTTTGCACAAATCATATCCCAATGCTCCAAATCTTTCCAAATTGGCTTAGGCACGAATTATTGAGCCTAAAATGTGTACAAAAAGATTCATTAGGTCAAGTTAGATATTTTCTATATATTTAAATAATTTAAATGAATTAATATTGATATAAATTCAAATAAATAATTAAAAAATGAGAAAATACTTCCCTTTGGGCCTAATGGTCGTGCATAGGCTTGGCATGAAGAAACTTGGAAGAAAAATGGGCCCATTAGCATTTTTGGATCATTTGAAGTAAAGTTGACTTTCAAAAATTTCCAAAAATTTCCCAACTTCCACAAGGCATAACTTGCTCAATTTTTAAGCTTTTCACATGTTCTTGGACATTTTGGAAAGGTCTTTGAGTCCTTTAACCAATGCATTTTGTCCCATGTCATTTTGATTTACCAATCTCAAGTTATGGCCTTTGACTTAAAGTCCCTTTTTGTTGACTTTTGAAAATGACCTATAATGTTGAAATTGATAACTTTTTGTGAGAGCATTTCTTGGACTTGAAGTATGAAGATGAGTTGTAGGAAATGTCTTTCTCTTCAAAGTGAGCTTTGGATGGAAATTTTCTGATAATCCATGTGAAAGTTATGCCCTGGTCAATTTCAGTTGACTTTTTCAGCTGTCCAAATGTAGCAACTTTTGCATCTTTGATGATTTTCTGAGCCAAATTTTGAGAATCATGATCAAGCATTGATCAAATGATGTTTGTGGCTTCAAAATGATATGTTGACCAAAAATTTGAACTTTTGACTGCCAAATGACCATTTTGCCCCTACAGTTGACTGTAGTGCAATTTAGGGTTTTGACTGTGCAATTTGGAGCTGAATGCCTTGAAACTTGATATGAGGATACTTGACCATCTTTGTAGGCATGTGAGACTTGATTGGGTTCTTGAAAACTTCCTTTCTTTGATCAGAACACAAACCTTAGTTTTGACTGTATAGGAGACAGTTGCACTGCACAACCCTTGGGGAATTTTGTGACTTGGCTTGACAATTTCTTGAAGAATATGGGAGGGAAAATTTTGGGGTACAACAGTTGCCCCTGTTCAATCTTCTTAAACCTGAGGATGCAGATTGGCTGACGTGCCTTTCGTAATCCGAGGGTAGAAGATGATTGGACACTAGAGTGCCCAGAAATTTGCGCTCACATAGTAACAGTGATGGGGGAATGGGCTTATAGAGGCCATTTGGAGATTGCTGGATAGGATGATGGGCTTATAGATGCCATCTGGATGTTGATCGCGTAGGAGATTCCTTAGCGAGAACCTGCATACCTGCAAAAGAAAAATGAGTACCTGACACGTTGCAGGAGCTGATTTTAGATGCTTGGTATAGATGTGTCCTGACTGGTTACAGGAGCTGAGTCTGGAGCTTCAAACGCTGATGAATGAACCAGGGATGGTTACTGCCTTAGCATGAATGGTAAGAGAACCTTGGATGACTTTAACTTCAACAACGCTCGTCGAGAAAAATCTTGGCAGGAATTACCATCTTTGCGGTATCGGGAAGAGAACCATATGCATTTATAATCTGAAAGGAATGATCACCTCACTCAACGTTGGAGAGGGAAACATCTGAAAAGGACTTACCACCTCACGCACTTGCCGGAGAGGGGACCATAAGAGAATATCACCTCACACTCATCGTCGGAGAGGGGAACATCTAAAAAAGGGATTACTACCTCACACACCGTTGGAGAGGGAACCATAGGAGAATATCACCTCACACTCATCGTCGGAGAGGGAAACATCTAAAAAGGACTTCTGGAAGCAGTATCAGAACGTCACCATATCTGGTTTACATCTGAAACTATATCTGGAAGGAAATCTGGAAGCAGTATCAGAACGTCACCATCGCTGGGTTTACATCTGAAACTATATCTAGAAGGAATTCTGGAAGCAGTATCAGAACGTCACCATCGCTGGATTTACATCTGAAACTATATCTAGAAGGGAATCTGGAAGCAGCATCAGAACGTCACCATCGCTGGGTTTACATCTGAAACTATATCTAGAAGGAAATCTGGAAGCAGTATCAGAACGTCACCATCGCTGGATTTACATCTGAAACTATATCTAGAAGGGAATCTGGAAGCAGCATCAGAACGTCACCATCGCTGGGTTTACATCTGAAACTATATCTAGAAGGAAATCTGGAAGCAGTATCAGAACGTCACCATATCTGGTTTACATCTGAAACTATATCTGGAAGGAAATCTGGAAGCAGCATCAGAATGTCACCATATCTGGGTCATATCTGAAACTATATCTAGAAGGAATTCTGGAAGCAGTATCAGAACGTCACCATCGCTGGGTTTACATCTGAAACTATATCTAGAAGGGAATCTGGAAGCAGCATCAGAACGTCACCATCGCTGGGTTTACATCTGAAACTATATCTAGAAGGAATTCTGGAAGCAGTATCAGAACGTCACCATATCTGGATCATATCTGAAACTATATCGAGAAGGAATTCTGTTAGTTGATAGTAATCATTTTTTTGTATTGACTTTTTTCCTGAAAGGCAAAACATAATTGTATGCAAAATCATGGTGCATGAACTGTATGTCTTCAAAATTAAGGAGATTCGTGTAGCATGATGCATGACGATGGGATGTTTATGAATGTATTTTTTTGTCTAAGAAACTAAATCCTTGACAGGTGCCGGGAAGTCACTCCTGGGCTGATGTTGAAGAAGAGCCTTTGCTTCCGCTGGGGATGATAGCTGCAAGTATACCGGTAGGAGAAGATAACTCCGTTGGGGAATAAACTTGGCAAATGACGGATTCTGCGGGGAGAAAAAGATATTCTAGCGACCATGCTGGGAAGAAATACTCTGTGGGGGATGCTTTTGCTGAATTGTTGAGGATGACTCGCTGAGGATACCTTGCTGTATTGGAAGTATGAATGGACTTCGCTGGGGATAAGAGATTCTGTCGACGACGCTCTTTCCGTGGCTTTTGGCTGAGGATAACCCAGTTATATCCTGTTAAGGAAATAACTCTTTAAATCAAGCCGGACGATGCGTTCGTGCGCTGCGAGGGGATAAGCTTCCAGAATCTACTGGAGGTACGCTTATTGCTTGGGGAGATAGATTCCAACCTTCCTGGGGAACTGGATTGGACTCTCCTGGGGAAGTTTTGAACCGTATTGGTTATGTTCTTCAACGGAACCTACCTTGATACCCTGGAGGACAGAACAATCAGATTGCTTAGACCACCCATTATTGCCCCTGTTTCTATGGGGGAGGCACTTATGGGGTGCTGATAGTTGTTGAGGGTCAAACCTTCTTCTGGTAGACGGATGACAAGAAGACGGGACATAGTCGTACGCTTTAATCCCTAACTTTTGCCTGGACCGCCCTTTCGGGTTTTTAGTCCACCGGGATACCCATTTTTGCCCAAGCCGCCTTTTCAGGTTTTCGACTTGCCGGGTGTACAGATTTTTATTTTTTTATCCCTTATTTTTGCCCGAACCCTTTTGGTTCGCCGGGAAGCCCTTATTTTTGCCTAGGTATGTCAACCTAGCGGGTCTTTGATTTTGCGTAGTATCTTTTCGACTATGTCCACGCTCTTAGAATGCAGGGGGGGTGCCCCTGGCTGTTTGTGTTGCCATGTTACCAGAAGATGTCTGATCGGGCAAGATTTGTTGTGGGAATGCCCCAAGTAACTCAGGCGGAGATTTGCCCCAGGCTATTTGACCTTTGAGAGATTCTCCGAATCTTGATTGGACTGCCCCAGATAATGGACCATGGTCATGTCTGCCCCTTGATTGGAAGTACTTTTGTTCATTAGGCATTCATCGTGCGAAGTTCCCTGCTGTTCAAACAAAAAGTCATATGCAAACAAAGTTATGTTAAAAATGCCAAGCTTATGTCTGTCTTGAGAATTTTGAAAGTGCATTCCTTTTTTCATGAAACAGATGAATGTTTGTAAAACGTGATGTCAACTTGTTATTTTACTGTAAGCCTTCAGGAGTCAGGATACCTTTCGTAACAGTATGCTTTCGAACTAACCCATGCTTCAGCTAGGACTTTTGAGGGTTATAACGTGGCCTGGTTCACGGTTTAAGAAACAAAGGATAAAGGCTCAAATTATTTGTACCCACCCGCTCTTCGTGATGTTCTCCAAACCTAAACTCAGCTGATCATACGTTAGACCTTGTTTGGGTCTTTGCTCTGATTTTCCAGTAATGGTTCAGATGTTGATAACTTATTTTGAATGGGCAGTCATTTTGGTTGAGGGTTTGTGAGACCTCTTTCTTGATTTTGTTATCCCTTTCTTTTTTGCCTGAACTGTTTCCCTTTTTTTGGAATTACAGTCAGCGGGATGCCCCAGTTTCATAAGTCCTCTTTGTAGGTTTAGACTTTTTGGGCTTTTCATTTATGAATTTTGATGATGACTGCCTGTCCTTTTGATTGTTCTGAACCATTATTGTCTTTGTTCGTTTCGTAAAGATGCACTTGGATCAACTGAGAGAACTACCCTGCCCCAGGTTATGATTAAGGGTTTTGATTTTCGAAAATAAAAACTCCTACTTCTTTGGCTCAGAGGGGTTGACGAGGGATTATCTTCCTTATAACTCCAGTGTTTAGGATTTGAAACAATGCCTGTACCTCATCAGCGGGGTCTGTTCAAAAGCATACCGTAATGATCGTGGTATCGTTTTCGTCATCCTCCCTCAAGAGGCTCAGAATTATTAACCAAGAGTTGACATCAGAAAAAATATGAAAAGGATATAATAAAAATAATTGTATTAATTCCCAAAACAGACATATGCGATGCATTAATAGAATAAAAGAGTTTGCTATGACAGTAATTGTTTGTATAAGCAAAGAAAAATACAACTCAAAAATTCAAATAAACAAAGGCTTCAACGATTGGGTGACGGAGCAGTGATTATGTTCGGAGTCTCTGGTACTTCAAACTGAATCTCTCCAGCGTCGATCATATCTTGGATCTTGTTCTTGAGAGGCCAGCAGTTGTCTGTAGTATGCCCCGGGCTATCTGAATGATATGCGCACCTATCGTTGGGATGATAGTTGGGTGCAGAAGTGTTCGGATTCCGGAGAGGAGCCCTTAAGGTGATCAACCCTGCCTTCAACATTTGTTGCAGTGCTTGATCCAACGACATGTTGAGTTTGGTGTACTGCCGTTTCTCTTTGCGCTGCTGCCCCTGTCCTTGTTGAGCAGGTCCAGGGCTGGAGATCTGGATTGCCCCGGTCTCATGACGACTCTTTTTACCGTGCACAGCATTGGATTCTTTCTTTCCATGATGAGGCTTTTTATCAGAAGGTGCAGCCTCTTGAATTTTTCCAGACCGGATGCCAGCTTCTATTCGCTCTCCAGTCAAGATAAGATCTGTGAATCCAGCAGACGAATTCCCAATTAGGTGGTTGTAGAACGGCCCAGACAGGGTTCCCAAGAACATATCGACAAGTTCCCGATCAGTCAGAGGTGGTTGTACCCTTCCAGCAAGATCCCTCCATTTCTGCGCATATTCTTTAAAACCTTCACTTGATCCTAACGACATACCCTGGAGTTGGGTACGCGTAGGAGCAAGGTCGGCATTATATTGATACTGCTTGTAGAAAGCAGTAGCCAACTCCTCCCAGTTACGAACCTTGGTCCCATCTAGCTGATAGAACCATTCGAGATGAGTCCCCGAAAGACTCTCCTGGAAGAAGTGGATCCACAAATTCTTGTCCACCGTATATGGTTGGATCTTCCGAACATAGGACCTGAGATGTAATTTGGGACAAGACGCCCCGTCATATTTAGAGAAGGATGGTGCTTTGAACTTATGCGGGATAATCACACCGGTTGACAAACCCAGATCTCCGAAATCCAGCCCAGGTACCTGTTGAACCTCCATAGCCTTCATCCTATCCTCCAACTGTTTGTACTTGTCCTCAGCCGGAGAGTACTGTTCGTCGTCGAAATCTGTTTCATTGTCAGAGACCACTGGACTAGGCACCTCTCTCTCATGGTGACTGCTTTCCCTCACAGATGGGGTAGTCCTCTCAGTTTCAGTCTGCGGTGTATTCCCAGATTTGCGCCTAGGGCTGAACAAGACAGTCCTCTTCTTCTTCTTGTCCTTCTTCAAGAGCAGAGCCTTCAGATCTTGTTGCCCCTGAGTCAAATTCATGATCAGCTCTTGGAACTGGGCGTTCTAAGCCTGGAGGTCCTTGATAGTCTGCTCGGCTGATGATTCAGGATTCATGACGATCGGCTGAAATAAACAGCGGAGAAGGGTAAGCAACCTGTCAAAGGGATACCTGCAATGCAATGAGATGTATGACATGCATGTAATGTTTTCAAGGACCTCGCAGGGTAAACAGAGAAACTTGTTAGAGTTGAGAACTGGTAACTTGATTGAAGGAACTTCATGTTGTGGAGAGTCCTTCTTCAAGGGTCAAAGGCTCACCATATCCAGTGGGTCATAGCCCCTGACAACCTTGGCTAGAGGAAAATAAATCCTCTTTGCCCCTGGCTAGATGTTTGATTTATCATGACCTGCATCACAAGCCCTTGAGATCCTTGAAATGGGTTAGGATGTATGCAATGGTATGATGTTATGCTATGCATGGGGTGATGTAGGTAAACCCTGTTATGAGTCCCAATTAAGGACTATAAACAGACCCTGCAAGAAATTCAGTATACTTTGTTATGAGTCCCCATTAAGGACTATAAACAAAACCTACAAGACTTAGTGACCATGTTATGAGTCCCCGTTAAGGACTATAACCAACACCTGCAAGAAATTTGGTAAACCCTGTCATGAGTCCTAGTTAAGGACTATAAACAAGACCTGCAAGAAACTTAGTACCCCGTTATGAGTCCCAATTAAGGACTAAAACAAAACCTGCAAGTAGTTCATGTGTTAGTTAACAAGCATGCAAGTAGGCAAGTATGAAGGCACACAAGTCACACAAAAGAGCCCTTAGAGTTTAGGCCAGCATGAGGTCTAGGTATTACCCTCTTGAAGTTGGTGGGTTCATACCTGTCCTAATCAAAAGTAACCGGGTTCTTAGAGGATCCCAATATCATTGACTATCCTCAATCGGTCATAACTCCAGCATCGCAATCTTTTCTTGCGGCCAGAACCATCACGAGAGTTTAGCCTCAATGGGCGTAGCATACTGCTACAATTCTAAAGGCCAAGTTGTGTCAATTAAGGTTCTAAGGTTGTTGGTGCTTAATGACTCCTTAGAAGACCCATATTCTCCTCGTTGCAACACAAGGGATATCGGTACAGACTAAGGTGCCACACCAACGTAGCCACTGCTTCACCTGTGTCGGTCTACGCCGGACAGGTCCCTCACAGCTTATGCTACCTAAACAGGGTATCCCCAGATCCGGGTTAGGATCTATGTAACTCCGATACAACCCACAATAGTAAAGCAAGCAAAGAAGACAATTGAAAACACAGTGATCTTAATCCTAAGGTACACCCCACTTTATAAGATATTCCCCAGCAGAGTCGCCAGTTCTGTGATCGGTGGATCTGGAACTGACTGTTTAAAGCTGGTTCGCGAAATGTCGCGGAAGCAAGAGTCGCCACCGTCTTTTATTTTCTCCAAAGGGAAAGGACAAAAGCACAGAAAAATTCCTTAAAGAGATTGCTCTCGGTTCGGGAGGTAGGTTATAGAAAGGGAAGGTGTTAGCACCCTTTCTATCCATGGTTATCCATGGGCTCTTAGATACTTGCTCAATGTGTTTCCAAAATTGTTTGTTTGCTTTTCAATGTGGGTTTAAAAAAGTTTCTTTGAAAAATTTCAGTTCGACTCATACGTCAGAGTGTTTGAAAAATTTGCTTTGAAAGCTTTTGAAAATGTGTTGGTGTGAAAAGTATTTTTGTTTGAAATTAGAGCAAGTATCCTTGAGAACCTACCTACCCTAAGGAATTCGTCTGTGTAAATGTCCTTTAAAGTAATGCCATCCCACCATTGAGAGGTAGGTAGCACCACCGTTGGAGGTGTTCGGGTCAATTCGAGTTTGTAGGGACATGATGATCACCAGAGCAATGGGAAGACACCTTAGAAGCTACCCTCATGCCAGGTTCCCGGATCATGAGGACTTACTAAGACATCCTCTACTCGACGATCACCTTTCGAGGCAAGGCAACAGTGAAGCGTACCCTAGGGGTGGTGTGTGCGATTTGTGTGTCAGATTCATTGATATTTGTCTTGTCATGTTGGTTTTGTTCTACGCTTGATTTTAATTAGGGCCATTCATTCTTGCATGCATATTAACAGTTAAATATTTGCGAAAAAATAAATCTAAGGCTATTACAAATGGCGCGGGTCCACATCGCCAAAATTAAACCGGACCCGATTTAGCGGAAAATAAATAAAGCGAATAAAAGTGCGAGAAATTTAAGTTACATGGCTTTGGGAGAGATACAAAATTATAATAAATGACATAAAATAAATGCGCAAAATAAAATAATTAAAAAACAATGGGCGTTGGACCCTTTTGCAAAATATTTAATTTAATAAGGAATTAAAATTAAAATTTGAATGTTTTTGGTATTTTTGTATTTTTTAAGATTAAGGAGAAATTAATTAAAAAGGAAGCGTCAAACCCTAATTCTAACATTTTTTAAGTTTATTGTGAAAATATTGAATTTTTGACCTAATTTAAACCTAAATTATATTTATGTACAATGTAATTATGAAAATAAATAAATAATAATATTATGATAAAAAGAAAAAATTAAAAGGAGTGGAAATTATTAATTAACCTAATTCTAATTATTTTTTTTTATTTAATACGAAAAGAATTAAAATTGCAAACATCCTAATTAAAACTAAATTCATTATGTATTAATTTATTTACAAGAAAATAATTATAATAAAAATATTTATTCTTTTTTTGGTCTTTTCTGATTTTTAATTAAGTTTTTATATTTTGTAAAAAAAACAATTAATTAATTTAAACAACAATTAAAATGAAAATAATAATTAAAACAAGAATAAAAAATAAAATAAAAAAAATGAAGGCAAACCAGGGTGGGGTGTAGCCCCAAATGTGAGGTTCAGGCCTAGCAATTCAGGCCCAGTAAGCTGGAAATTTGTTGACCTTCTTGGATCCTATGTGATGCGCTTGACCAGGTGCAGCGTGTCCCTTGAATCTATGCCTTTGGTTTGATCGTTTAGGACGCGTGTAGGTTTGATCATTGAGGATGCGTGGTATGCCTACGTTACTGAAGCGCATAGGAATTGCTTTTGAAAAATAACATGGAAGTTTGTAAGACCTGGGGCTTGAACCCAGGTCAAGGGAATTACCAGCGCTTGCCTCCACCACCTGAGCCAATTGACATGTTTGATATATAATTAAACAATGAATATAATAAGAATAAACAAGAGTTAGTGCCCCAACACGCGCGTAATTTCAAACTGGCCTATCACGTGTTGACACGATGTTGTCTTCTCCATCATCCCTGTAAACAGAAGCATATGGCAACGGTTTTCGTTGTGTTTTCTTAGGGCCTCTACCAGAAAATAGCGAACAGCCCCTCGACGCTCATAAATTGAGCGCGAGGGTTGGAATCTCTCCGTCTAAATATGCTGAGTCCAATGGCGTGAGTCTGGAACCTTAATTTTACCTTGGGTAGAAAACCCCAATTTTGAAAACCTGTAACCCTAATATCCAAACATGGTAGATTCGCGTATGGTCAATAAAAACACAATTAAAGGCAATGGTTAGCTTAGAAACATCATTATGAGCATGAATCAATAAAGAAAAGTGCAAAAAGATGCTTGAATTATGATGCACGATTTCAAAAATTTTGCTTTACAGTTTGAGTTATCTCTACCAATTCCTGGAGTTTTGAAGGATGTTTGGAGTTGGGATATGATCAGGAGTCCACGAGCAAGCTTTTGGGGTGGGTATTAGGGCTTAAAACCACCTATAACCTTGAAATTAGTTTTGAGTTTTTATGGAAAAATTTCAATGTGCAATAGCTTTTTTGGGCGCAGCTTAGAGTCTAATGCCATTAGGTCTTTGATTCTGAATATGTAGTGAGCATGCTAGGTCAACAAAACTTGACAAAATCCAAGGCATTCATTGTTTGGATTTTTGATTTTGTTAAGAATCTTTTCACATCTTTTTTCATGTTGTTTTTGCACAAATCATATCCCAATGCTCCAAATCTTTCCAAATTGGCTTAGGCACGAATTATTGAGCCTAAAATGTGTACAAAAAGATTCATTAGGTCAAGTTAGATATTTTCTATATATTTAAATAATTTAAATGAATTAATATTGATATAAATTCAAATAAATAATTAAAAAATGAGAAAATACTTCCCTTTGGGCCTAATGGTCGTGCATAGGCTTGGCATGAAGAAACTTGGAAGAAAAATGGGCCCATTAGCATTTTTGGATCATTTGAAGTAAAGTTGACTTTCAAAAATTTCCAAACATTTCCCAACTTCCACAAGGCATAACTTGCTCAATTTTTAAGCTTTTCACATGTTCTTGGACATTTTGGAAAGGTCTTTGAGTCCTTTAACCAATGCCTTTGTTCCCATGTCATTTTGATTTACCAATCTCAAGTTATGGCCTTTGACTTAAAGTCCCTTTTTGTTGACTTTTGAAAATGACCTATAATGTTGAAATTGATAACTTTTTGTGAGAGCATTTCTTGGACTTGAAGTATGAAGATGAGTTGTAGGAAATGTCTTTCTCTTCAAAGTGAGCTTTGGATGGAAATTTTCTGATAATCCATGTGAAAGTTATGCCCTGGTCAATTTCAGTTGACTTTTTCAGCTGTCCAAATGTAGCAACTTTTGCATCTTTGATGATTTTCTGAGCCAAATTTTGAGAATCATGATCAAGCATTGATCAAATGATGTTTGTGGCTTCAAAATGATATGTTGACCAAAAATTTGAACTTTTGACTGCCAAATGACCATTTTGCCCCTACAGTTGACTGTAGTGCAATTTAGGGTTTTGACTGTGCAATTTGGAGCTGAATGCCTTGAAACTTGATATGAGGATACTTGACCATCTTTGTAGGCATGTGAGACTTGATTGGGTTCTTGAAAACTTCCTTTCTTTGATCAGAACACAAACCTTAGTTTTGACTGTATAGGAGACAGTTGCACTGCACAACCCTTGGGGAATTTTGTGACTTGGCTTGACAATTTCTTGAAGAATATGGGAGGGCAAATTTTGGGGTACAACACCGAGTAAAGGAACATTGGGAAACTCCCCGCAACGATCGACGATGATGACATTTTCTCTGGACCGAGAACACCAATGCACATCATAATGGGTGAGAGTCATCAATCGTTGGGACCACCTTATACCTTGATCATTCTTCAAGACAGATTGTGGAAGGTGCGAAATAAACCACCTTGCGAGGATAGGAGTACAGCACATGAGAACACCCCTCTTTCTCATTGTTCGTGTGTAAAATGAGTGAAGGATGTCTCCAAGCAACGTTGGCATTGGATTTCTGGACAAGAAGATTTTGACAGCGTTGACATCTACCAATTGGTCAGGATTTGGGAACAGGACCAACCCATAGATAAGGAGTGCCACAATTCTTCAAATGCTTGTAGATCCAATGAGTTCCAACATTCTTGTGCCTTTTCAAACAAGAACTTCGCTAAGAATCCTTTGACGCCGCTTCTGGTTTCCCAATGCCCCTTGATTTCAGATGGTTGTAGATGTAGTGCTCGAGCAACATCTTCAGGCTTTGGTTCCTTCTCCGTACCATTGAAGGGTAGTTGATTAAGGATAGGGATTCTTAGGAGTTGAGAAAACTCCTCCAAAGTGGGCACCAACTGATAATCAGGGAAAGTGAAGCAATGGTGAAGGGGGTCAAAGAACTGGAATAGCACCTTTATCATGTCTTCTTCAATGTTGGTGTTGACTAGGCTGAGCAGTCTACCATGTCTTTCACTGAAGGATGAATTTTCCGGAATTCTGGAAGTGATCTCCTTGAGTTGAGGAGAGATTCTCACAAGGTTGACTTGAATGGTATTTCAGCGAGGTATTTCCATGACCTACAAAACAAGAACAATGATGAAGATCCAAACCCTTGAAATGGTTAGTAAATGCATATGATGCTTCATGATGTTTATGATGTATGCATAAAACATATGTACAAGCAAATCACACCAAACCCTAGTTTCAGGCTTGCATGGGGTTTCATAGGTAAGTACCCTCTTGAGTGTAGTTGGCTTAAAAACCTGTCCTATAAATAGTAACCGGGTTCTAAGGAGCTCAATATCACTGGATCGTTTTCATTGTTCATTGTTTTGGTTTAGCCACTTAACTGGCGACCAAAATATTCCAAGAAAACAACCCTCAATGAGTGTAGTATCGAGTATCTACCAACTTCGGACTGCACCAAAGCCGGTCATCTCACTACCCCTAATAAAAGGCCAAGATGGTCAAGTAAGGTTCTAGGTCATTAGTGCTTAGTAACATCACTCAGCGGCCCCGTACTCTCCTTGATTGAACTCAAGGGTTACCGGTACCCACAAATATGTCGCACTAATATAGCTATTGCTTAGACCGTGTCGGTATACCCCGCACAGTTTCCACAATGTATTGCTATCTATGAATGTTTCCCAAAATCCGGGTGGAGGATTGTAAACCCAAACAATAGAGTCAAAGTATAAAGCAAGCAAATCAAACAATTAGTCATGCAAGAAGGTGATCTAAGCCCTAAGGTAACCCCACTTAAAAACATTATCCCCAGCAGAGTCGCCAGTTCTGTGATACGGTGGGAGAACTGTCTAGTGTTTCGCGTTCGTATTCGCACTTGTGCGGTTGAGCAAGAGTCGCCACCGACTTTTTATTTTATCCTAAAGGAAAGGTTAAAAAAGCACAGCAAAAACCTTTTGAGATATTTTGTGGGTTCGGGGGGTAGATTATGAAAAGGGAAGGTGTTAGCACCCTTTTCATCCATGGTTATCCATGGGCTCTTAGGTACTTGCTTAGATCAATCTTGCCTTGGTTTTCAATTGTTTGAAATGGTGCTTTGTGTGTTGTTTTGAAAATGTTTTGAAAAGATGCCTTGTGCTAGGCTAACCTTGTAACAATTCTTTACTCGAATGTTTTACAAAAGGTGTTTTATCTTTTAAAAAGATGTTTCAAGGGTTTGAAAAGTTGATTTTGAAAGTGTTTGTGAAGTGGGTTTTGAAAGTAGGCAAGTGTTTTCTTTGCAAATTGATCTTGAGTAACTAAAAGTTTTGTCTACCCTATTGTACTCAAAGGTTTTTTGTCATGTTTTAACCCCTTTTAACAATTTTGTTCTACCATTGAAATTGGTAGGCAATCTTGCATTTTAGGAAGTTTATTCGGGACGGGCGCGGGTCATCGTATAGACCATGAATGCAATGGTGCCAAGTGTCTTTGGCAATTTATTTTGAAGGGACTATGATCATTCTGTTTAGGCAACACTTTGAGGGACTTATGATCATTTGATTTTGTTTTGCCAAAGATACTCGACGTGCAAGCATGGCCCATTTTGGAAGGCAACATGTGGGATTACCCTAGGGGGGTGCAAGTGTGATTGTGTATTGATTACATGTATTTGTCTTATATTAGGTTATCTAGCGTTTGATTTTTTATGTACATACAAACCCTAGGTCTAACCATGGTATAATTGAAAACTGTAAATTGCGGAATGTAAAATCTACGCTATTACAAGATAGTGTCCGGGCGTGGGGGTATAAATGTACAAGGGGATGAGACTTATAGTACCCAAATAAATTACAACCAAATCGAAGTCGCAATCAAACGTAAATATTGAATATAAATATAAGATAAAAATGTATATAAGGCAATGTGAATGTATTTGTGTAGGTGTACAAGTGTATATGTATATGAATTGTGTAATTATGTTCAAGTGCGAATTGTGAAGTTGAATCGTATTAGGGTTTTTGACCTAGATACATGTTTTAATCTTGTATTTTTGATTTATATGTTAATTATGTACAAAAGGAAAAATGTTTTAATTAGAAAATGTATTATGTATAGAAAAGAAAGCATTTTAATCAAATATTTGTGAATTTAATATTAGAAAAATGTATATATTGTTATGTACAAATATGTATGTTAACTAAAAAGTATTTTTAACTTTCAATTATATGATAAAAAATGATATGTATTATTTTATATACAAATATATTTTAATGTGTATTAAGAAATATTTTCAAGTTAATTATGTATAACAAGTATCTTATTATTTTATATACAAGTATCTATCTACAAAAGGATGTTTTAACCATATGATAAAAATGTATTTCATTTAAGTTAGTATTTTACAAGAAATAATAAAAAAAGTAAACATTTATTTATAAAATAAAATAAAATAAAAAGTTAGTATTTTACAAAAGAAAAAAAAAAGGAAATAAACATTGTTTATAAAATGAAAAGGGTTAGTGATTAATGGGCTTTGGGGAAGGCAGAAACGGGTCAGGCCCAGATTTGGACATTGAACGAAATTAGGGTTTCACATTTGTTTGTTCAGTTGAGGAAAGAAATGGGTTTAGGCGAAGCAGCGGCGGCGTTCACTGAGTTCCATCGTTCTTCTTCGTCCTTGCAAGCTTCCTGAGCAAAAGCCTTTCCTCCGGCCACCGGTGTCACTCTCGGATCTCTCTTCCCTCCATGGCGTTAACTTCGCGTCCTCGATACAAGGTTCGTTTTCAGTATTATACTCTTATCTCTCTTACGAACTTGCGTGTTTTGTTTTGATTTGAGTCTTAATTCTTATTTTTCATTATGAGATAAAGGAGAAGAGAAGAGGGAGAAGATTGGCTACCTTCGTTCTTTGGAGATGGAGGAGAGAAGAGTGGAGGCGCTGAGGAGGCCGGAGCGAACGGAGGAGGGTTTTGCGCGATTCTTCGCTTCTTGGGGATCCTGGTATCTTTTACCTTTTGATATTTTAGGGTTTTGATGATGATGTATACTGAGAAGCCCTTTTTAATTCACCTCTTTATCTTCTTCTTTCCTACTGTGATGCCTTTGGGAATTTGTATGCTTCTCCTTTCGTGTTGCCTTTGCTTCTGTTTGTCTTGAATATTTTTGAACAGTTGTTGCCTTGGTGGGTTGGATATAATGCTTTGAGATGCCCAGTGATGATCTCAGAGGTCTGAGGGCCTTGGTTGCCTTTGATATTTTTGTTTTCTGGATGCTGTGTATTATCTTGAACTGAATGAAATTTCTCTCTTCTTCTGGAATGTTGTATGCTCGTTTTCGTTGCCCAATGATGTTTTACTGAGGGCTTAGGCTGGAGATGCTATGGCCTTGAGTTTGATAGGCATGGTGCTGGTATGAAGTTTTGGTTGGTTGTGATATTTTCGGGTTATGGGTTTGTATATTCTTGAGGGTGAGGCTTTTTGCATTGATTTGAATAGGTTTTCTTTTTGGACTGATAAAGCTTCAACAGGTTGGAGTTTAACAGTAGGCTTTTTTTGCTGTTATCGTTTTTTAGGATATCAGGTTTTTTGAACTTGGTTTATGTTTGACAGGAGGTGGGGTTATGTTGGTTCAGTTTTAGCTTTTGGTGTTTTTTGGATTTGAGCTGGTTTAACAAAGCTTCAGGTTATGGTTTTTGTGAGACTTTTGCTAATGGGTTTGGTGTTTGATCTAGGCAGTAGGCAGGTTATTGGAGCATTAGCAGGTTATGTGAGGTGTTTTCTTCTATCTGGTATGAGGTTTGAGATGTGTCTTTTATAACTTGTGTGTTTTTGGACAGGTATCTGGTTCTTGCCTATATTCGTTTAGTTCTGAGTTATAGAGGTGATATTGGTACTTGGCTCAATCAGTATGTTTTCTTGTGTTATTTTGTCTTTTTTCTATTGGTCTTTGGCGCCCAACCTTATTTCAAACTTTGGTCTTCTCTTTGATCCACGCTTGCTGGGTAGTTTGACAAAATTTCTTGGCACCTTTTCCATTTTTGGTAACTGTCTATGCTGTGTAGTTTTGAACAATGCTGAATTGTGTCTTCTTTTTTGTATATCTTTTATGTCTTGTTATACTGCCTATGCCTAAGACCTGAACTCTGCTGCTTTATCTCTCTTTTTCCTCTCCAAAGTACAGTTTTAGAGTTATTATATGATTATTATTGTACTATGGTTCTGAAGGGGCCCCCTCTTATGCTGGGAAATGATGAAAAGGATCAAGTTGCTTGCATATACTTCTCTGCATTTTTATTCTGCTTTTGACAGCTTTGCTACACTTTTTGCATTTCTTTGATATCTTGGGATTTTGACTTTGCAGCAATTGTACTTCCTTGATTTCTTTGTGATATCTTTGAGTATATTTTGGCATTTGATGGGAAGTGGGAATTGGATTTGAACTAATACAGTTTTGAACTTTGGATTTGAAATTGAGATTCTATGCAGCTTGAATTTGTAACTTATGCTTTTGACATTTGCATTTCATGAATAATAAAAAAAATCTTCCCTCTCTGTGAACCGGGAGAAATCCCGTGATTTGCAGAGAGGGTCAACTGATCCCAGTCAGTGGCCCCTAATGATGAGCAATTTTAACTGTCTTTAATTAACTGCTTTCTGACTTTTTCTTCTCTTTTTGCAGATAAAACGTGGAGTACCGGAGCGGAGTGAAGAATGAAGAATTAGAAATAGGATAGAATTTTTATTTTTTCAGTTTAATTCTTGTACATTATTATTATTTTAAATACTTTGTAATAAATATTAGTATCCAAATAATAACAATTGTAACAATTATTAAATGTGAAATAAAAATTCCATTGATATTTAAAGCTCTTTCAATTCCTTTTCTTTAATTGTTTATTTGTTATTTATAGTTCCTTAAATAAAATAAAGTGAAAGTTTAAATTTCAAATATTTTAATTCTTAGAACCATAAATAATCAACTAAACCTTTGATGATCAAAAATAAATGAATTCGACGTATCCATTATCCAAAGCAACGCACAGTCGATCACAAAAATTTAATCAGATGCAATTCTTTTTTCACTGATCCTTTTGCCAAGCACTGTAATTCCACATTGCACACATCCCTTTTGACTGGTGAATTCCAACCAACTGCCTCATTTACTGATTAAATCAAGATAACGCGAATTTTAACCCGAATCTCGGAATAAACTGCAAAGTGCGGTAGAATTTAAATTCTTCTGAGAATATGCCCATAAAACCTTAATTTCTGATTAAATGCTAGATAACGCTCGCCTGATCAAAATTGAACCAAAAATCATCCCAACCCTAAGCCAACTGTATGAGACAAATCAGAGCTCTGAACATCAGTAAAAACCCTAATTTTGCTTGACTGTCAAGAAAAGTCCGTTTGTCCGATTCTTGCGCCAGTTTGAAAAGTCAGGAAATGTCTGAAGCTGAGATTGTTTATAGCAAAATGCGAGGGCAAATTTTGGGGTACAACACCTGTACAAGGAGATAGAGTTTGAAATTTTACCTCCTTCAGTTGGAATCGTGAATGGAACTGGGGTGAGTTTGAGGGAGGCCTGATGCTTGCTTGAGCTTCCTTGAACTTCCCTGGATGTATCCCAACTCTTGCCTTGCTCTGAAAGTAGCTGGAACTCCTTGGCCAAGTCAAACTGTAAGCTCTGAAGTCAATAATGGTAGATGGTGGAGGAGTGATTACAGAACAGGGATGAAGGCCTGGATTGACTAGGTATCAAGTATGTAAGATTTTTGAATGATCCAAACTCAAAACGCACGAGCCAAATGGAAGATGGATGTGCTTATGCAAAATCTGCAGTTTTGGACAGATTTTTGGTGTTTTTCAGCTTGGGAGTGTTTCAGGCCTTTGCTTATCGTGTATTGTGTTTCATAATGTTTGTATATTAGTATGGAAATGGTTTGATGTCAACCCTCTAGCAGCTGTGTCTGTTTTTACCTTTTTGCCACTTTTCTTGTATTTGAAGTAAAGTGATAAGACCAAACTTCACATGCTTGTACTGGCTGGCTTAGGGTTGGTATTTCTTCTTTTCAAGTTGCCTTAGGTCTGTGGTACTTGTATGTGCCAAGGGGACAGGTCCAATGCTCAAGATTGTAAAGTTTGCAAAAGTTGATCTTTTTCAAAATGGCAATGGAACCTTTTTGCCATAAATGGAATTACAAGTTGGATAATGATCCTAAGGCATGGATAGAAGCTTTGTCAACTGAGTAAGCATTTAATTAAGGAGTATGGAACAAGTTTGGGGCCTGTAAAGCATGGATTAGCCAGCATAGCTACTGATTGCAACTTTGTTCTTCATGAAATGGCTTGGACAAAAAGTGAGAAATTTCCAACTTCATCTCTTCGATTCTCCCTACTCAAAAATGATCTTGAGGATTTCTTGGACATTTTGTAAAGCTTGCAATGTTATATACAATTCATCTTTGAAATGCATTTTCAGATACCTCTTAGAACTAGGTGAAATATTTCCATGAAGTTTGGTCCAAAACCTGCCTAAATTAGGGCAAAATTTCACTAAGTTATTTAGTTCATGACCATGTATTCACAAATTTATATCTTGAGATCCAAGAATCTTTAGGGAAAAGTGTGTGAAGAAAAGTTATAGATTTCATGGAGGTCTACAACTTTCATGTTGGGAAATTTCTTTGAATCATTATGCATCATGGTGAAAAAGTGACCTAAAGTTGAGAAAAAATAAGAAATTTTTCTATACTTAGAAAATTTCTAAGTTAGAAAAATTTTCAAATTCAAACCCTAAATTTCAAATTTGGATTTCTTGGTGAACAAGTTTCATATTTTGACATGTTTTGATGAATTATGACCCTTGGCACTTGATTTTGACCAAAAAGTCAAAGTTTGACTTTTCAGTGTACAGTTGACTGCAAACTTCATTTGTCAATCCAATGAATTTGAAATGTTTTGAGCCATGTAATTAAGTCAAGATGATGCAATTGAATCCTTGAAATCATGCCCTAACTCAATTGGTCATTTGCTAGTTTAAAAATCAGAAATTGCCCTTCCTCAGTCAAAACCCTAATTTTGACCATTTTTCCCTTTTGATGATTTGATCAAATTTCTTGAGGAATTATGATCCAAACTTGATCAAATAATACATATAAGTTTAAAATGTTGATGTGGATCAAAACTTATGAAGTTTGACTGTAAATTGGCCATGGTTGACTTTTTCCCCAATACAACTGATTTTTAGGTCAACTATCCAATTGACTGATCAAAAATATGGTTCAAGGCTTGAAACTTGTCATGAGTGATCTTAGGGATCCATAATGATGTTTGAAAGTCATATGAAGCATTGATAGTCCAAAAATCCTTGTGCAAACTCAAACCCTAGTTTTGGGTTGTCAGTGCAATATGAGATGTCTTGAGCTGACCAAACCCTAATCCAGTCTTGGGTCAAAGAGATCTTGTGAGAAAAGTCTTGATAAATGAGAGGGAAAATTTTGGGGTACAACAGATGCCTCTATTAATTGGAATTTTTTTGATATGGGAGTTCTGCTCCAATGGTAACAATGCACTTGCATAGTATTGAGTCGCATTATATAATTTCATAAAGAAGTGTATTTTGATGTTGATGAATGTATATTAATGTTGAGATTGTCGTTGATTATGAGATGAGAAGTGGTGATGTTGTTGATCTAATTTAATATATTAATTATCATGCGCTTTATTATATTGTTAGATATCTCACCTCTTCTGTTTGAATGTTTCCCCTATGTTGGTAACGTGCAGGTAATCGAGAGTGAAGGTTGTATACCTTCAATAGTTCGAGTCGGTGTCATTGCTCTGATATGTAACACTCGGGGGGATGAACGCTTGCTGTTTGGATTGATGATTTTTAGTTGTTTAATTTTAATTTGATTATGATTTATGAGATGATTCAAAGTTGTTGTTTTGTTAGATATGTTATTAAGAATTCTGCTGCGTAGATGTTGATTTATTTTATTAAAGATGTTATGTTGATGGTTCATCCGAGGTTTGAAAAAGTGTTATATATCCACGATGAATGCAATGAATTTGTTAGAAGAATTTGTGACGTCCCGATTCATTTGTATGATTGAAATTTTATAACTCTGATTTATTTTGCATAATTGCTTGGGGTAGAATTGGGGTGTTACAAAGTTGGTATCAGAGCAAAAGGTTGGTCCGACCTTGTCGTCGAGTCGTAGTTGTCTAACAATCGAGTATTGTTATTTGAGTTTTAACCGTTATTTTTGTTGTAGTGAGAAGTTGAGATGGCTGGAAGGAATGATGCTGCTCTTGCTGCTGCTTTAGAAGAAATGGCTCATGCGATGGAAAATCAGCCGAATGCTGTTGGGAATGCTGAATCTCGTAGCTTGGCGACCTTCCAGAGAGAGAATCCACCTACGTTCAAGGGAAAGTATGATCCTGACGGAGCATTGGAATGGTTGAAAGAGATAGAGAGAATCTTTCGCGTGATGGATTGCACTCCAGCGCAGAAGGTTCGTTATGGGACTCATATGCTAGCAGTCGAGGCTGATGACTGGTGGCTAGAGACTTGTCAGAAGTTGGAAGCTGCATGTGAGAATGTCACTTGGGCTGTGTTCTGTAGGGAGTTTTTGAGAAAGTATTTTCCTGAAGATGTCTGTGGTAAGAAGGAAATTGAGTTCCTTGAGCTGAAGCAAGGAAATCTGTCTGTTGTTGAGTATGCTGCCAAGTTTGCTGAGTTGCCCAAGTTTTATCCGCATTACGCTGAGGAAAATGCTGAGTTTTTAAAGTGTATTAAATTTGAGAACGGGTTGCGCCCGGAGATTAAGAAAGCAATTGGATATCAAAAAATCTGTGTCCTTGCTGATCTGGTTGATAGCTGTAGAATTTATGAGGAAGATAATAATGCTCATTACAAGATTATTAGTGAGAAGAGGGGTAGGCACCCACAGAATCGAGGTAAACCCTATGATTCCCCAGCTGGTAAGAGTAAACAGAGAGTTTTTCATGGACAGAGGACTAGTGGGGGAGATGCTCCTGCTGGTGTGATTTGTTTTAAGTGTGGGAAACCTGGACACAAGAGTAATCTGTGCAGTACTAAAGTGAAGAGGTGTTTCCGTTGTGGCAAGAACAAATATGTTGTATCAGAGTGTGAGCACAAGAGTATGGTTTGCTTCAATTGTAAGGAAGAAGGATACATTGGTAGCCAGTGTCCGAAACCGAAGAAGGCTCAATCAAGTGGTAAAGTGTTTTCTTTGGTGGAAGATCAGACAGCTGCTGAGGATGGACTTATTAGAGGTACATGTTTCATTAATAATACTCCTTTAATCACTATTGATGATATTGGTGCTACGCATTGTTTTATTGCTGCTGATTGTGTTGAAAGATTGGGTCTTGTGTTGTCTTCTTTTAATGGGGAGATGGTCGTCGATACTCCAGCCAAGGGATCGGTGACTAGTTCTTTTGTGTATGCTAAGTTTCCCTTGTCGATCTTCGACAAAGACTTTGTTGTTGATTTGGTTTGTTTTCCATTAAGAGGTTTGGATGTGATTCTGGGTATGAACTGGTTAGAGCATAACTGTGTTCATATTAACTGTTATGACAAGTCTGTGAAGTTTTCTACTCCTGAGGAAGAGGAAGATGGTCTGTTGTCTGCTAGGAAGTTGAGGAAGTTGATGCAAGAGGAAGCGCATATGTTTTTGTTGATGGCGTCGCTATCTGTAGAGACTCAAGCTATAATTGAGGAATTGCAGGTGGTGTGTGAATTTCCTGAAGTTTTCCCTGATGAGATTCCCGATGTACCACTAGAGAGGGAAGTTGAACTTGCAATTGATCTTATACCTGGTACCAGACCTGTGTCTATGGCACCATACAGGATGTCTGCATCTGAATTGTCAGAGTTGAAGAAGCAATTGGAAGAGCTACTTGAGAAGAGGTTTGTAAGACCAAGTGTATCGTCGTGGGGAGCTCCAGTATTGTTAGTGAAGAAGAAAGATGGAAGTATGAGGCTCTGTGTTGATTATAGACAGTTGAATAAAGTGACGATTAAGAACAAGTATCCGCTTCTAAGAATAGATGACTTGATGGATCAATTGGTGGATGCTCGTGTGTTTAGTAAGATTGATCTGAGGTAGGGTTACCATCTGATTAAAGTAAAGGATGAAGATATTCAGAAGATGGCTTTCAGAACGCGTTATGGACATTACGAGTATTCGGTGATGCCTTTCGGTGTTACTAATGTGCCGGGAGTATTCATGGAATATATGAATCGTATCTTTCATACTTATTTGGATCAGTTCGTGGTGGTGTTCATTGATGATATTTTGATTTACTCTAAGTCGGAAGAAGAGCATGCTGAACATTTAAGAGTAGTATTGCAGGTTTTGAAAGAAAATAAGTTGTATGCAAAGCTGTCCAAGTGTGAATTTTGGTTAAAAGAGGTTAGTTTTCTTGGTCATGTGATTTCAGGTAGTGGCATTACTGTAGATCCATCGAAGGTTGATGCTGTGTTGCAATGGGAAACTCCAAGGTCATCTACTGAGATTAGAAGCTTCTTGGGACTAGCTGGTTACTATAGAAGGTTTATTGAAGGGTTTTCTAAGTTGTCACTTCCGTTGACTAAGCTGACTTGTTAAGGTAGAGCGTTTGTTTGGGATGTTCAATGCGAAGAAAGTTTTACGGAATTGAAGAAGAGGTCGACGTCGGCTCCGATTTTGACGTTGCCTAATCCAGGAGAGCCTTTTGTGGTGTATTGTGATGCTTCTAAGATGGGTTTAGGAGGTGTGCTTATGCAGAATGGTAAGGTAGTTGCTTATGCGTCGAGGCAGTTGAGGACTCATGAGAAGAACTATCCTACGCATGATTTAGAGCTTGTTGCAATTGTTTTTGAATTGAAGATTTGGAGGCATTATCTTTATGGTTCTAGATTTGAAGTGTTTAGTGACCATAAGAGTTTGAAGTATTTGTTTGATCAGAAAGAGCTGAATATGAGGCAACGGAGATGGTTGCAATTGTTAAAGGATTATGATTTCGGTTTGAATTATCATCCAGGAAAAGCAAATGTGGTAGCTGATGCGTTGAGTCGAAAGACTTTACATATGTCAGCACTGATGATTAAAGAGTTGGAATTGATTGAGCAGTTCAGAGATATGAGCTTAGTTTGTGAAGTTACTCCGTAGAGTGTTATGTTGGGTATGTTGAAGATTAATAATGAATTTTTAAACAGTATCAGAGAAGCTCAGAAGTTATATGTGAAGCTGGTAGATTTGATGGTTGGGATTGATCAATCTGATAATAATGATTTTAAACTTGATGAGCAAGTTGTGTTGAGGTTTTGTAATCGGATTTGTATTCCTGATGATGCTGAGATGAATAAAGTGATACTTGAAGAGAGTCATAGAAGTAAGTTGAGTATTCATCCAGGAGCTACGAAGATGTATCAAGATTTGAAAGGTTTTTTTTGGTGGCCTGGGATGAAGATTGATGTGGCTCGGTTTGTGTATGTGTGTTTGACTTGTCAGAAGTCGAAAGTTAAACATCAGAAGCCTACAAGATTGTTGCAACCATTGGAAGTTCCAGAATGGAAATGGGATAGCATTTCAATGGACTTCGTGACGGGGTTGCCTAATAATTTAAGAGGGCGTGATTCGATTTGGGTGATTGTTGATAGGATTACGAAGTCAGCTCATTTTATTCCTATTAACATCAGTTCTCCAGTGCCGAAGTTGGCTGAGATTTATATCAGTGTAATGGTGAAGTTGCATGGTGTTCCTTTGTGATTGTGTCAGATATAGATTCAAGAGTTACTTCTGATTTTTGGAAGAGTTTGCAAGAAGCGTTGGGTTCTAAGTTGAGGTCGAGTTCAGCGTATCATCCCCAGACAGATGGTCAGACTGAACAGACGATTCAATCATTATAAGACTTGTTGAGGGCACGTGTTCTCGAGCAGGGAGGTTCGTGGGATACTTATCTTTTGTTGATAGAGTTCACGTATAATAACAGTTATCATTCCAGTATTGGGATGACACCTTTTGAAGCGTTGTATGGTCGAAGATGTAGAACTCCGTTATGTTTGCATGAATCTGGTGAAAGTGTAGTACTTGGACCTGAACTTGTTCGTGAGACTACTGAGAAGGTGAAGTTAATTTGAGAAAATATGAAAGCTTCCCAAAGTAGACAGAAGAGTTATCATGACAAGCGAAGGAAAGATTTAGAATTTCAAGCTGGTGATCATGTGTTTTTGAGAGTTACACCTGTGACTGGTGTTAGGCGAGCATTGAAGTCTAAGAAGCTCACTTCTCGTTTTATTGGATTGTATCAGATTTCAGAGAGAGTGGGAAATGTTGCTTATAGAGTGGCTTTACCTCCTAATATTTCAAATTTGCATGATGTGTTTCATGTGTCGCAACTTCAGAAGTATATTTCAGATCCATCTCATGTGATTCATATGGACGATGTGCAAGTACGGGAAAATCTTACAGTGGAGATGATGCCTGTACGGATCACGGATTGTGAAATGAAGACTCTGAGGGGCAACAAGATTGCCTTGGTTAAAGTGATTTGGCTAGGAGCTGCTGGTGAAAGCATGACTTGGGAATTGGAGATCAAGATGCGAGACTCCTATCCTGAATTGTTTGATTGAGGTAAATTTTCGAGGACGAAAATATTCTAAGTGGGGGAGAGTTGTAATACCCGTAATTTAATTAATTATTTAATTAAATTATTTTTGGAATATTTGTGAAGATGTGTTATAATTAATTGGATTTAATTATTTTATTAAGTGGAGAAATAATATTAGAGATATAATATTATATGGTGAAATAATATTAGAAATATAATATTATTGGATGTGGGCTTGTTTTTTATGGAATAGAAGTAATAAGGGGGTGTGTTGGTTTTAAGCCCAATAAGGAGATAATAGAACAATAGGGTTATTTTATTATTTGTTAGAAGGAATAGAAAGAAAGAAGCAGTAGAAAGAAATAAGGATTTGGAAGAGAACGTGCAAGCTGCTAGAGAAAGTGGAAAACGGCAAGCACGAGAATCCAACCGGAAATTGTAGAGCAAACTTCAATCCAATGTAAGAGTGGGGTTCTGACTCTATAATTGGGTTTATGATGATTGATATATGGGGTTAGAGGTGGTTGTTGTTTTGTTCCTGAATTGAAATTATATGATTGTTGTGTGATGAGAATCGATGAATGTTTGGATGAATAATGATGCCTTGATGTGGTTTAATTGCTGTAGAATTAT
Organism: Vicia faba; assembly: GCA_948472305.1. Taxonomy (NCBI): domain Eukaryota; kingdom Viridiplantae; phylum Streptophyta; class Magnoliopsida; order Fabales; family Fabaceae; genus Vicia; species Vicia faba. The sequence continues at coordinate 88,257,583 of OX451738.1, read as the reverse complement.
AAGGTAATTTATGGGTGATAAATTGTCACGATTAGAGTAGGTTTAAGGCTTTATGTATGAATCTGTAAAGTTAACAGGGAAGAAGAAACGTTGAATATTGCAGTGCAGAAAACGCAGAATTTAGTAATTGAAAATAGGCTTGTTGCATTAGAATAATGAATTAATTGGAGAATAGAATTTCTTAGTGTTGTTCTTAGTTAGATTGATAGCGGGCAAAGGATTAGAACAACATGGCGAATATAAAATAACAGTCTGATGCTAGACTTAGGTTGTTAGAAGTTGCGTGGAAGTACTAGAAGATAGAAGTTCTGAAGTTAGACGTAAGCTGTTAGGAGATGCGTGGCATAAAAAAAAGTAGCAGTTCTGATATTAGGAGTTGCATTAGTCAGAAGATGAGTGGTCAGAAGATGTCATGATCAGAGGTTGAGTGGTCAGAAGATATGGCTGGTCAGAAGTTGCATTAGCCAGAAGATATGGCTGATCAGAAGATATAACTAGGCAGGAGTTGCATTAGTTAGAATTTGTACTAGTCAGAAGATGGGGTTAGTCAGAAACTGTGATCGTTAGAGGTTGCATGTGGTCATAGGTTGAGTCAGCCAGGAACTGTGATGATCAGAATTTGTAGTGGTCAGAAGGGTTGTGTCTCCCAGAGGTTACGCCATTAAAGGCTATTGTGATACGGTGGGAGAACTGACTTGAGTTTTGCGTTTGTTTTCGCAAATGTTTCGGTTGAGCAAGAGTCGCCACCGACTTTTTATTTTATCCTAAGGAAAGGTTAAAAAGCACAGCAAAAACCTTTGAGATGTTTTCTTGGGTTCGGGGAGTAGATTATAGAAAGGGAAGGTATTAGCACCCTTTCTATCCATGGTTATCCATGGGCTCTTAGTTACTTGCTTAGATCAACTTGCCTTTATTTTCAATTGTTTGAAATGGTGCTTTCAATTGTTTGAAATGGTGCTTTGTGTGTGGGTTTGAAAATGTTTTGAAAAGAGGCCAATGTGGTGGCAACCTTTGTAATGATCCATGTTGGGATGTATACAAAGGTGTATATCTTTTGAAAAGTTTTCAATGTTTTTGAAAGTTGTTTTGAAAGTGTGTTGTGATGTGTATTTTGAAAAGATAGGCAAGTGTTTTTATTTTGCAAGTTGGCAAGTAACCAAGAGTTGTCTACTCCTAAATTTACTCAAAGATCTTTGCTATGTTTTTAACCCTTTTAACAATTTTGTTCCACCATTGTATTTGGTGGACAATATTGTGTTAGGATGTTAACGGGACGGGTGCGGGTCATCGTTTAGACCATGAATGCAATGGTGCCAAGTGTCTTTGGGCAATTTTTCCTTTAAGGGGCTTGGTCATTTTTAGGCAACTTTTGAAAGCGTCATCGAGGGACTGTGATCATTTGATATTGTTTTGTTTTGCCAAAGACACCCAACATACAACATGGCCCATTATTGAAGGCAACAAGTGGAGTACCCTATGGGTGCAAGTGTGATTGGTGTTGTCCATTTTCATGCTTTGTTATCTTTGAATTAGGTTAAGCTACTTGTTTGATTGATTTTTGCATACAAACCCTAAGTCTATCATGGCATATTTAGAAAGCTTTTAAATGCGAAATTTAAAGTCCTAAACTATTACAACATAATTATGGGATGGGGGGTACAAATGTTCAAATGGGGATATTTAGCAAGAAATTTAAATCTAACTATTACATCCAAATTGAAATTTTACAAGGTATTTAATTGTACAATAATTAAATAAAATAAAATAAATATGCAAGATGCAAAAAAAATGATTTTCATATGTATGTAAAAAGGTATTTTTCATGTGACAAATAAACAAAAATAAAAAGGAATAATTTTGGATATTTTTTACATTTTAGGGCAAAACCCTAGTTTGCTAAATAAAATGTATTAATTATTTATTATATACAACATTTATTAATTATGTACAAAAAATAAACAAAAAGGAAGTATATTGTAAAAAAGTGATTTTTTAAGTTAAATATTAATAAAAATAAAAATGCATTATTTTGTATTTTTCCCCCTAAATATTCTAATAAATATATAAGTATTTATATTATTTATTAAATATGTACAAAAATAAAATATTTATTATTTACAAAAAAAGTATATTTTTTATAAAATGTTTTCAAAAGATAAAACAAAATAAAATCAGAAGATAAAAATGTATTAGTATTATTTCTAGTATTTTAAATAAAAGTATTTTTATATTTATTTACATATAAACTAAATGAAACAAAATAAATACCAAATAAAATGCAAAAAATGTGAGAAAAATATTTTTAATGTTTTTTCATGCTTAAATAAAAATATAGAATCAAAATCAAAAGGAAAAAATAAAAAAATGACAAATATATCATGCAATGGGCCAGGGGGTGTATGTGAAATAAAGTGGTGTAAAAAGGAAAACAAAACTTAGGCCCAGCCCAAGTCTATCTTCTTCAACCTCCAGCCAGTTTGTCTCAAAAACGTGCGTTTTTCATACTGATTCAAACATCCTGATTCTTGGACTTTCAAGCAAAACTCATAACACCAAAAATGTAGAGCATCAAGAGACGAATCCAGACATATAAAGAACTTGACTTAACTCTAAGAAATGAAAGAGAATTTCTTCATCCCTAATTCCTGACCTAAGTTTTTTCTAATGTTCAGGTTCCAAATTCTCTCAGCACATGCAATATAAATGGAAAGTAATTATATGTGTAGTTTCAGGGCCATGAGTAGAGCATTTTTCATTCATAAACCTAAGGCTAACTCTTCCTAGATTGAGAGATAGAAGTCTAAAGTTTTACTTGTTTCAGCTTGATACGTGTATGACAATGGAGGTACTTTCAATGGAACTTGAGGACTTGTACAGCTTGCTTGAAGTTCAGGGATGCTTCTCCAACCTTTAGTTTGCTTTGAAACCAAATGAATCGAGCTATAGAAGTCAACCTGCAAAACAGAAAAAGTGAAAATGGCAAGCTTGGTTAGGGGTGTTACAGTCTGCAGCTAGGGCTTGGGATAGTTTCAATGGATGGTAGGGAGTGTGTATGAACCAGCTTTGGCCAAAACGCACGAGCAAACTGAGTTGTGCAACTCAATCTGCAGGGATGCCCTATTTTGTGCAACAAAATGGTGTTTTGATGTTTAGGGAGGTATTGAAGGTAGTTGGCTCGTGTTTCAGGTCAGTTGAGGAGTATGGAAAGTGTTCACAATGTTTGCTTAAGTTTCTCTTGACAGGAATGAGAGTTGTCCTCAGTTATGCAATGTTTCTTCTATCTTAAGCAAAGTTTGTTAACTTGGTTTCTAGGCTACCACGGGCCCCTCAAGTATGCTGCACAAATCACTCTTGATCAGTGGACTTTGCTCATGAACTTGTGCCTCAAAGATCTGCATTGTACCTTATAGATTGTAAACTTGACATAAAGTTCACCTTTTCAAAAATGGCTAAGTTACTTTTTCTAATTATGGATTAAATTAGCATGTAATGGTTAAACACATAAGATAAGGCTTGAACACAAAGGATTTGCATTAAATTATTGAGTGTGGATGAGATAAAAGGCCTGTAATGTAGCTTGCACATGCTGAGTTCAAAAATGCCTAAGTTATGAACATGAAAATGGCCTTGAACAAAGTGACTTTTGCCCATATTGACAAATTCGATTCTCCCTAACCACAAGGTTGTTTGATGAGTTCTTAGACAATTTAGAAATCTTGGAATGTGTACTACAATCCATCTTTGTAATGAAAGTTGAGATTCCAAGTGGAAGCATGTGAAAAGTGGCCATAAAGTTGGGCAAAAATCCTGCCTAAAATAGGGCAAAATATTTCTAAGTTAAGAATGTTTTGTACCCTTGTTCCAAAAATTGTAACTTGAGCTACAAGCTTCTTTTGAGGAAACTTTGTGAATAAAAGTTGTAGATTTTGCAATGGACTACAACTTTCATGTTTTGAGTTTTGTTTGAATCCAAATATATCTTGATGAAAAAATGGGACAAAGTTAAGAAAAAATTAGGAAATTTCATAACTTAGAAAATTTCTAAGTTATGAAATTTCTTCATTTCAAACCCTAATTTGTAATTTTTGATTTCTTGATGAACAAGTTTCATAATTTGACATGTCTTGATGAAAAAAGAATCTTTACACTTGATTTTGACCAAAAAGTCAAAGTTTGTCTTTTCAGTATACAGTCAAATTTGGCTCAGTTGACTGGAATGATCATCTGTCAATCTTGTGCATTTGGGATCTTTTGAACTTGTTGAATATGTCAAGACAATGCCATTGAGTCCTCATATGTGATCTTGATTTGCCATTGGCTAGGTCAAATAGTCAAAAATTGCCTTTGTGCAGTCAAAACCCTAAAAATGACCATTTTGCCCTTTTGGTGATCTGATCAAATTTCTTGTGGAATTGTGATCCAAACTTGATCAAATGGTCCATATGAGTTCATAATGTTGATGTGGGTCAAATTTCAAGAGGTTTGACTGTCAATTGACCACAGTTGTCTTTTTCCCCAATACAGCTGATTTCTAGGTCAACTGTCCAATTGACTGGGCAAAGATTGGAATCAAGGCTTGAAACTTGGTATGGACAAACTTGTGAGTCCAACATGAATCATGAAAGTAACTTTGGGCCTTTTGGGTCAAAACATCTTTGTGCAAACACAAACCCTAATTTGGGTCAACAGTGTAAGGAGGAGTCTTGAGCAGAGCAAACCCTAACTGGATCTTAAGCTCCAAGGGTCTTGTGGTGAGAAAATGTTGAGGAAATGGGAGGGAAAATTTTGGGGTACAACAGTTGCCCCTGTTCAATCTTCTTAGACCTGAGGATGTAGATTGGCTTGTGTGCCTTTCGTGATCCGAGGGTGGAAGATGATTGAACACTAGAGTGCCCAGAAATTTGCGCTCGCATAATGGAGTATCAGCAAAGTGATGGCGGGAATAGGCTTATAGATGCCATTTGGAGAGATGGTGGATAGGAGGATGGGCTTATAGATGCCATCTGGCGACGTGACAGAACCTTGTCGGGAATGGGCTTATAGATTCCATTTGGAAGTGTTGATCGCGTAAGAGATTCCTTAGCGAGAACTTGCGTACTTGAGAAAGGAAGATGGTTTCCTGGCCTGTTACAGGTGTTGATCTTCAAACTCTTCATGCAGATATGCCCTGGCTAGATACAGGTATCGAATCTACAATTAGTTACTCACAGATGTGCCTTGGCTAGATACAGGAATCGAATCTGGAACTTCAAAAGGTTGTTTACAGACGTGCCCTGGCTGGATACAGGTATTGAATCTCTAAACTGTTCATGTAGACGTGCCCTGGCTAGATACAGGTATCAAATCCACAATCAAATGCTCACAGATATGCCCTGGCTAGATACAGGAATCGAATCTGGAATTGGTCGTCTACAGATATGCCCTGGCTGGATACAGGAATCGAATCTGGAATTTGCAAAAGGTTGGTAGAGATAGCTTTCCTGGCTGGATACAGGTGTAAACCTCAGACCTGAGAATGAAAGATAATTTCCTGGCCTGTTACAGGGGTTGATCTTCAAACTCTTCATGTAGATATGCCCTGGCTAGATACAGGTATCGAATCTACAATCAATCGCTCACAGATATGCCCTGGCTAGATACAGGAATCGAATCTGGAATTGTGACAGTTGATAGTAATCATCTTTGGATTGAACTTTTCCTGAAAAGGCAAAACATTAGTTGTATTCAATGTCATGATGTATGAGATGCATGATGTCATGATGCTTAAAATGAGATAGTGTTGTATGCACCCTATCATGTATGTATGAAATGTGAAATGTCTATGAATGTATTTTCGTCTAGGAAAATAAATCCTTGACGAGTGCCGGGAGTTTGTGGAATCCTGGGCTGATGTTTTGAAGAGTAGAGTTCTTCGTTTCCGCTGGGGATGATGGTTGCAAGAATAAACCGGTAGGAGAAGATGACTCCTTTGGGGAATAAACTTGTTGGAGAGGTTACTCTGCGGGGACTTACTCTGTGGGAAGAGATACTTCGCTGAGGTTTTGATGAGAGCTCCGTTGGGGATTCCACTGATGTTGTGTTGGGGAACTTGATGAACTCCGCTGGGGATAGAAAGAACTTCGCCGAGGATGATTTTTTTTCATGGTAATTAGCTGAGGATAACCCAGTTATATCCTGGTGGGGAAATAATCTTTGAATGAAACCGGGGAGACGCGTTCGTACTCTGCAGGGGATAAGCTTCCAGAATCTACTGGGGATAAGCCTCAAGACCTACTGGGGATATGGATTCCACTCTCCTGGGGAAACTTTTGAGACTGTACAGGGGAATGGTTCCACTGGGGTGTCTGTATTCCGCCGGGGAACAAATCTTATATTAAGACTGCCGGGGATGCTTGCTGAGGAATGCCTGTATACTCTGCTGGGGAATGTTGAGATCTTCCGGGGATACCCAACTCCGTAAGGCTGGCAGTAGACTAACTCTTTCTGGGGAGAGTATCGTTGACTTGCTGGAGATACTGTGCCTTTTCAGGGCTAATGGGAGACCAACTCTGCCTGGGGAGAGTATTGCTGAAATCCGGTCTTACTCTGCGGGGAGTGGAGGTAACTTGGTCATGTTCTTCGGCTGAACTTACCTTGGTACCTCGTGGACAGAGCAACTAGATTGCTTAGACAACTCATTATTGCCCCTGTTTCTGATGTCACCTATAATTAGTCCTTTGTTTCGCATGCAAATATTCATGATTAGCAATTGATGTCAAATGCATATATCAAAAATGAACATTGGACGTTCTTTGCAAAACGATTGGCAATTTGTCTGAAAAATTGAACTTGTATTGATTTGAAATTTGCCTTTAAATATGCGTTTTATGTACAGGAGGATGATGTCCTAGTAAGAGAATGCCGCCGAGCAACATAGAGTTTATACAATTTTGTGAAAAGGAAACAAAACAGCTATGTGAAAAATAATCCCACTAGGTTCCAACTCTGCTATCGCCTTTATGTCTTCAAGCGTCTCATCACTTTGATGTATAGTTGAAGATGAAACTGATTGATCGGAGTCATCTAGGCCCGATAGTTGATGCCGAATTCTGGATGCAAGGTGATCCAATGAGACATAGTATTACGCTTTATCCCTAACTTTTGCCTGGACCGCCCTTTCGGGTTTTCAATCCACCGGGATACCCATTTTTGCCCAAGCCGCCTTTTCAGGTTTTCGACTTGCCGGGTGTACAGATTTTTTTCATTTCATCCCTTATTTTTGCCCGAACCCTTTTGGTTCGCCGGGAAGCCCTTATTTTTGCCTAGGTGTGTCAACCTAGCGGGTCTTTAGTTCATGCATAGTATCTTTTTACTATGTCTGCATTGGCAGGGTGAGGAAGGTCGTCACCATCCATGGTGGTTAGAATCATTGCCCCTCCTGAGAAGATATGTTTAACCACGAATGGCCCTTCGTACGTAGGGGTCCATTTGCCCCTGGGATCACTTTGAGGAAGAATGATGCGCTTGATTACCAGGTCTCTGACTTGATACTCTTGTCGTCTGACTTTCTTGATAAATGCCCTGATCATCCGTTTTTGGTACGTTTGACCATGACGAATAGCGGTGAGTCTCTTTTCGTCAATTAGGTTTAATTAATCAAGCCGAGTCTGGATCCAGTCATCTTCGTTCAAATCTGCATCTTTCATTATCCGGATGGAGGATATCTGAACTTCAATGGGCAAGACTGCCTCCATGCCATAAACCAAGGAATAGGGTGTTGCCCCTGTTAACGTTCGTGCTGAGGTACGGTACCCATGAAGAGCAAACGGTAACATTTTGTGCCAATCTTTGTAGGTCACTGTCATCTTCTGCACAATTTTCTTGATGTTCTTATTCGCTGCTTCTACAGCCCCATTCATCTTCGACCGGTAGGGAGAAGAGTTGTGGTGCTGTATCTTGAATTGATCGCAGAGCTCAGTGATCATCTTGTTGTTGAGATTGGTACAATTGTCCGTAATGATCCTCTCAGGTACACCATATCGACAGATCAGGTTGTGCCGAATGAACCGTGCCACGACGTTCTTGGTTACGGTAGCATAGGAAGCTGCCTCAACCCATTTTATGAAGTAATCAATCGCTACCAGGATGAAGCGATGCCCGTTGGATGCCGTAGGTCTGATTTCGCCGATCATATCAATGCCCCACATTGCAAAAGGCCAAGGTGTTGTCAAGATGTTCAGAGGAACCGGAGGAATGTGCACCTTATCAGCATAGATCTGGCATTTATGACAAGTTCGAGAATGCTGATAACAGTCAGCTTCCATTGTGGACCAGAAATATCTTTCCCGAAGGATTTTCTTTGCCATGGTATGTCCACTGGAATGTGTTCCGAAGGTACCTTCATGTATCTCTGTCATGATCTTTTCTGCTTCAGTCTTATCCACACAATGTAGTAAGGTTGAATCATGGTTTCGCTTGTAGAGAATGCCGTTGCTGAGGAAGAATTTTGCCGCAAACCTTCTCAGGAACTTCTTGTCATTAACAGATGCGCCTTCGGGGTATTCTTGAGCCTCAAGGTACCTCTTCACTTCATGATACCAAGGTTTTTTTGTTACCTCTTCAGCCTCAAGATCACAATAATATGCAGGTTCATCCAACTTCCAGATAATGATCCGGGGAGCCTCATTGTCCCATTTGACTTTGAACATAGAAGACATCGTAGCTAGTGCATCTGCTAACTGATTCTCCTCTTTTGGGAAGTGTTCAAAAGTTATCTCTTCGAAGTGGGGAAGCAATGTCGGCACATACTCCTTGTAAGGAATAAGATTTGGGTGTTTCGTATCCCACTCGCCTTTGACCTGGTTGATCACGAGAGCGGAATCTCCGAAGATACTCAGAAACTTGATCCTTAAGTCAATTGTAGCTTGAAGACCCATGATACATGTCTCATACTCTGCCATGTTGTTGGTGCAGTTGAAACATAGCTGGGCAGTGAGTGGAGTATGAGTGCCTTTAGGGGATATGATCACAGCGCCAATACCATTACCCAAAGCGTTCGAGGCTCCGTCAAAGTGCATAGACCATCGGGATCCTTCCTCAGGTCCTTCATCCTGTCCAGGTACTTCACAATCAGTCACTACCATGATATCCTCGTCTGGAAATTCAAAGTTCATCGACTGGTAATCGTCCACTGCCTGATGTGCCAAATGGTCTGCCAATACACTTCCCTTGATTGCTTTTTGAGTCGTGTACTGGATGTCATTTCCATCAAGATCATTTGCCATCTTGCTATTCTTCCGGACAGAGCAGGCTTTTCGAATATGTACTTGATTGGATCCATTTTTGAAATCAACAGAGTAGTGTGAGTCAACATATACTGTCTCAGTCGGCGAGCAGCCCATACCAGAGCGCAGCAAGTTTTCTCGAGCAGTGAGTACCGAGTCTCACAGTCGGTAAACTTTTTGCTAAGGTAATAAATAGCGTTCTCTTTTCGGCCAGACTCGTCATGCTGCCCCAGCACACACCCCATTGAGTTGTCAAGTACTGTCAAGTATAGTATTAGCGGTCTCCCCTCAACTGGCGGCATAAGTATGGGTGGTTCTTGGAGATACTCTTTGATCTTTTCGAAAGCGGCCTGACATTCATCATTCCAACTTACTACTTGATCTTTCTTCAGCAGCTTGAAGATCGGTTCACAGGTAGCAGTTAGATGTGAGATGAATCGGGCAATGTAATTCAAACGTCCTAGAAAGCCTCTGACTTCTTTCTCTGTCTTGGGAGTTGGCATCTCTTGTATGGCTTTTACTTTGGCAGGGTCCACTTGAATGCCTTTGTCGCTTACGACGAAACCTAGCAATTTTCCAGATCTTACCCCAAAGGTGCACTTGTTCGGGTTCAACCTCAACTTGTACAACTTCAGACGGTCAAACAGCTTCCGTAGATGGTCAAGGTGTTCCTCCTCAGTTTGGGACCTTGCAATCATATCGTCGACGTATACTTCTATCTCATGGTGGATCATATCATGAAATAAAGCAACCATGGCACTTTGGTAGATTGCCCCAGCATTTTTCAACCCGAATGGCATGACCTTGTAGCAAAAGGTGCCCCACTGAGTAACAAAAGTGGTCTTCTCCATGTCTTCAGGAGCCATCTTGATCTGATTATAACCGGAGAAGCCTTCCATGAAGGAGAATACTTTATGCTGAGCAGTGTTGTCAACCAGAACGTCGATATGAGGCAGAGGGAAATCATCCTTGGGGCTCGCCCTATTTAAATCCCTGTAATCAACACACATTCGGACCTTACCATCCTTCTTCGGCACTGGAACCACGTTGGCAACCCACTGAGGGTAAGAAGTCACTGCTAGAAACCCAGCATCAAATTGTTTCATAACCTCAGCTTTGATTTTCTCGGACATCTCTGGACGCATACGGCGGACCTTCTGTTTTACCGGAGGGCAATCTTCCTTGGTAGGCAGGTGATGAACCACAATGTCGGTATCCAACCCAGGCATGTCTTCGTAAGACCAGGCAAAGATTTCCACATAGCCATGTAGCATCTGAATCAATCGTTGTTTCACACTGAGCTCTAGATTGGCACCAATCTTGACATCCTTTTTGTCTGTCTCAGTACCCAGATTTACCGTTTCCACTGGCTCTTCATGTGGCTGAATGGCCCTCTCTTCCTGGAGTAACAGTCTTGCAAGTTCACCAGGCACTTTGCAATCATCTTCACCTTTGTCTTCGGCTAAGTTGATCGGATTTTCGAAGTCATAACTGGCAGTAGCAGAGTCGTTACCAGTGAGATCCATAGTGGATTGGAACCTGTATAAGTGAGTGTGTGTAAATATAGCTATTTTGCAATATATAATAAAGAAAGAAAAGGAGCGCAAGATTTTGAAATGCAACAAACGTCCAATGTTTTGATTAATGATATATGAAAATGACATACAAAAGCCCTCACAAATGAAGCCGCGGTGCCCCGGGTAGGACACCGAGCCATAAAAGTTTCAACATATTGTTTGTTACAAATTCAAAACAAAAGAGTTCATTACTGGGTGACAAAAGTAATAGGTGTGAAGTCTTTGGCAGTCCAGTTGCTTGGTCCACTGTCGGTTGTTGGGTAGATCCAGCTGTTGAATTCAGATTCCTCCACGTCGTCCTCAATAGCATTCACCCCCGGGATTGTGATAAACACAGGAGGTCTTCCAATCCTTGCCTTACGAACAGCCCCCTGAGCCTCTACAGTGAAGCCTAAACCAAACTTGTCAGTCTTTAGAGTGAAATCAGGAAGTCGGCCCCAGTTTGCACACTCACCCTTCTCAATCACAGCCCGGGCATCCTTTAAGGAAGCCATCTTCAAAGGAGGGTCTTCAATCACAGTTTCAGCTGATGCCAATGTCTGAGGCACCTCTTCAAAGTGATGGAATGGAGTCTCAATGAATTCCCCATCCATTTATATGTACCGGAACGAGTTGAGGTGGCTGACCATATATTCTTCCTCCCCCTGAACTGTAACAATCTTCCCCCTGACCGGGTACTTCAGCTTCTGATGTAGCGTGGATCCATGGACGACCCAGCAAACAAGAATAGGATGGTCGGATATCCATCACATAGAAAGTAGAATCAAAAACTTGAGAACCAACCCTGATTGGAATGTCAACTTCCCCATGTACCATCCTTTTCGAACCGTCAAAGGCTCGGACAACAATGTTACTAGGCTTGAGCTCCAAACCCTCACAATCTAACCTATCTATGGCCTTCTTGGGTAATATGTTTAATGAAGAACCGGTGTCTACCAACACATGGGCAAGAGTAGTGCCCCTGCATTCAATGGAGACATGCAGGGCGTCGTTATGGTTCTTTCCTTTAGCAGTCAGATCGGCGCCAGAGAAGCCCAATCCATTATCGGCAGTCAAGTTGGCCACACAATCGGTAAATTGATCAGCAGACATTTCTTGCGGCACATGGGCCGTCTTCAGGAAGGAAATCAGGGCCTTGGCATGGGCCTCTGAACACAACAACAGTGATAGCATAGAAATCTTCGATGGGGTGTGCCCCAACTGCTCAACTACATTGAAATCGCTCTTCTTAATGATCTTGAGAATCTCTTCCATCTCTTATTGGGAAGCTTCAACATTGGTTGTCTTTGGTGCCTCCGTCAGGGCAGGCAAATCAGTAGCAATCCCTTTGCCCCGAGCGTCAGATGACTCGGCAGCAGGGGTAGAAACAGGAACTTGATTAGGAAGTGGAACAGGCACACTTGCAGGTGTGATGATAAGAGGTTTCTAAATAGCTGGTGGTGCAATATCTAGCGAGAACAACCTACCACTGCGAGTAATTTTGGCAGGCCCGATGATATTACTGACGCTGGTACTTGTATCAAACTCTTGCTTAACTCCAAGAACATAAACATCTGCCCCATAGTGCCATGGGATAGCTTTGTCGGATGTATAAGGGAGAGGCCCCGGAAAAGTGATAATGATAGGAGCAATCTTCTGAGTGGACATGATTTTGACAGGCTTCTTTGAGGGAGCCTTAGGAGGTTTGTTGAAAATAGTGACGATAGAAACTTCTTCAGTAGGGACAGCAGGAACAACAAGCTTCTCGAACAAGATCTCTTTGCTATCCATCAGGCTTTGGATACCTGACTTCAGCAAGGGACAACCGGCAGGTGAAACAGCACATAGCAGGCAACCTTTACCACATCCTTGAAATAAACCGGCTAGCAATAGGTTCCTCTTGACAGTCAATAAAGGAGTAACAATCTCTTCCACGGAGGCTACATACCGGTCTTCTTCCACAACATTCACTCCATATTGGGGCATGGGAGAAGTCACAACATTAGGCCTCTCGGGCGCCTCAAATTGTATTTCTTTAGCATCAATAAGGTCTTGAACCTTATTCCTCAGAGCCCAGCAATCATCCGTAGTATGCCTCGGGCTATCAGAGTGATAAGCGCAACGGGCGTTGGGGTTGTACTTCGGAGAAGATGTGTTCACCACCTTAGGAGCTTCTTTGACAGTTACCAGATTTGTTGACAGTAGTTGCGGCAATATCTGAGACAGGGTCATGCTGAGCCGAGTGTACTGCCTCTTGGGTCTCTCACCCCTTGGTTGGTTGTATTGCTGAGGAGCAGTAGCAGGCTTTGAAATCACCAACGCATTGACAGCTTGGTGGCGTTCCGGTTTAATTTGTCTTCTGGGACCATAAACAACATTGGCTTCCTTCTTGAAGGGCTTCTTCTCAGTACTCGCGGAGGCACCTTTCTGTATCTTCCCTGACTTGATACCAACTTCTATTCTCTCACCAGTCAAGATCAAATATGTAAACCCAGCAGAAGAATTACCAATCAAGTGGTTGAAGAACGGACCAGACAGGGTCCCTAAGAACATGTCAACAAGTTCACGGTCAGTCAAAGGTGGCTGCACCCTGCCAGCCAGGTCTCTCCACTTTTGCGCATACTCTTTGAATCCTTCGCCCGTCCCCAGTGACATACCCTGAAGTTGGGTACGCGTGGGAGCGAGGTCAGAATTGTACTGATACTGTTTATAAAATGCAGTAGCCAAGTCTTCCCAGTTTCGGATACTGGCTCCATCCAGCTGATAGAACCACTCGAGTTGAGCCCCTGAAAGGCTATCCTGAAAGAAAAATTGCAAAAAATCATTTAATTATTTTTAGGATTTTTTAATGCTCAGAAAAAATGATTAAAAACAATAAACATGAAAATATAAAGGAAAATGCAAAAAATAAAAATAAAACAAGAATCAGGGGGTGCAAATAGTGGTCAGGGGGGTGCAAAAATCAAAACCGAAAGGCCCAGGCGCGCCAAGGCCCAGACAAGTCATCCTTGTCCTCCAGCTTCCTCCCTGCGCGCGCGTATATGCTTCAAATCTGTATCTTGCTATTGCTTGCACAAAAACAAAAACCCATAACATAAAACATGTAGCTTGTAATCTCACGATTCCAATGATATAAAATTTGTAACCTAACTCTCAAAGATCAGAGAGAATTTTAATGGCCCTAAATTGTGACCTAAATATTTCATCAACTTCAAGGTTCAAATTCTCTTAGCTCAGTTAATATAAATGACAAATATGCATATGTACAGCTTCACCATGATAAGGGCTACATTTTTGCTTCACAAATCGTGGCTTGAGGATGCCTAAATAGAGAGATAGAGATTTGAAAAATACCTCCTTCAGCTGGATTTGGATATGACAATGTGGGGGCTTTGAGTGAGGCTTGAGGATCGTGTGAGCTTCCTTGAAGTTCCTTCAAACTATTCCAATGCTCAGCTTGCTTTATGGATGGCTGAAACTCTTTGCACAAGTCAAGTTGCAAGCTTCCAAAGTGAAAATGGTAATGGCTGAAACAGGGGTTACAGCAACAATGTAAAGGCCTGGATAGCTTTGATATGATGTGGATGAAGTGTTTCAAAGGTTAAAAGGCAAAACGCACGGGCCAAAATGAAGTTGGCAAGGATTTTGCAGAAGCTGGATGTTTGGACAGAAAAATGAAGCTTCTGAGTTTTAGGGTGTTTTAGATGTTAAGCATTCGTGTTCTGAGTTGTGACAAGTTTGTGAATATGTATAGAATGGATACAAAGTCCACTCTTCATCAGATGTGCAAGCCTTTGGACTTTTGCAACTTTTCTTGCTTTTGAAGAAAAGTGAAGTGACCACACTAAACATGCTTGTACTGGCTGGCTTACTAGTTGAAGAGAGTTGGTATACATTGCTTGATATCTATGGAAGTTGTTTATACCAAAGGAACAGGTCCATGGCTCAAGGTTGATAAAGTTACAAAAGCTTGCCTTTATGAAAATAGTAATGTGCCCTTTATGCCAAAAATGGAAAAATCTCTTGTATAATGCTCCAAAGGCAAAGATAAAGCCCTTATCCTCTGAGTTTGCATTTAATTATGGAGTGTAGAATGAGTTTAGGACCTGTAATGCAAGGTACAAGCATCCAAGATCAGATTTGCAACTTGATACCTTGTGAAAATGGCATGAACAAAAGTGATAAAATGCTAATTTCTCTTCTTCGATTATCCCTAACCACAAATGATCTTGAAGAGTTGTTGGACATTTTAGAAAGCTTGAAATATTCTCTATAATCCATCTTTTAAATTCATTTCGAGATACCTCTTTGAACTAGGTGAAAAATGTCCATGAAGTTGGGTCAAAATCCTGCCTAAATTAGGGCAAATTTTCACTAAGTTATTTAGTTCATGGACCCCTATTCACAAATTTATAACTTGAGATCCAAGCATATTTTAGGTAAATTTTGTGAAGAAAAGTTGTATATTTCATGGAGGACTACAACTTTCATGTTGGAAGTTTTCTTTGAATCCAATTTCATCATGGTGAAAAAGTGGTGGAAAGTTGGGAAAAAAAGAAAATTTCCATACTTAGAAAAATTCTAAGTTATGAAAATTTTCAAATTCAAAACCCTAATTTTCAAAATTGGTTTTCTTGGTGAACAAGTTTCATGTTTTGACATACCTTGATGAATTATGACCCTTGGCATTTGATTTTGACCAAAAAGTCAAAGTTTGACTTTTCACTGCACAATTGACTTTTGATCAGTTGACTGGAAAATTCATCTGTCAATCCTATGAACTTGAGATCCTTTGAACCATGTGATTAGGTCAAGATGATGAAATTGAACCCTTGAAAACATGTTTGAACTCAATTGGTCATTGGTTAGGTTAAAAATCAGAAATTGCCCTTTCTCAGTCAAAACCCTAATTTTGACTATTTTGCCCTTTTGATGATTTGATCAAATTTCTTGAGGAGTTGTGATCCAAACTTGATCAAATGGTACATATGAGTCTAAAATGTTGTTGTGGATAAAAAATTATGAAGTTTGACTGTAAATTGGCCATGGTTTACTTTTTCCCCAATACAGCTGATTTATAGGTCAACTGTCCAATTGACTGAGCAAAAATGTGATTTAAGGCTTGAAACTTAACATGAGAAATCTTAGGGGTCCAAGATGGTGTATGAAGGTCACATGAAGCATTGATGGTCCAAAAATCCTTATGAAAACTCAAGCCCTAATTTTGGGGTTATCAATGCAAGATGAGGTGTCTTGAGCTGACCAAACCCTATTCTTGTCTTGAGTCCAAGAAGTCTTGTGAGGAAAATCTTGATAAATGAGAGGGAAAAATTTTGGGGTACAACAAATGCCAATCCTACGGGCAGGCCGTAGATCTCCTAGGTTTCTTGCTTTGCTCTTATTGTTATTTCTTTTTTATTGTCTTTAGTCGTATGTAGCTAACCCTGGTTCGCTTCATTTGCAGGTCACATGGCGGAGCAACGTGAAAGGTTGCTAAAGTTGACTCAGGACAAGAATATAAATAAGAGACTGGCGAGACCGCAGCAGGCCACGCGGATGGGCCCTCCTGCTGACTCGGGCAGAGAAGGATCCAGTGGGTCCTCGGGTTCCCCAGACGCCAAGCGCCAAGCTGCGCTGGTCAGAAAGAAGAGGAGTCGGCCAGAGGGTGGAGCGGAAGCGACTGATGAACCTGTTTCTGTTCGGGCTTTTGGCTTACCGCCCTGCTTTGTGGAGAAGGACTTTTTTGAGGGTTTTCCCCTAACCGTGTCCGACAACGAAGCCGACATCATCAAGCGGCTCGACAAGGAAGGTCGGAGGAAACACATCGCTGCTAGCATGGTCGGAGTGGTGAAAATGGCCGAGATGGTTGTGGTCCTTGCGGGGGAAGGATCATATTCTACGGACCGGGTTAGGGAGCTAGAATCGGAGAAGGTGGCTATTGCGGCCAAGTCTTGCAAGCTGAAGGCGGCCCTCGATCGGTCTGAGGAGATGATCTGTGAACAGGCTGACTTGCTGTCGGGGGAGAAGGAGAAGACCAACAAGGCCCTCGAGGAAAGGGATTGCCTCCAACTTGACAAAGAACGATTGGAGAGTGATAACCAATGGTTGTCGAGGGAGATTGAAGAGCTGAAAGCTGCTATGCTTCCGGCTGAGGACGAGCCAGAGGAGATAGCCGCTTTGCGTACGCGCTCAGATTTTGTTGCTCGCATCCACCTCCTCGAGTCAGATTGTGTTGGCGCTCTGGCCGACAGGTTTGAGACTACGGTGAGTCAGCTGTCCATGTTGAATCTGGGCTTGAACACCGAAGACGTTGGAGTTCTATCCCAGATTATCGAAGGCCAGGTAGTGCCTCCTCCCGATTCTCCTGATGTGGTCGTCAACTCTCCGGGGAATAGTTGACTTCGTTATTATTCGGGTCTGCATGCTTGTATATTGCTTTGTTTTTTGGGGCCTGCATGCCAGTGTTAGTTTTTGGGCCTGTGTGCACGTGTTTTTCTTAATTTCTTTAGGCCTTCGTGCCCTGGATTGTAATCTTGAACATCACCGGCCTTCGTGGTCACTACATCATTAATCCGTTTTATGATTGCTTTTTCGAAAGGTGCTTTTGTTTGCAATTACCTGCTAGTATCTAGGTACATGCGTTACTTGTTATTTTTATAACAAATATTTGATAAGGTTCATGCTCGGGCGGAGATACCCTTTCGACCCTCATGATGGTTCGACATATTTCAAAATGTGTTGATTGTGCAGAGCGGAGTCTGCATGTCGAGCGTATGACCTAGATCGGGGTCCGATGCTCGCGACGTGAACTGCCCATCGCAAGCTGGGTGTTCTGCCATGTGGGTACTTTGACAGTGGAGCTTGATCGAGGTGTCCCTGTCGGGCATTAGCATTTGACTTATTGGGTGAACAACGGTGCGCCCTCGGTGGTAGATAGGTCGGGCTAGTACCTTGACCCGCCTATGTGGTCGACACTTCCCCCTTGTCGGCTAAGGGCGAATGTTCGACGGTAAAAGTCCATAGTGGTTAAGGGTTTTAGCTATAGTACTGTTTCAGATTTGTAGCATTCTAGGGTCGTGGTAGTGGTTCTCCATTTAACTACTCGAGATAATATGCTCTGGTTCTTGTAGCGCCCTGGACGCGGTAGGGTCCTTCCCAGTTTGCGGCCAATTTCCCTTCGCAGGAATCTTTCTGGTTTCTCCACAAGGCGAGGTTGTCGACCTGGAATTCACGTTTGACGACCTTGTCGTCGTGACTCAGGGCTACTCGTTGTTTTAAAGTGGCCTCGCGCAGGGCTTCCCCTGATCATATTTCCTCGACCAGGTCGAGATCACCCCTCAGGGCCTCGTCGTTCATTTCTTCGTCAAGAGGCATCTCTGTCCGCCTAGAGGGTTCCCTAATCTCTACGGGGATGACGGCCTCGATGCCATATGTTAGTCGAAATGGGGTCTCGCCCGTCGTCGAATGGGGTGTGGTGCGGTAAGCCCATAGGACGTTATGTAGTTCCTCGACCCACCCCCTTTTTGCTTCGCCTAGTCTGCGCTTAAGTCCCCGAAGGATAACCCTGTTGGCGACCTCGGCTTGCCCGTTGGTTTGGGGATGCTCGACTGAGGTGAAATGTTGCTTGGTACCGAGTTTGACGATGAAGCTTCGGAAACTTTGGTCGGTGAATTGGGTACCGTTATCTGTGACCAACGCCTACGGGATTCCAAATCAGGCGAGGAAGTTTCGTTTGTAGAAGCAGAGGATGTTATGGGAGGTGATTTTCGCAAGGGCCTCGGCCTCTATCCATTTCGTAAAGTAATCCACGATCACAATTAGGAACTTGTTCTGGTACGTTCCTTGTATGAATGGTCTGAGGATATCCATCCCCCACCAGGCAAATGGCCACGGGGATGTCAGTATACTCAACTCGTGTGGGGGAGCGAGATGCATGTCGGCGTGCTTCTGGCACTTGTCGCATCTCTTGACGTGGTCTTTGGCGTCCTGTTGCATTGTCGGCCAGTAATACCCTGCTCGTAGAGCCTTCCTTGCTAGGGACTTGCTGCCCATATGCTGGGCGTTAATACCTTAGTGTATTTCCCATAATACCTCGGGGACTGTGGATTCATTGATTCACTTCAAGAGAGGGATAGAGAATCCCCTGTGATATAGTTTATGCTCGATCACCATGTAGGAGCATGCGCGTCGTTTGGTCGTGGCTGCCTCTGTTCGGTCTGGAGGGAGTTCTCCTTTTGTCAGGAAGTTGAACATCGGGGTCATCCAGCACGAACTGTCACCGATGGCGTTCACCTCGAGCGGGATCGAGGTTTTCTCGATGCTCGGGCGGGACAGAGATTCCTGTATGACGGATTTGTTTCCGCCCTTCTTCCTCGTGCTTGTGAGTTTCGATAATATATTAGCCCTTGTGTTTTGCTCGTGCGGGACGTGCGATATCTCTCCTCGGTCGAACTTCTTCATGTACCCTTTGACTAAGTCCAGGTATTCGATAAGGCTATTATTTTTAGCCTGATAGCTTCCTTGGACTTGAGAAGCGACGAGTTGGGAGTCTGTGAAAATTTGCACTTCACGGGTACCTAGGTCCTCGGCCAATCTTAGTCCTGCAAGCAGGGCCTCGTCTTCCGCTTGGTTGTTTGAGTCGGGAAGGAGAGGTTGAGTGAATGCTCAATCACCACCCCTTCCTCGTTCTCTAAGAGGATCCCTGCGCCACTTCCGGATGGACTGGATGCTCCGTCGATAAAGATGATCCACTTGTGCTCTTTTCCTGCGGGGGGTTGTGAGCGGTCATTTCAGTGACGAAATCGGCCAAAGCTTGTGCTTTTAGGGCTTTCCTGCTCTCGTACTGAATGTCGAACTCAGAAAGTTCCAAGGACCACTTCAACATTCGACCTGCCATGTCCGGTCGGCCTAAGAGCTGTTTCACCGGCTGGTCAGTTCGCACTATAATTGTATGCGCGAGGAAATAGTGTCCGAGTCTCCTCGTCGTGTTGACGAGGGCTAGGGCTACTTTCTCTATCTGTTGGTATCTGACCTCGGGACCTTGCAGTGCTTTGCTCGTGAAATAGACGAGTTTTTGTCCGTCGGGAGTCTCGCGAATGAGGGCCGCGCTGACGGCTTTGACCGAGACGGACAAGTATAAGAATAAAGGTTCCCCGTCGACGGGTCATGATAACACGGGCGGTTGGGATAGACTTTGTTTGAGATGGAGCAACGCCTTCTCACATTCCTCGGTCCATTCAAAGGCTGCTTCTTTACGAAGGAGCTTGAAGAAGGGGATGGCGTGCTGAGCAGATCTCGCAACGAAACGGGATAACGAGGTGAGCATGCCGTTCATGACTTGTATGGATTTTTTCGATGTGGGTGTGGGGAGGTCGGAGAAAGCCCGACATTTGTCGGGGTTGGCTTTGATTCCTCATTCCATCAGGTAGAAGCCAAGGAATTTTCCCGCCTTGACCCCGAATGTGCACTTCTTGGGGTTAAATCTCATCTTGCATCGCCTCGCTTGAGCAAAGACTTCTTTGAGGTGAGCAGCATGGTCAGTGTCTGCTCGGGATTTTACGATCATGTCGTCCATATACACCTCGAGCATGTCCCCGGTTTAGTTGTGGAATACTTTGTTCATCATACGTTGGTATGTTGCTCCTGCGTTTTTTAGACCAAAGGGCATTATTACGTTGTAGTAATAGTTGCCCGAGTTGGTCATGAAAGCAGTGCAATGCTTGTCGCTTACAACCATTGGGATTTGGTTATAGCCTGAATAGGCATCCATAAACAACATTGTTTTATAACCGACCGAGTTGTCGACCAGCATATCTATGTTGGGTAAAGGAAATGCATCTTTCGGGCATGCCCGATTGAGATCAGTATAATCAACACACATTCGCCACTTTCCATTATTCTTTTTTACTAGTACAACATTTTACAGCCAGGTTGAATACCAGGCTTCGAAAATAAAATTTGCCTCTAGGAGGTCTTTTACAGCTTTTTCAGCAGCCTCCGTTTTCTCTGGAGACTGCCTACGTCTACATTGTACTACTGCCCTAGCGACTGGGTCTATGGCGAGGCAGTGACAGGCGACCTCGAGGTCGAGTCCGGGAATCTCTGCGGCGCTCCACGCGAATAGGTCGGCATTCTCGCGCAAGCAGGCTTTGATTTGCTTCCTTGCCAAGTCGGGGAGGCTGATGCCGATCTTCACTCCTTTACTCGCGTCTTTGCCAAGAGGGACGAGTTCGAATTCCCCGTCCGGAATTGGTCGAAGGGGGACTTGCTCGCCACTAGGACGCTCATCCTGGTCGAAGCGGGTGTCCAGGGCTATCGAGTCAACCTTTGGAGGGGCTCGCTGCTCTTCTACCTTGACGGGCTCTGTCTTCTGAGGCTTTGGTCGTGCTGTCGCAACTCTCTTGGTGGATCTTATATCGGTGTCAACTGTATTGCATCCCTTGGATGCCGCGTTAAAACACCTTTGGGTAGCTTCCATGTCCCCTTGGATGGTGGCGACCCATGCCCTCTTGGTGTAAAATTTCATCTTCAAGTGGATGGTAGAGGCTACTGCGGTCAGTTCTGCTAGTGTCAGCCTTCCCAGAATGCAGTTGTAGAGTGAAGGGCAGTCAATGATGAGGAAGTGCACCTTGACCTGCCTCATTGTTGTATCCTCGCCGAATGTGACCATGAGCTCGACATATCCCCAAGGTTTGGAAGTCGATTCGTTAAAGCCCTGCAGGTCTGACCCCACATAAGGTGAGAGGTGTGAGTCATCGAGCTGCAGGGTTCGAAATAGTTGGTTGTACATTACGTTGACGGAACTCCCTTCATCGACGAGGACGCGATGTACGTCGAAGTTGGCCATTCTCGCTCTTATCATAAGAGGAATGACCGCGTTGGGGGCCCCTCCGGGGAGCTCTTCGAGATAAAAGGTGATAGGTTCTGATCTACCCTTCACCCTTTCAAAGGTCACCGTCTGAGGAGGTGCCGTGTCGACCAATTCATCCAGCTTCCTCTTGGCTGAATTTATGGTCAGGTCGTTGAACCCTCCACCATTGATGACCATGGCAGAGGGAAAGTGCTCCCACCTGCTGTGTGTTGAC
Source organism: Vicia faba (assembly GCA_948472305.1). Classification (NCBI taxonomy): domain Eukaryota; kingdom Viridiplantae; phylum Streptophyta; class Magnoliopsida; order Fabales; family Fabaceae; genus Vicia; species Vicia faba. Next base: position 88,235,680 of record OX451738.1, on the reverse strand, counting down.
AGCGGTTCTTGCAAGTGTTTGGGGACGTAGAAGTCCTCGGGTCTGGTTACAGAGAAGGCGGTTTGGATGAGGACCGACTCGTCAGATGGTCGGGCATCCTCCTCTACTTCTCTTGTCTCACGGGCATCGCGATGAGGGGCATCATTTTACTGGTACTGGGCGAGTCTCCCCCCTTTTATGAGGGTCTCGATGGCGTCCTTGAGGTGGACGCGGTCTTCAGTCAGGTGACCATGGCTCCTATGGTACTAACAGTATTTGCTCCTGTCCACCCCAGGCTTGGCAAGAGCTGGTCGGGGGCGCTTGACGCTGCCATCTTTGAAATCTGTATTGGCACACTCCGCCAAGATGCGCTTGCGGGAAGATGTGAGCGGAGTATACTCTGTGAAACGCCCCGAAGGCCCCCTCTGTTCTCGGATGTCTTGGGGTTTGTCGTCTTTCCTTTTTTCCTCGATTCGTCGAGGAGGCATGGCTTCCTGGTGCGGGTTGCTGTTGGATCCGCGAGTCCTGGGGTCACGGGCTCTGTTGGCCTCTTCCCTTTCCTCGTAGTCCATGTAGGCCCTGGCCTTATCGAGGAGAGCATCGAACGTTCGGGGTGGTTCGATGCCCACTGCTTTCCTGAATTCTGTGCCGGGGAGGAGGCCCCTCTCCAGCAGGTATCTCTTCATGTGGTCCGTGCATGGGACTTGGACGACTTCGCGGTTGAAGAGATTGATGAATTCTCTCAAGGTCTCATCCTGCCTCTAGATGATGGCCTCGAGCGTCGCCTCGGTCTTTGGATGTCGTCGTGACGCAGTGAATGAGCTTATGAATTGGTTTTTCAAGTTTTGCCACGAGGTGATTGACCCCGGGGCGAGACCCTTGTACCAATCCATTGTCGCTTTCCTGAGGGTCGTGGGGAACAACCGGCATTTGATTGGTCCCTCGATGTTATGGTAGTACAACATAGCTTCAAATCCGCCTATGTGATCGACCGGGTCGGCGACTCCATCATATTCTTTCAGGTGTAGAGGCTTCTACATGTCGGTGGGAATGGGTGCCTCCATGATAGCTTGTGATAAGGGACCGCGGGGGTCGTCCTCATCACTTCGCTCCGGGGAGAGGGACGGGGACCTGATATATTGTCGGTCACGATGGCCCTGGTCACGCTGGACGTTCCTCGGACGATGTGTCTGTTGGTACGTTCCTCCGTGTCTGTCTCCGGGATGCCTTGGTTCTTGCCGTGAAGGGTCGTGGTCGTGCCTTCCGGCTTCGATGATTGGTTCTCTCTCTAAGGCGGGTCGCTGCCCTGGTGGTCAGGGCGACGGGCTTCGAGAGATGCCGTGGTCCTGTCTCTGCAGGGGAGATCGGGGACGTTCCTCTGTTCTTCGAGGAGGTGGGGATTGAGGCATCCTGTGTCACCTCGGGGGCCTTCTGTCGTCCTCTAGCACCCACAATCTTTCCCCTTGGGCAAATATGAGGTAGTTGGTCTGGTTGATTCCCGAGAACAGTGCTCTGGTCGTGGCGTTTGACCCGGCGGGGATAGGGACCTTATGGAATTGGGCGGCTAGATAGTTGAGGGGAGTTGGATTGTATTCTTCGAGCGGAGGAGGGACTGAGGAAGATGAAGTTATGGCTGCGTCCCGGTAGTTTAAGGGCCCGGGGATGACGCCCCCGGGAAGTATATTATGGTCGAGGTTGCCGGTGTTGTCGGGGCCACCGTTCTTGTCAGCGAGGTTGTTGTTAGCATCGACAATGCGGACGTTCTGGTCGTCCCGAGTTTGGTCAACCATGACGGTGGAAGATGGTTTTAGCTTTGGTCTTTGAAAGTTTATAAGACGGGGAAGCTTTGTTTCCCACAGACGGCGCCATTGATCTTACCGGATCAGAATTGGACCGTCACATTTGGCTTGAACTGAATTTGAAGAGGTGGGGGGGTGTAACACCCCTTCTAAAATACCCCGAATAATATTAATTATATCAATGATTAAAGACATATTCCATCAGAGTTAACACGGAACAAGGGATGTCACAATTATGAAATAAATAAAACTTCCAATAAAACAATAGTCATGCTACACTGAGGGTCATTATTCAAATAATTCAATCAAATTAAGACCATGTCTTACACAGCGGAAAAATACCATCACCAAAACGAAATAAACCAAAACATAATTATTCCCAATGAAATTCAAAGAAACAATTGAATAATAACTAATTCCTCAACTAAACGTTCCCCAGTGTTACAACCTATCAGAGCACGACACTGACACGCGGACTTAAAGTAACATAGCTCTAGAGCCATCCTCACCAACTCTTGAGCTGCTAACTTTAATCTGAAATTGTTAAAGTAAGGGTGAGATTTCTCATAATTAACATGCATTATAAGCTTCTCAATCAACATTATATCACAAGCATATTATTTCACCCATTTTAGCATAAATTCAGATTCAACACGCAGTTCCAATCATACAAGTCATTATGCACAAATCAATAATCAACCAAAGAATTGTAACACTGGAAGACATCCTAACATGTTACAATTCCAAGCAAACACAAATGCAGACACAATGCATGTGGTACCAACACGTGACCAAGTCACCCAACACAGATCCATCATCAACCGGATACAACAACCATCGATTCTTCCATAAACACTCAGACACGAATCCAGCCTAACCACCCATCATCACCCGGGTATCGGTTAACGGCAATACAAGTCAAATTCCACACAATGGGAATTAACTTCACCAAAACAATGCATATGCACACACATCACTAGCATGCAACATCAAATCAGTCTATGAAATACATCAATTTATCATAACTGAACCAAAACCAAAAACATGATATATCAACGATCATGCACACCATCATTAGCAACATAAGCATGCCTTTCATTCACACAATACTAATACATCCATCCATCACAGGTTCACTGCTACATACACACCCATGTGCGTTAGCCAATAATCACTTATTCCGGGATTTGACTCATTTTCAAAATAATTTTAGGTTTTAGGAAATCTTTTCATTTTATAAAATAGAGCATTAAATTTAAGAAATAACGTCCAAAACGGCACTCAAAACGGACTTACGGTTTGAAAGTTATGAATTTTCAAAGTTTAATATTTTTCAAAAAGTTACAGCAGAACCCGGTTCCTACATATGCAGGAACCGGTTCCGATCCTCAATTCTCGCAGGTACCGCTTCCACAGTCAAATTCTTTCGTACCTGTATATCGTCTACCCGAATCTCATGAGACGGATCAACAATGTACTTCCTTAGCTGAGATATATGAAAAACATCATGCAAATTTGCAAGTGACGGCGGCAAAGCAATCTGATAAGCAACTTTCCCAACTCTCTTGGTAATCTAAAACGGACCAATAAAACGTGGAGTCAACTTCTTTGACTTCAAAGCTCGACCAATACCAGTCATCGGAGTAACTCGCATAAAAACATGTTCTCCTTCGCTAAACTCAAGATCTTTCCTCCTCTTATCGTGATAACTTTTCTGACGACTCTGAGAAGTCCTCATCTTCTCCTGAATCATCTTAATCTTTTCCGAAGTCTGTTGGACAATTTCCGGTCCAATCATAGCACTCTCTCTAGATTCATACCAACACAACAGTGTCCGACACCTCCTACCATACAATGCCTCAAACGGAGCCATACCAATGCTCGAATGAAAACTATTGTTGTAGGTAAACTCAATCAATGGTAGATAACTATCCCAAGCTCCACCTTTCTCCAATACACAAGCTCTTAACAAATCTTCCAACGACTGAATCATTCTCTCCGTCTGACCATCTGTCTGTGGATGATAAGCGGAACTCAAACGCAACTTAGTACCCAAAGCTTCTTGCAATCCCGTCCAGAATTTAGATGTAAACCTCGGATCTCGATCCGACACAATACTAGAAGGAATACCGTGCAAACTCACAATCTTCTCAACATACAATTCTGCCAACCTTTCCATCGGATAATCCATTCTTATCGGAATAAAGTGAGCAGATTTCGTCAACCGATCAACAATAACCCAGATAGAATCACAATTCTTCAATGTCCTTGGCAAACCAGACACAAAATCCATAGAGATTCCATCCCATTTCCATTCTGGAACAAACAACGGTTCCATCAATCCTGACAGTTTCTGATGCTCAATCTTCGACTTTTGACAAACTAAACAAGCATACACAAACTCAGCAATTTCCTTTTTCATTCCCGGCCACCAAAACAACTTCTTCAAATCATGGTACATTTTAGTAGCACCAGGATGAATACTCAATCCACTACGATGTCCTTCTTCCAAAATACTCTTCCTAATCTCTGCAACATCTGGAACATACATCCTATTACCAAATCTCATAACACCATTCTCATCAATCCGGAACTCGCCTCCTTGACCTTGGTTGATCAATGTCAATTTATCAACTAACCCAACATCGTACTTCTGTCCATTCCGAATTTCTTCCAGAATACCACTAGTCATTTTCAACATACCCAATTTCACACTATTCGGAGTAGTTTCACATACCAAACTTAAATCTCTGAACTGCTCAACCAAATCTAACTCACGGACCATTAACATCGACATATGCAAGGAATTCCTACTCAAGGCATCCGCAACAACGTTTGCCTTACCAGGATGGTAATTCAAACCGAAATCACAATCCTTTAGAAATTCTAACCATCTCCTCTGCCTCATATTCAACTCTTTCTGATCAAAGAGATACCTCAGACTTTTGTGATCACTGAACACCTCAAACCAAGAACCATATAAATAATGCCTCCACAACTTCAAAACAAACACAACAGATGCCAACTCCAAATCATGAGTCGGATAATTCCTTTCATGTACTTTCAATTGTCTCGAAGCATAAGCCACCACCTGTTTATCTTGCATCAACACACCACTTAATCCCATTAATGATGCGTTACAATACACAACAAAAGACTTATTCGGATTTGGAAAAATCAAGATCGGAGCACTTGTCAATCTCCTCTTCAGCTCTTGAAATCCTTTCTCACATTCAACATCCCAAACAAACATCTGACCCTTCCTGGTCAACTTAGTCAACGGTAGCGCTAATTTGGAAAATCCTTCTATAAACTTCCTGTAATAACCTGCAAGACCCAGAAAACTACGGATCTCAGAAGCAATCTTCGGCGCTTCCCACAGAGATACTGCTTCTACCTTCGTAGGATCCACAACAATTCCATTCTTGGAAATTACATGGCCAAGAAAACTTACTTCACTTAACTAGAATTCACACTTGGACAACTTCGCATAAAGCTTTTTCTCTTTCAACAATTCCAACACAACTCTGAGATGTTTTGCATGCTCTTCACCGCTCTTCGAATAAATTAGAATATCATCAATGAACACCACCACAAACTTATCAAGATACGGATGAAATATCTTGTTCATATACTCCATGAAAACACCAGGTGCATTAGTAACTCCAAACGGCATAACAGAATACTCGTAATGTCCATACCTCATTCTAAATGCAGTTTTCTGAATATCTTCCGACTTCACACGAATCTGATGATATCCAGATCTCAGATCAATCTTACTAAATACACAAGCTCCAACTAGTTGATCCATCAAATCATCGATCCTCGGAAAAGGATACCGATTCTTGATTGTAACTTTATTCAGCTGTCTGTAATCAACACATAATCTCATTGAACCTTCTTTCTTCTTAACCAACAACACAGGAGCACCCCACGGAGAAACACTCGGACGAATAAACTTCTTCTCAAGTAACTCCTCCAACTGTTTCTTTAACTCCGCTAATTCAGATGCCTACATACGGTAAGGCGCCATCGACATCGAACTAGTTCCAGGAATCAAATCTATAGTAAATTCTACCTCCCTCTCAGGTGGCAATTCACTAACGTCTTCCGGAAACACCTCTGGAAATTCATTCACCACTGACAATCCATCACTCTTTACTTTTCCCTCTGCTTCTATTGCAGAATACAACATAAATACCACAACACCATCTTTCACAGCTAGGTTTATCTGTTTAACCGACATAGTCACATCTTCGACACCAACCTCTTCAGGAAAAATAACCGTCTTCGCAAAACAGTTGATATGAACCTCGTTGAATTCCAACCAGTTCATTCCAAGGATGATATCAATTTGTTCTAACGGTAGGCACACTAAATCCATACCGAAACCCCTACCAAAAATCACAATAGGACAATTCCTACAAACATACGAAGTAGTCACTGAACCCGACGCAGGAGTACCAATAACCATACTTCCATCCATATTAGAAATTTCCAAATTCAATCTTTTAGCACAATCCAAAGCAATAAAAGAATGCGTAGCTCCAGTATCAATAATCGCAATCAAAGGTATGTCATTAATAAAACATGTACCTTTAATCAGCCGATCATCTGGCTTAGTCTCTGACCCAGACAATGAAAACACTTTACCACCAGCTTGCTCCTTCTTGGGTTTTGTACACTGAGGACGAGTATGACCTTCTTCACCACAGTTGTAACAAGTCACCACTCTTACTCTATAATCATTGGCCACATGGCCTAGTTTCCCACACTTGAAACACTTCTTATCATTACTTTTGTAATCCACCATACGATGTCCTGTCTCACCACACTTGTAGCACTTAATGGAAGAACTAGAATCTCCTCCACCAAACTTCTTCCAACCACCAGGTCTCTGATTACTTCTATCATAAGGCTTACCACGATCCATCTGTTGCTTACCCTTCCTATCAACATACCCTCGAGCATTCGACTTAGTGCTAGCAAGATCCTCCTCTAAAATCCTACTACAGTCAACCAGATCAGGAAATCTTCGGATACGCTGATACCGAATACCCTGCTTAATCTCATCACGAAGACCATTCTCAAACTTGATACATTTGGAAAATTCTCCATCTGCATCGTTAGTATAATGAGCATAATACTTCGCTAACTCAGTAAACTTCGAAGCATACTCACTGACAGTCTTGTTACCCTGCTTGAGTTCCAGAAACTCAATCTCCTTCTTGCCTTTGATGTCCTCAGGAAAGTACCTTCTCAGAAAAGCCATCCTGAACACAGCCCAAGTCAATGCAATACCATCTTCTTCCATTTCAGTTCTGGTAGCAACCCACCAGTCATCAGCTTCCTCTGCTAACATGTGAGTTCCGTATCTCACCTTTAGCCCTTCAGCACAGTCAATTACTCTGAAGATCCTCTCGATCTCCTTCAACCACTTCTGAGCACCTTCGGTATCATGTGCACCCTTGAACAACGGAGGATTATTCCTCTGAAAATTCCCCAATTGTCGGTCAGCACCAATCACAGCTCCCTGCTGGTTCCCTCCGAGTACTCCAGCCAACATTCCCAATGCTTCAGTAATAGCATCGTCGTTTCTTCCGTTACCTCTTCCGGCCATTGTTCTGTAACATTACAAAACAACCTCATTAGCACACAAGTATCGACAATGTCATCTTACAGTAGTCGCATACAAAAGGGATAACAACACAAGACAAGACCGACTATGCTCTGATACCACTATTGTAACACCCCTTCTAAAATACCCCGAATAATATTAATTATATCAATGATTAAAGACATATTCCATCAGAGTTAACACGAAACAAGGGATGTCACAATTATGAAATAAATAAAACTTCCAATAAAACAGTAGTCATGCTACACTGAGGGTCATTATTCAAATAATTCAATCAAATTAAGACCATGTCTTACACAGCGGAAAAATACCATAACCAAAACGAAATAAACCAAAACATAATTATTCCCAATGAAATTCAAAGAAACAATTGAATAATAACTAATTCCTCAACTAAACGTTCCGCAGTGTTACAACCTATCAGAGCACGACACTGACACGCGGACTTAAAGTACATAGCTCTAGAGCCATCCTCACCAACTCCTGAGCTGCTAACTTTAATTTGAAATTGTTAAAGTAAGGGTGAGATTTCTCATAATTAACATGCATTATAAGCTTCTCAATCAACATTATATCACAAGCATATTATTTCACCCATTTTAGCATAAATTCAGATTCAACGCGCAGTTCCAATCATATAAGTCATTATGCACAAATCAATAATCAACCAAAGAATTGTAACACTGGAAGACATCTTAACATGTTACAATTCCATGCAAACACAAATGCAGACACAATGCATGTGGTACCAACACGTGACCAAGTCACCCAACATTAATCCATCATCAACCAGATACATCAACCATCAATTCGTCCATAAACACTCTGACACGAATCCAGCCTAACCACCCATCATCACCCGGGTATCAGTTAACGGCAATACAAGTCAAATTCCACACAATGGGAATTAACTTCACTAAAACAATGCATATGCACGCACATCACTAGCATGCAACATCAAATCAGTCTATGAAATACATCAATTTATCATAACTGAACCAAAACCAAAAACATGATATCTCAACGATCATGCACACCATCATTAGCAACATAAACATGCCTTTCATTCACACAATACTAATACATCCATCCATCACAGGTTCACTGCTACATACACACCCATGTGCGTTAGCCAATAATCACTTATTCTGGGATTTGACTAATTTTCAAAATAATTTTAGGTTTTAGGAAATATTTTCATTTTATAAAATAGAGCATTAAATTTAAGAAATAACGTCCAAAACGGCACTCAAAATGGACTTACGGTTTGAAAGTTATGAATTTTCAAAGTTTAATATTTTTCAAAAAGTTACAGCAGAACCCGGTTCCTACATATGCAGGAACCGGTTCCTGCGAAGTTCAAAAATCACGCTTATGGAAAAATGTATGGGAACCCGGTTCCTACCTATACAGGAACCGGTTCCTACGTGCATTTTTGCCAGTTTTTATAAATTCACACAGTGGAACCCGGTTCCTCCCCACTGGGAACCGGTTCCCATGACCTGCAGAGTCAAATTCTGCACTTTTGACAGCATTTATTCATTCTAAACCAATTCCAAACATACCCATACGAATTGCAACATGAGAAACACCAAAACACATCCATTTTGTACCATTATAACATCAAACAACATTATTTCATCATTCCTTTTTATCATCTGACACCCTAATGGTTTTCAACCTACAATTCGACGCAATAGGGACAATTCTACGGAACCCTAGAATTCCAAACCGGGATTCCCTAACATACTATGATCCATACTATTGAATATCTAAACTAATAATACGAATTAAATAATCGAAATCACCCCTTACCTTGTGGGTTCTTCGAATTCTGACGCTTCCGGTTTTCTCCTTCTTTTTCCTCTTCTCAAATGCACGTATGATGAATATTCCAAAATAACTCTCTTTCTCTTCTTTTTCCTTTTAATACTACTTTTAATATTCTAATAAAATAATTAAATTAGTAATTAGTAAGAGTAGAGTATTTTACCCCTCACACCCTCTAATCACTCTTCACACCACCAATACTTCTTTCCTTTAATTAATTAAATTAATTCCAATAATCCAAAAATACCAATAATTAAATTTCCAATTAAATTAATAATTAAAAATTCTAATTATTTAATAATCAGATTATTTGGGGTGTCACAACTCTCCCCAACTAAAAGAGTTTTCGTCCTCGAAAACATACCTTAGACGAACAGTTCGGGATACGAGTCCTTCATCTGACTCTCCAGCTCCCAAGTGACATTTCCATCTGCTGGTCCTCCCCAAGCCACTCTTACCAATGCGATCTCCTTGCCTCGCAACTATTTCAACTTCCGATCCTCAATTCTCGCAGGTACCGCTTCCACAGTCAAATTCTCTCGTACCTGTATATCGTCTACCCAAATCTCATGAGACGGATCAACAATGTACTTCCTTAGCTGAGATATATGAAAAACATCATGCAAATTTGCAAGTGACGGCGGCAAAGCAATCTGATAAGCAACTTTCCTAACTCTCTTGGTAATCTAAAACGGACCAATAAAACGTGGAGTCAACTTCTTTGACTTCAAAGCTCGACCAATACCAGTCATCGGAGTAACTCGCATAAAAACATGTTCTCCTTCGCTAAACTCAAGATCTTTCCTCCTCTTATCGTGATAACTTTTCTGACGACTCTGAGAAGTCCTCATCTTCTCCTGAATCATCTTAATCTTTTCCGAAGTCTGTTGGACAATTTCCGGTCCAATCATAGCACTCTCTCTAGATTCATACCAACACAACAGTGTCCGACACCTCCTACCATACAATGCCTCAAACGGAGCCATACCAATGCTCGAATGAAAACTATTGTTGTAGGTAAACTCAATCAATGGTAGATAACTATCCCAAGCTCCACCTTTCTCCAATACACAAGCTCTTAACAAATCTTCCAACGACTGAATCGTTCTCTCCGTCTGACCATCTGTCTGTGGATGATAAGCGGAACTCAAACGCAACTTAGTACCCAAAGCTTCTTGCAATCCCGTCCAGAATTTAGATGTAAACCTCAGATCTCGATCCGACACAATACTAGAAGGAATACCGTGCAAACTCACAATCTTCTCAACATACAATTCTGCCAACCTTTCCATCGGATAATCCATTCTTATCGGAATAAAGTGAGCAGATTTCGTCAACCGATCAACAATAACCCAGATAGAATCACAATTCTTCGATGTCCTTGGCAAAACAGACACAAAATCCATAGAAATTCCATCCCATTTCCATTCTGGAACAAACAACGGTTCCATCAATCCTGACGGTTTCTGATGCTCAATCTTCGACTTCTGCCAAACCAAACAAGCATACACAAACTCAGCAATTTCCTTTTTCATTCCCGGCCACCAAAACAACTTCTTCAAATCATGGTACATTTTAGTAGCACCAGGATGAATACTCAATCCACTACGATGTCCTTCTTCCAAAATACTCTTCCTAATCTCTGCAACATCTGGAACACACATCCTATTACCAAATCTCATAACACCATTCTCATCAATCCGGAACTCGCCTCCTTGACCTTGGTTGATCAATGTCAATTTATCAACTAACCCAACATCGGACTTCTGTCCATTCCGAATTTCTTCCAGAATACCACTAGTCAGTTTTAACATACCCAATTTCACACTATTCAGAGTAGTTTCACATACCAAACTTAAATCTCTGAACTGCTCAACCAAATCTAACTCACGGACCATTAACATCGACATATGCAAGGACTTCCTACTCAAGGCATCTGCAACAACGTTTGCCTTACCAGGATGGTAATTCAAACCGAAATCATAATCCTTTAGAAATTCTAACCATCTCCTCTGCCTCATATTCAACTCTTTCTGATCAAAGAGATACCTCAGACTTTTGTGATCATTGAACACCTCAAACCAAGAACCATATAAATAATGCCTCAACAACTTCAAAACAAACACAACAGCTGCCAACTCCAAATCATGAGTCGGATAATTCCTTTCATGTACTTTCAATTGTCTCGAAGCATAAGCCACCACCTGCTTATCATGCATCAACACACCACCTAATCCCATTAATGATGCGTCACAATACACAACAAAAGACTTAGTCGGATTTGGAAAAATCAAGATCGGAGCACTTGTCAATCTCCTCTTCAGCTCTTGAAATCCTTTCTCACATTCAACATCCCAAACAAACATCTGACCCTTCCTGGTCAACTTAGTCAACGGTAGCGCTAATTTGGAAAATCCTTCTATAAACTTCCTGTAATAACCTGCAAGACCCAGAAAACTACGGATCTCTGAAGCATTCTTCGGCGCTTCCCACTGAGATACTGCTTCTACCTTCGTAGGATCCACAGCAATTCCATTCTTGGAAATTACATGGCCAAGAAAACTTAGTTCACTTAACCAGAATTCACACTTGGACAACTTCGCATAAAGCTTTTTCTCTTTCAACAATTCCAACACAACTCTGAGATGTTCTGCATGCTCTTCATCGCTCTTCGAATAAATTAGAATATCATCAATGAACACCACCACAAACTTATCAAGATACGAATGAAATATCCTGTTCATATACTCCATGAAAACACCAGGTGCATTAGTAACTCCAAACGGCATAACAGAATACTCGTAATGTCCATACCTCATTCTAAATGCAGTTTTCTGAATATCTTCCGACTTCACACGAATCTGATGATATCCAGATCTCAGATCAATCTTACTAAATACACAAGCTCCAACTAGTTGATCCATCAAATCATCGATCCTCGGAAAAGGATACCAATTCTTGATTGTAACTTTATTCAGCTGTCTGTAATCAACACATAATCTCATTGAACCTTCTTTCTTCTTAACCAACAACACAGGAGCACCCCACGGAGAAACACTCGGACGAATAAACTTCTTCTCAAGTAACTCCTCCAACTGTTTCTTTAACTCCGCTAATTCAGATGCCGACATACAGTAAGGCGCCATCGACACCGAACTAGTTCCAGGAATCAAATCTATAGTAAATTCTACCTCCCTCTCAGGTGGCAATTCACTAACGTCTTCCGGAAACACCTCTGGAAATTCATTCACCACTGACAATCCATCACTCTTTGCTTTTCCCTCCGCTTCTATTGCAGAATACAACATAAATACCACAACACCATCTTTCACAGCTAGGTTCATCTGTTTAACCGACATAGTCACATCTTCGACACCAACCTCTTCAGGAAAAATAACCGTCTTCGCAAAACAGTTGATATGAACCTGGTTGAATTCCAACCAGTTCATTCCAAGGATGATATCAATTTGTTCTAACGGTAGGCACACTAAATCCATACCGAAACCCCTACCAAAAATCACAATAGGACAATTCCTACAAACATACGAAGTAGTCACTGAACCCGACGCAGGAGTACCAATAACCATACTTCCATCCATATTAGAAATTTCCAAATTCAATCTTTTAGCACAATCCAAAGCAATAAAAGAATGCGTAGCTCCAGTATCAATAATCGCAATCAAAGGTATGTCATTAATAAAACATGTACCTTTAATCAGCCGATCATCTGGCTTAGTCTCTGACCCAGACAATGCAAACACTTTACCACTAGCTTGCTCCTTCTTGGGTTTTGTACACTGAGGACGAGTATGACCTTCTTCACCACAGTTGTAACAAGTCACCACTCTTACTCTATAATCATTGGCCACATGGCCTAGTTTACCACACTTGAAACACTTCTTATCATTACTTTTGTAATCCACCATACGATGTCCTGTCTCACCACACTTGTAGCACTTAATGGAAGAACTAGAATCTCCTCCACCAAACTTCTTCCAACCACCGGGTCTCTGATTACTTCTATCATAAGGCTTACCACGATCCATCTGTTGCTTACCCTTCCTATCAACATACCCTCGAGCATTCGACTTAGTGCTAGCAAGATCCTCCTCTAAAATCCTACTACAGTCAACCAGATCAGGAAATCTTCGGATACGCTGATACCGAATACCCTGCTTAATCTCATCACGAAGACCATTCTCAAACTTGATACATTTGGAAAATTCTCCATCTGCATCGTTAGTATAATGAGCATAATACTTCGCTAACTCAGTAAACTTCGAAGCATACTCACTGACAGTCTTGTTACCCTGCTTGAGTTCCAGAAACTCAATATCCTTCTTGCCTCTAATGTCCTCAGGAAAGTACCTTCTCAGAAAAGCCCTCCTGAACACAACCCAATTCAATGCAATACCATCTTCTTCCATTTCAGTTCTGGTAGCAACCCACCAGTCATCAGCTTCCTCTGCTAACATGTGAGTTCTGTATCTCACCTTCAGCCCTTCAGCACAGTCAATTACTCTGAAGATCCTCTCGATCTCCTTCAACCACTTCTGAGCACCTTCGGGATCATATGCACCCTTGAACAACGGAGGATTATTCCTCTGAAAATTCCCCAATTGTCGGTCAGCACCAATCACAGCTCCCTGCTGGTTCCCTCTGAGTACTCCAGCCAACATTCCCAATGCTTCAGCAATAGCATCTTCGTTTCTTCTGTTACCTCTTCCGGCCATTGTTCTGCAACATTACAAAACAACCTCATCAGCACACAAGTATCGACAATGTCATCTTACACTAGTCACATACAAAAGGGATAACGACACAAGACAAGACCGACTATGCTCTGATACCACTATTGTAACACCCCTTCTAAAATACCCCGAATAATATTAATTATATCAATGATTAATAACATATTCCATCAGAGTTAACACGGAACAAGGGATGCCACAATTATGAAATAAATAAAACTTCCAATAAAACAGTAGTCATGCTACACTGAGGGTCATTATTCAAATAATTCAATCAAATTAAGACCATGTCTTACACAGCGGAAAAATACCATAACCAAAACGAAATAAACCGAAACATAATTATTCCCAATGAAATTCAAAGAAACAATTGAATAATAACTAATTCCTCAACTAAACGTTCCCCAGTGTTACAACCTATCAGAGCACGACACTGACACGCGGACTTAAAGTAACATAGCTCTAGAGCCATCTTCACCAACTCCTGAGCTGCTAACTTTAATCTGAAATTGTTAAAGTAAGGGTGAGATTTCTCATAATTAACATGCATTATAAGCTTCTCAATCAACATTATATCACAAGCATATTATTTTACCCATTTTAGCATAAATTCATATTCAACAGGCAGTTCCAATCATACAAGTCATTATGCACAAATCAATAATCAACCAAAGAATTGTAACACTGGAAGACATCCTAACATGTTACAATTCCATGCAAACACAAATGCAGACACAATGCATGTGGTACCAACACGTGACCAAGTCACCCAACACTGATCCATCATCAACCGGATACAGCAACCATCGATTCGTCCATAAACACTCGGACACGAATCCAGCCTAACCACCCATCATCACCCGGGTATCGGTTAACGGCAATACAAGTCAAATTCCACACAATGGGAATTAACATCACCAAAACAATGCATATGCACGCACATCACTAGCATGCAACATCAAATCAGTCTATGAAATACATCAATTTATCATAACTGAACCAAAACCAAAAACATGATATCTCAACGATCATGCACACCATCATTAGCAACATAAACATGCCTTTCATTCACACAATACTAATACATCCATCCATCACAGGTTCACTGCTACATACACACCCATGTGCGTTAGTGATCCGCTGTCGCGCGCGGGTCAAAAACGAGTTAAATTGCAAATTGTAGTAACGACGGTAACGGTAACTCGAGTATCGTCTCTCAAGGACTCTTGGGTTTTACTAACTAAAATCGAAATTGGGGGGTTATTTGGTTCGAGTTTAGGCAAATAAGCTAATTATAAAAAGTGATTATAAAATAAGCTGTTTGGAAATAAGTGATTATAGAATAAGTCGATCTACTGTTTTGGGTTCCTACTATCATCGATTATTATAATTCTAATACCCGAAGCGGATTGTCTATTCCTATTTGGGTACAAACTCAATGACAAGCGCGGTGAAGTTTGTGAGATGTACGATCCTATTGTCCGAATTAAGCAAACGGGATAAGTTTTCATGGATTAAGCAAACATGACTGATCAGACACAACAACGGATTAAGCAAACGTGATGAGTCTATGTTAGGATCATACAATCAACCAAATTGAATCAATATATTTTATGCAATCGAATTAAGCATACAATAACACAAAATATCATTGAAAGGAATTAAACTTAAATTAACATTATAATAATCTCAAGTATTGGAACCTGAATTACAGTAGATCAACCCAAAGGAATTAGTTCTCCATAGTCATTCGTCCTAGCTTTTCCAAATCGTGAATGGAATTTCGTGAACAGTGAATTCGAATGGAATGCTACAGTACCACGGCTGCTACCCTAAGGGGAAAGAGAGCGACCCGTTTTACAACCCAACTGGGTCAAACAAACGACCCAGGCCCAAAACTAATTGACCCGAAACTTAACTAAAACTAGTGCTGCAACTTCAACAATTTTTTCAACCTTGCTACATTCCGAATTGGCTCTCGACTTCTTCATAAAAGTTGTAGGTCTTTTTCTTAGCTTTCCAACCAATATTAGAACGCTTCAATCCGAGTCCTGTAGCTCCAGTTATGAATTTTTTATTAAAAGCTGCACATGCTGAAAAATAAAATACGAAAATTAATTAAATGCAAAAATAAGATAAATTAGCAAAACAATTTAAAACATAAAAATAAACACAATAAACTAAAGAAATGCATTAGTACAATCGTGGAAAGATGTGCATCAAAATGCACTGATCAAAATCCCCCACACTTGAACTTTTGCACTCCGAGCAAAATGCAATCAAAAGAAACGCAAAAGCATCGTCAGTTACTCATCCTAGGCTACAAATCTTCTTCGGGTAGGTTTGCATCAACAGGTACTAATCTTGCACACTAAAAACATCGTAAGAACACTAACCACAGATAAGCAGACATAAGCCTCCTAAATACACAACCAATTTCAAATCATATTATTATACCATAGCCTAACTTACTCATCCTTTTTGCTCTTTTTCATTCAGGCGCAATCACATTAAGCCCGTTATCTCCACACACTAATAGCAGGACAACCGGTTAGTGACTCTGATCCTTTTGCACGGGGTTCCGGTACTTACGTGGCATAACCCTTTACTTACTCAGATGTAGTTGCGGGGGATCGGACCGTAATCCTCCCTACCAAGTTCAGCACCAGAAACCGCTGAACCAACTAACAAAGAGTTTTGAAAACTTTCTTCTCTTTTTTTTTTGAAGATTACACAACCGTTGGGTTAAGTGACCGGGTGAGGGTCACCAAACTTAGAAGGTGTATTCTCTTTTTCTTTTCTCTTTCTTTTTTTTTTCTTTTCGGAACATTCACTTATATTCATCGGTTTTCCTGCGTAAAGTGTGTGAGAGATGGTGCTGACTGCTGAAATAAACTACTCAAGAGCTGTCAAAGATTGAGAAATTAAGGCTAAAACATAATAACAAATTCAAATAAATTTCCATATGTAGGAGACTTACGGTGTTAGAACGATACCGATTTTGTGAATCTTTCCCACGTCTCCGCAAACCCGACTCAAATCAGTCTATAGCCTAAAACTTTCAAGAAGATGCATTTTTTATTGGTTGAAATTAAAATAAAATAAAAACTAACAAACAAAAACAAATAAAACACACGATTTCCTCCCCCACACTTAAACTAAGCATTGCCCTCAATGAAAGGACATTACTAATAAAGTAGAGAGAAGGAAAGAAGGACTTCCTAATCAAGTTGCAGTGTAGCTAGGTGCTTCCAAAGAAAGCTCCTCTATGCTGACATTTTCAGGCACCGAACTTTCATGGAATAACTTCAGCCGCTGCCCGTTAACCTTGAAAATTTTGTCAGTACCTGCACTTTTTATTTCTACTGCACCATGAGGGAAAACATTAGTAACAACAAAGGGGCCAATCCATTTGGATCGAAGTTTCCCAGCCATAAGCTTAAGGCGGGAGTTAAACAGTAAAACCTGTTGGCCCACAGAAAATTCCTTCCTAGAAATCATTTTATCATGGAAGTGCTTAGTTTTTTCTTTATAAATCCTAGAGCTCTCATAAGCCTCTAATCTAAGCTCTTCCAACTGTTGTAATTGGAGTTTTCTTTCTATACCTGCTTGTTGCATCTCCAAATTACAACTTTTCACTGCCCAATAAGCACGGTGTTCTAACTCAACAGGAAGATGACATGCCTTACCAAAAACAAGTCGATAAGGAGACATCCCAATGGGTGTCTTGAAAGCTGTCCTTTGAGCCCAAAGTGCGTCTTCTAGACGACGGCTCCAATCTTTCCTGTTTGGCTGCACCATTTTCTCTAAAACCTGTTTGATCTCCCTGTTTGAGATCTCAGCTTGCCCATTAGTCTGTGGGTGATATGCAGTAGAGACTCTGTGCACAACTCCATACTTCCGGAGTAAAGCTTCCATGGTGCGGTTGCAGAAATGAGTGCCTTGGTCACTTATGATAGCTCGCGGTATTCCAAACCTGCAAAAGATATTAGACCTGACAAAATCTGCAACAACTCTAGAATCATTAGTCCTAGTGGGGATAGCTTCCACCCACTTTGAAACATAGTCAACAGCAAGTAAAATATAAAGGAAACCAAATGATACAGGAAAGGGACCCATGAAGTCAATTCCCCATACATCAAATACCTCACAGAAAAGCATCGGCTGCTGAGGCATTTCATTCTTGCGAGTGATGTTTGTACCTGCTATCTGACACTCTTTACAAGTGCGGTAAGTCTCAAAAGCATCCTTAAAAATAGTTGGCCAGTAGAAACCTGAATCAAGGACTTTTCTTGCAGTCCTTTGAGGACCGAAGTGTCCGCCGACTTGAGATGCATGAGAAAATTTCAAAATAGATTCAATCTCATTGTCGGGGACACATCTCCTGATTACCTGATCACTACCAAACTTCCATAGATACGGATCATCCCAGACATAATATTTGGCATCACTCTTGAGTTTGTGGATTTGTGATCGAGATGCACCTGTGGGAAAAACACCAGCAACAAGAAAATTAACAATGTCAGCAAACCAAGGTGTAATCCCATGCAAAAGAAACAACTGCTCATCAGGAAAGTCATCCTGAATAGGAAAAGGGTCTTAATCTCTCTCTATCCTGCTTAAGTGGTCAGCCACTAAGTTCTCAACTCCACTTTTGTCTTTTATCTCGACATTAAACTCCTGGAGCAACAACATCCACCGAATCAATCTCGGTTTTACATCCGGCTTCTTCAGCAAGTACTTTAAAGCTGCATGGTCAGTAAAAAAACCAACCTTGGAACCTAGCAAATAAGATCTGAATTTGTCAAGAGCAAAAACAATAGCTAGCAGTTCTTTTTCAGTGGTAGTGTAATTTGACTGTGCAGAATCTAAAGTCCTAGAAGCATAGTAAATAACATGGGCAGCCTTGTCAACTCTTTGTGCAAGGACAGCCCCAACAGCATAATTCGAAGCATCACACATAAGCTCAAAAGGACGTGTCCAGTCAGGGGGCTGAATGATGGGAGCGGAGGTCAATGCTTTCTTCAAGAAGTCAAACGCTTGTTTGCATTTGTCATCAAAATCGAAAGTGACGTCATTCTTCAATAAGTTTGACAGCGGAAGAGCTATCTTGCTGAAATCCTTGATGAAACGCCTGTAAAAACCTGCATGACCAAGAAAAGAACGAATCTCGCGAATGCAAGAAGGGTAAGGCAGTGTAGAAATCACATCAATCTTAGCAGGGTCAACAGAAATTCCTTTTTCAGAAATAATGTGACCAAGGACAATTCCCTGCTCAACCATAAAATGACACTTTTCATAATTCAACACAAGGTTAGTCTCGATGCATCTTTCTAAAATCAAGCTTAAACTGTTCAAGCATGCATCAAAAGAAGAACCATAGACAGTAAAGTCATCCATAAACAATTCCATGCAATTTTCAATAAAATTAGAGAAAATACTCATCATGCATCGTTGGAAAGTGCCAGGAGCATTGCAAAGGCCAAAAGGCATCTTCCTGTAAGCAAATGTACCGAATGGGCACGTGAAAGTGGTCTTTTCTTGATCTTCAAGTGCAATATGAATCTGAAAGTAACCTGAAAAACCATCAAGAAAACAATAATGTGATTTACCAGCTAGCCGTTCAAGCATCTGGTCAATGAACGGCAAAGGAAAGTGATCCTTTCTAGTAGCCTGGTTCAGTCTCCTGTAATCAATACAAACTCTCCAGCTGTTCTGGACTCTAGTGGGAACAAGTTCATTCTTTTCATTTTTTACCACCGTGAGTCCAGATTTCTTAGGTACAACCTGCACTGGACTTACCCACTTACTGTCAGAGATAGGATAAATGATACCTGCTTGCAAGAGTTTGGTTACCTCTTTCTTTACAACATCAAGAATCAAAGGATTAAGCCTCCTTTGGGGTTGCCTTACTGTTTTCGCTCCATCCTCAAGTAAAATCCTGTGCATGCACATCGAAGGACTAATACCTGGAAGGTCGGCTAATGTCCACCCGATTGCTTTCTTGTGCCTCTTCAATACCTGCAAAAGTCTGTCTTCTTGATTGAAATCAAGGTTAGAAGAGATAATCACAGGAAGTTTTTCATTATGCTCCAAGTAAGCATATTTCAGGTTCCCAGGGAGCTCTTTTAGCTCTAAGGACGGGGGCTGCTCGATGGATGGAATGCTTGGGGCAGCTGGGATGTCAAGAGCATCGACGACAAAAACAGCCTCATCGGTAACAACTTCACCTGTAGGAAATGTATCAGGCTGCAAGGAAGCATCAATCTCAGTACAAAGAACACAAACGTTAGTGTCAGTGCAATCAGGACATGAATAAGTATCATCAAAATCAGAGAGAGATGGAAAATCAAGTGCAAATAATTCAGAACAACTATCATCAACTAGTTCAGAAATCAACTCAATGTGAAAAACGGAATGCTCCTCCAAGGGATGTTTCATGGCGTCAAAAATGTTGAATTTTGCGACAATGTCACCAAATTCCATGGACATGGTTCCATCGTCAACATCAATCTTCGTTTTTGCCGTTTTCATGAACGGTCTGCCTAAAATTATGGGAGCTCTGCTTGTCTTGGTTTCGCCTTCCATGTCTAGAATGTAAAAATCTGCAGGAAAAATCAAATCGTTAACTTGAACAAGGACATCTTCGACAACCCCGGCGGGTCGAGCGTTGCTCCTATTTGCCAATTGAATAATTAAACCTGTATGCTGCAAAGGGCCAAGACAAAGGTTATTATAAACAGAAGTAGGCATAACATTAATGTCCGCTCCCAAATCAAGCATGCAATTCTCAAATTTACTATCTCCGATGGTACAAGGAATAACAAATGTTCCCGGATCCTTCTGCTTTTGTGGCAGCACCTGAGTAGTGAGGGCTGAAACATTTTGCTCACTTACAGCCTTGTCAGATGATTGTTTGGGCTGAATAAAGGCAGAAATATTTCGTCCTAAGTTCACTCTTTCACTTCCCTTAATCCTCCTCTTGTTAGTACACAAATCTTTCAGAAACTTTGCATACTTAGGAACCTGTTTTATAACATCAAGTAGCGGAATATTTACCGCCACCTTTCGAAACACATCCAAAATCTCTCTTTCTTTGTCTCCCTCCTCAATTCTTTTATTTTTCAGAACTCTATGTGGGAAGGGGACAGGTGGCACATACTCCTTTTCTCTAATTTTTTCAGTTTCAACCATAACAGAAGAAGGAGAAGAAAGTGCAGAAGGAGAAGGTTCAGATGGAGAAAGTTCAGAAGTTACCTCAATGACTTTTTTATTTTTTTCAGGGGCTGTTTCTGTAAGTTTTCCGGATCTCAAAGAAATAGCGCTCACATTAGCATTACCATTCGGATTGACAACAGTTTGTGCTGGAAGTTGGTTCGAACCTTGAGCTTGCATATTATTTATTTGAGTAGCAAGTTGTCCCATCTGTATGGTCAAGGTCTGAATGCTAGTGTCGGTTCTTTGTTGGAACTGAAGGTTGTTCACGGCCATTTGTTTAACAAGATCTTCCAAGGATGGTCCGGAAGTAGTAGCTGGATGGGTGTGATGTGGCTGGGGTAGTGGAACGGTGAGTTGTTGTTGTGAGGGCTACTGATTCCCATATCGAAGGTTGGGATGATTCCTCCAATTGGGGTGATATTTGTTGGTGGACAAGTCAGGGGTGTTGTTGTACCTGTTCTGGTTGTAAAGGTTGGCTGCATAAGCTTGAGGCAGCTCGGTAACAGTATCATCTTTCAGAAGAGGACAAGTATCAGTGGGATGATCATGAGTTGTACAAATGCCACATACAGTTGTTGTTTGAGGTTTCGCTACTGCAAGTTGTTTGACTAAAGCGGTCAGCTCATCAATTCTGGTTTCTAAAGCTCTGTTCGAGGAACCTTGAATTTGATGTACACCCTTGGTCTGGACAGAATTGGTTCGAGTGGTGAACTGCTGGGAATTTAAGGACATATTTTCAATGAGGGCCCTGGCAGCAGCTGGAGTTTTGTCAACAAGTGCTCCACCACTAGCAGCATCAAGAATGTTTCTATCCATAGGTAACAACCCCTCATAAAAGTACTGAATGAGAAGTTGCTCGATAATCTGATGTTAGGGGCAGCTTGAAACTAACTTCTTGAACCTATCCCAGTACTCAGCCAATGACTCGTTATCTTGTCTAATGCCACAAATCTCCTTTCGGATTGAAGCATCTCTAGAGGCAGGAAAATATCTCTCTAAGAACACTCTTTTCAGAGCATTCCAGCTTGCGATTGAATTCGGTTCGAGATCATATATCCAATCCTTCGCTGCACCCTGCAAAGAAAAAGGAAAAGCACGAAGTTTGATATGATCTTCAGTGATCCCTTCAGGCTTCAATGGTGTAGAGCACACCACCTGGAATTCCTTCAAATGTTTATGCGGATCCTCACCTGCAAGACCATTAAACTTTGGCAACAAGTGTATTAAACCCGATTTTAATTCAAAAGGAACAGCAACAGCATCATATTCAATACACAAGCCATTATAATTCACATCAGGGGCTGCAAGTTGTCTTAAAGTTCTATTGTCAGCCATTTCAAAAACAAATTCAGAATCAGAAGCAAACAAGTTATGCAAATAGTCGGACTCAGAATCAGACTCAACTATGGTCGGTGAAGGTGAACTATTGCTAGCCTGGCCTGCTCTACGAAGTGTGTGCAAGGTTCTTTCTACCTCAGGATCAAAAGCAACAAGTTCAGGACAAGAGGACCAAGTAGCCAGGACTAGTGCACAACAATGCAGCAACAATCGTGAAAATGCCAACTATGTCCTTAAATAGCAAAAACAAACACAAAGAAAGAAAACGATTAAATTTTTTTCAAAAAAATAAACTGAACACGAAATTCATCTAATGGGTGAAAAATAGAATTTTGATAATTTTTTCGAATTTTTTCGACTCTATGAAATCAGTAAATAAATCAGTAAACAAACAGTGAATTTTTTCCCCTCCACTGGTCGAAACAGATTTCAAATAAGATTCAATTTTCAAAAAAACCGAATTTTTTACTACTATGACGCAAAAAACGCGAATTGGCTTAAACCGAAGGAAATCTAGAACCTAGGCACGAAAACACTAAACCTATGACTCTAAAATTGGTTAATAAAATCAAGAATCCCCGGCAACGGCGCCAATTTGATCCGCTGTCGCGCGCGGGTCAAAAACGAGTTAAATTGCAAATTGTAGTAACGACGGTAACGGTAACTCGAGTATCGTCTCTCAAGGACTCTTGGGTTTTACTAACTAAAATCGAAATTGGGGGGTTGTTTGGTTCGAGTTTAGGCAAATAAGCTAATTATAAAAAGTGATTATAAAATAAGCTGTTTGGAAATAAGTGATTATAGAATAAGTCGATCTACTGTTTTGGGTTCCTACTATCATCGATTATTATAATTCTAATACCCGAAGCGGATTGTTTATTCCTATTTGGGTACAAACTCAATAACAAGCGCGATGAAGTTTGTGAGATGTACGATCCTGTTGTCCGAATTAAGCAAACGGGATAAGTTTTCATGGATTAAGCAAACATGACTGATCAGACACAACAACGGATTAAGCAAACGTGATGAGTCTATGTTAGGATCATACAATCAACCAAATTGAATCAATATATTTTATGCAATCGAATTAAGCATACAATAACACAAAATATCATTGAAAGGAATTAAACTTAAATTAACATTATAATAATCTCAAGTATTGGAACCTGAATTACAGTAGATCAACCCAAAGGAATTAGTTCTCCATAGTCATTCGTCCTAGCTTTTCCAAATCGTGAATGGAATTTCGTGAACAGTGAATTCGAATGGAATGCTACAGTACCACGGCTGCTACCCTAAGGGGAAAGAGAGCGACCCATTTTACAACCCAACTGGGTCAAACAAACGACCCAGGCCCAAAACTAATTGACCCGAAACTTAACTAAAACTAGTGCTGCAACTTCAACAATTTTTTCAACCTTGCTACAGTCCGAATTGGCTCTCGACTTCTTCATGAAAGTTGTAGGTCTTTTTCTTAGCTTTCCAACCAATATTAGAACGCCTCAATCCGAGTCCTGTAGCTCCAGTTATGAATTTTTTATTAAAAGCTGCACATGCTGAAAAATAAAATACGAAAATTAATTAAATGCAAAAATAAGATAAATTAGCAAAACAATTTAAAACATAAAAATAAACACAATAAACTAAAGAAATGCATTAGTACAATCGTGGAAAGATGTGCATCAAAATGCACTGATCAGTTAGCCAATAATCACTTATTCCGGGATTTGACTCGTTTTCAAAATAATTTCAGGTTTTAAGAAATCTTTTCATTTTATAAAATAGAGCATTAAATTTAAGAAATAACGTCCAAAACGGCACCCAAAACGGACTTACGGTTTGAAAGTTATGAATTTTCAAAGTTTAATATTTTTCAAAAAGTTACAGCAGAACCCGGTTCCTACATATGCAGGAACCGGTTCCTGCGAAGTTCAAAAATCACGCTTCTGGAAAAATGTATGGGAACCCGGTTCCTACCTATACAAGAACCGGTTCCTACGTGCATTTTTGCCAGTTTTTATAAATTCACACAGTGGAACCCGGTTCCTCCCCACTGGGAACCGGTTCCCACGACCTGCAAAGTCAAATTCTGCACTTTTGACAGCATTTATTCATTCTAAACCAATTACAAACATACTCATACGAATTGCAACATGAGAAACACCAAAACACATCCATTTTGCACCATTATAACATCAAACAACATTATTTCACCATTCCTTTTTATCATCTGACACCCTAATGGTTTTCAACCTACAATTCAACGCAATAGGGACAATTCTACGGAACCCTAGAATTCTAAACCGGGATTCCCTAACATACTATGATCCATACTATTAAATATCTAAACCGATAATACGAATTAACTAATCGAAATCACCCCTTACCTTGTGAGTTCTTCGAATTCTGACGCTTCCGGTTTCTCCTTCTTTTTCCTCTTCTCAAATGCACGTATGATGAATATTAAAAAATAACTCTCTTTCTCTTCTTTTTCCTTTTAATACTCCTTTTATTATTCCAATAAAATAATTAAATTAGTAATTAGTAAGAGTAGAGTATTTTACCTCTCACACCCTCTAATCACTCTTCACACCACCAATACTTCTTTCCTTTAATTAATTAAATTAATTCCAATAATCCAAAAATACCAATAATTAAATTAATAATTAAAAATTCTAATTATTTAATAATCAGATTATTTGGGGTGTCACAGGGGGTACCTGCAAGGCACTCCGATGATAAAGTAAGCAACAAAATGAGCAGGAAAATTGTATATAAGTGTCTTAGAGAATGAATACCTAGCCCTCTTGGAACAGAGGATATTTATAGCCCCCAGCGCTGGGCCAAAGTCCCTTTATTGGGCTGACCAAAATTGGCCCAACAAAGGGACTGCCAGGTTCTACGTGAGTAGTGGGGACCTGCACGTGGTCCCCTTCCTGGATGATGCTCCGCGAAGAACAAGGAAGAACGAAGACGCGATCTTCCCGGAGCTCTAAAGACTCTGAAGCATCCGGAGGGACTGAGTCTGCCCTACGGGGAGGATGCTCGAGCAGGGCTCGAGTTAGGATGTCTGTGTCGGGGACACTGCTTGTTGCGGGCAGCGGCGGGCATAGTCGTAAGTGCCCGTGACTGGGTATGCTCGGGGAGTCTGGCTCCCAGCATAGCTTGAGACACGACTTGGATCTGGGCCTTACTTGTGATTTGGACTAAGGGCATGCCCAATCCAGAACAGTTACAATCTCCCTTCTCGAGCAAATTCTCCCCGACCGTAAAGCTGAACTTAAGTCACCACCCTTTCACCTAAGGGAAATAACTTGGGGGGACCCTGATTTGGACTGGGCCAGCGCTTGCCCCATCATTGGGGAGGCCCAATCCAACACCCTTACATAAGGCCTAAAGACAAACAACCCAAGTTAGGGATCGTTGGGCAACTCCATACGTGTTCGTTGGGGAACGTGACCCACATGTCCGCATCATCGTCATCATAACTGCCCTCCGGGAATCACGGGTCTAGCACCTGCTCTCTCGGAATAGTTGACCAGGGGGGAGTCCACGTGTTGGACTCCATACACACGTAAGCCCTGGCAGTCTTTATTGATGGACCTCATTGTGGCCTAATATTGGAGACATTGGTCCAATGCTAGGGGCTATAAATACCCCCTCACTTGAGAGAGTCAGGTATTGAATCATTCTATCCCATTCACTTACACTTGCTTGCATCATTCTGAACCTTACTTTGGCATCAGAGTGTCTTGCAAGTACCCCCACCTCATCTACAACTGCTGTTCAACTCATAGATCCTAGACCTTGACGATCCATTCTGGTCAGGTACGATCAGGTAGTAAGTATGTTTTCCACTCAGATATGACGATGATGTCTATTCTCTTAAAATTAACCAACACACATGTGTTTTAAATTTTTTTAAGGTGAACTACGAGTACCTTGATCTTCTATTGCACAAAAGATGGTACGTAAGCACTAAATATTCGCAATCGCAGCGGGTGCAAAATTGTAAAAAAAAAAACTTCTTCTCTCATCTCCACCATCTATTTTTGTATACAACACATATAATCAAAATACACAAATTTTCAAAGAGGTTCCCGCGGAGTACCGTAAATGTTTAGAGTGCTAATACCTTCCCTTTGCATAACCAACCCCCGTACCTAGATTCTCTCCCCCTCTTTTTAGGTTTATTCGCTCTTTTCCTATTCCTCTGGAAATAATAAAGCACAGTTGTAATTTTTATTTGATCTGTGCGAGTTAAGTCAATCCAATGACTTAGTCTCAACATTTCTACCGCTATAATCCTATAAGCGACATGGTCCGCAAATCCTGTCAGCACGGACCTGTTTGAAGGTCTTCCAAGGAAACCTCCATTAGTGTGTACTGATGACTCCGTAGACGCACGAGTCGTGATGTATGTATCAGCGGGGGACACTTCATCAACTCACTCAATAATAACCTACTGCTCAGCCTCCTGCACCATAGGCTCCACAATATGCTCATCAACTACCGGCTCCACAATAGGAACAAAAGCCTGTACGTCCTAAATAGGAGCTTGTACCTCCTCAGTAGGAGCCCGTACCTCCTTTGTAGGAGCCTGTACCTCCTCAATATTGGATACTCTAACACCCTGACGACAGGGTGCGCAGAACTATGGCTGCTGCTCAGGCATCCGTTTCTGGTGAGAACCGGTCGGAGGACGACGTCCAACCCGTAGCTCTAAAGTTTGTGCCTCGTCAAGCCGTACTTCAGCATCAACTCTTTCAATGATCCGTCCCGCAATAGAACCATCTCTGCCTCTGGTCCTCACTGCAAAATAAGAAAATATTAGGAAAATATAAACTGCCGGGAATTTCTAAATTTTCGGTATTTTTCAAAAAAAAGTTGAACTACCGGAAATTTCAAAATTGTCGGTATTTTGTGATGTATCGGAAATTTCAAAATTTTCAGTATAAATGGTAAATAAAAATACCAGATATTTTGAAATTTCCAGTACAAAATACCAGAAATTTCATAAATCTACCGTAAATTCTTACTTGTTCACGAGATTTTTGATATCGCCTAAAAATTTAATAAATCCAATTGATCACGTAAATTTAAAATTTGTGGTGAATAATTTAAATATGAACGATATAGTTTTTTTATACTACTTGTAGATACAATGCAGGTGACAAGTTAGTTTTTCCAAATTTAGTTTATAAAAATAAAAGTTGGACTTAAAACTATCACAAAAATATGAGATGACAAAAAAAAGCAAGGGCTAATAATGTCCGTCTTTTATATATTATATATCTATATATCTATAGATGATAGATAAAAATAAAAAATAATAACGGAAAAGGGTTGAGTGGAGCGGGAATAGAAATTCAAAGTTTGTGATCCCCGATTCTTCTCTCTCCTTCACCATCATTCAACGGCATTCCATTTTGAAATCCCTCTCTCTTTCTCTCTGAGCTCCACTTTCTTCCGATTCAACAATGGGTTCGGTGGAGAACTACCACGTGATCGAGCTCGTCGGAGAAGGTTCCTTCGGCAAAGTCTACAAAGGGAGACGCAAGCACACTGGACAGGTTACTCCTAATCCCTAAAACCAACCATTTCCACTTCCTTCCATTTTCTAACTTCTCATTTTCAATCCTTTTCCTTTTAGACTGTTGCCATGAAGTTCATAATGAAGCACGGTAAAACTGAAAAGGACATTCACAATTTGAGACAAGAAATTGAGGTAATTCCTTTATTCATTCGTTAATTTTGTTCTCGTTTTAACTATTACTCTTTCGTTCTTCGTTTTCTCTTTGCTATCGACTCATACGCGTTAACAATTTTTTTGTGTGATTTCTTATTGGAAAAGCTTCGGTAATAGTTAGGGTTTCTAATTACGACTTATAAATGGCTGTGGTAACTGGTTGGCATTTGATATTCATGAATTTTGCAGATATTAAGGAAGTTGAAGCATGAAAATATTATTCAAATGCTTGATTCTTTTGAAAGCCCGCAAGAGTTTTGTGTTGTCACAGAATTCGCACAAGTAAACCATCTATATTTTCTGCCATTTTTCAGCTTATTGTTTCACTGATTTTGGATTTGTAGTACTCTAAATCTATGAAAGTTACCACCACTTATCCGTTAATCGTTGGTTTAAAAGTAAGCACAACCAGCTGATAGTGGAACAAGGAAGTTTGAATCATGAGACATGCTGATGATAGTTTATATTTATCAGGGTGAGCTATTTGAGATTCTTGAGGATGACAAATGCCTTCCCGAAGAACAAGTTCAAGCAATTGCAAAGCAATTGGTATTTTTTGTTCTAAACGATTTGTCCTAACAAAATTTAGGGGAAGAATTACAAGGATAAATGTCTTATCCTTTTGGTTTGGATTATGCAGGTAAGAGCCTTACATTATTTGCATTCCAACCGGATCATCCATCGTGATATGAAGCCCCAAAACATCCTCATTGGTTCTGGATCTATTGTCAAGGTTGATTTAACTCTTTGTTCACTTGAAGAAACATGCATCAAACATTTTTTTTTGCTTGTTGCAGTAGAAATTCGTCACACTGTTGTTATTGTTACGATTTATATTACACACCGAGTTAAGACTTGTTTATTTTTTGAATAATCTAACATAATTTTCCTGTAAGCACACTTCCTCCATGGGGGAAATGCATACATGTTTTGTCATCTTTTTAAGTGAAATTATATTTGTCTCCGAAAGCTCTCTAAGAAGGTTAAACCAGAATGTTTGTTTCAAGTATCCTGACTATGTTTTCAGGAATATATGTGTACGAAATGTGTATTCCCATGTTTACTACAAAGCTGCAAAATTGCATTCCTGAGTATGAACGATTCTCATGAGAGAAGTAACTACTACTTTCCTATGGTTTTGTTCTCAAGGAAGGGGTTGAGAAAAAAGATTACCATGGGGAATGAAATTTGTGTAGCAACCTCTATTACCCCACTTTTGCAAATAATTCTGAGTAATGTAGAAAGTGTTATCCAAACACTTTTTTTTTTGAAAAACACCTAGGAATAAGAATCCCATCATTGTTTACGCCAAAAAAGTTATTTCAAGAAATGGTGGTATTGAATATAATATACATCCCTTGATCTTTGAAATACCCCCTAAAAGACAAGTTTTTATTTTTATTTTTATCACTAAGTTAATTCAAATACTCATCATGTTCATTTGTAGTTTTCTTTAAATAGGGTTGATGATGCTCTAATTTATATATGTTTTCTGAATTTCCAATAGCTTTGTGATTTTGGGTTTGCACGTGCGATGTCCACAAACACAGTTGTTTTGCGATCTATAAAAGGTTGGGCTCATCAGAACACAATTTGTTGGCTTTTAATCTCAATTGTAGGTAGCTTGTGTGTAGCTTGTATTCTGAGGAACGGAATTTATTTTATGCTTTTCAGGCACTCCATTATACATGGCTCCAGAACTTGTCCGGGAACAACCTTACAACCACACAGTAGATTTATGGTCTCTTGGTGTTATATTGTATGTTGAATATCTCTATCTATTTTTATCTGCATCTAATAACACATTTACTGGTATTCAGTAATGCATTCGTGGATAGTAGTTGTCGATGTAAATAAAGCCTACTAGTGTCTTGATATCAGATGCCTTTACATGATTTAAGCTGGTCGTTCATTTTCTCATATACCCAATAAACCCGAATTTTTATTTATGTTACTTTCTATTTGTATTATCCTTATTCTTCCTAACATCAGATTCTTTACTCAACTTCATGCTTGTGGTACTCAAGCTCTGCCTTTCCTATTTTTAGTGATGGACCAGACCTGTTGCAATATGCAAAAAAAGTGTTCTGAATGATGACATTACCTATTAGTTATGTAGCAACTGTTGTTTGAACAGGGCTTTTGCACTCTCAATGATCTTTGTTAATCACATGAGTTGAAGCCTGTTTTTTTATGCCTATAACAGGTATGAGTTATTTGTAGGCCAACCACCATTTTACACAAATTCTGTTTATGCTCTCATCAGACACATTGTTAAGGTACATTTTTCAATCAGACAAGGTTTGTTGTACAATCACTTGTGTTATTATACTGAAGGATGTACTGATCACTAATTGAATGATCCAGGACCCGGTTAAATATCCCGATAGCATGACTCCAAACTTCAAAAGCTTTTTAAAGGGTTTACTTAACAAGGTTGTTCACTACTGCACATTTCCCTTTCATTTCTACTTTCTGAGATTTAACCACAATGAATTCATACACTTTCGTTTCTTAATTTATTCTACGCAGGCACCGGAAAGTCGACTAACTTGGCCTGCTCTTCTTGAACACCCATTTGTTAAAGAAACTAACAACGAAATTCAGGACAGGGTAGGTATACTACACTTTATACCAAACAATTCAACATTGGGCAAGATGTTCATTGGAATTGTAACACAGTTGAGTAATCGCAGTTAGTTAAATTAGTAAACTATGGATGGAACTTTTTCAGGAACTGCGTGAGATAAGTGGTTCGCCAAAGGACAGTGATACAACACAGAGGGTTGAAAGAAAAACCATTCAAACTTCAACAGGTTCAGCAACTTTTAGTATTGTAGGACGATACTTCATACTCTACTATTATGCATCAATAAATTGTCTATTAGATGTCTCTACATTTTTCCTCTTTCCCTCCATATGATAATCTACCTTTGTCACAGGAAAAAACAATCACAAAGCAGGTTCGGCGGAGCATATTTCTTCACCCCTTCAGAATGAAGCTCAGTTAAATGGTCCTAACATGAACAAAACCAATTCTAAGGTGCTTGATGAGTCTCCTGGCTTTTCGAATCAAAATGATGTAGCAGAGTCAGGTATTCTCGTCTTTCTTTTATTTCATGCCCGCTTATTTGTATGCAAATATTTCTTTGGTGTTGTAACTTGTTAGAAGACTTATAACCCTTTTTATCCGGCATTAACTTGGAACCACGTGCATCTAAAGCACCTTTTACTAAGATCAATGTAGTTGTATGTAAACCAAGAGCAATAGCATGATGAACCAAGAAGTCTCCAGGCCCTATTGTTAAGAATAGAGAATTACTATTCTCATTAATAGCATTTAACCAACCCGGCAACCATATGCTTCGCCCCACATCCCTTTTTACATATTTCTGTGTATCGGCTGTTAAATTCAAATTAAATTTAAAATTTGAAATATTTTCACTCCAAATACTTATGAGAGATTCACTTATTGTCTCTTTGCAGTTTATTTTTAAGGTGAAATACTTTTAACTTTAAAGTGGTTTTTCATTTTAGCTGACCCCACCTAGTGAGATAAGGCTTAGTAGTTGTTGTTGTTGTTGTAGTACACTGATACTGGGATGGGGATAAACAGTGACAGTGGGATGGGGATAAACAGTGACAGCTTAGGAAGTTATAAATTAAATGAGGATTATGTGTAGTATGATTACCTTTATGAAAGGCTGTAGGCAGTAGTTATAAGGTTTAGGAATGACTTTGATACCATTTCATTAATCACATATCACAAAATCTAGCTGTTGGGTGAAGATATTTAACTGGTTTTTCTATTATCCGATATTTTGTACATACTCATGCATGCCCTTAGCTTTAACTAATTCTAACGTATCTGGACAAACTCATGTATTCTAATTTCTAAGACTTTTCTCAAGCCAGAGCATCGGTGTTGACCATTCTTAACTTGGAAATATATTCACCTTGATTATGAGTGAAACTTTAAAAAAATATAGCAGCGGCTTTCCATTCTTCATGAATGGGTAGAATGAGTCAGTGCTGCATCTGTTTTCTAATGAAATGACAATTAATCTCAGCTGTGAACCAGATGTTGCATCAAACAGAGCAACCCAGGCTAAACACAAAAAGGCCAATATTATATATATTACACATTATTACTATACTCTTTATCTTACATAAACACCTGGATTGATGAGATTGTGAATGCTTCTGAGCAGGTTGCCAAAGACTGGACAAACTTGAAAGTAACTCTCGCACTGTCAAAGGTGCAAAAGTAATTGGTCAAGACAATGAAGCATTTGAATTTGTTCTGCAACCCCTGAAAAGATGGTCGAAGGGATCTCAAAATATTTGCAGGTATGTTTGTGCCGCAGACTTAAAAACTTTTTGATTTTGCATTTGAAGTCCTCATGAATTCCACTTGAAATTGAATTGATTTTAATGTCTTGAGCTTAATCAACATTATTTAATATTTTCATTTATTGAGATTTTGTTGATTATCTTATAGGGAACCTTCTTTTGACTTCAACGCCCTAGTAAGTTTTTAGTTTTTGTTTCAAAATTATTCATCTCTGAAGTCTTTATTTTTTAATCTACAGTGATCAAGATCTTCCTGCTTCAAACCAGTCATTAAGAATTCTCTCAAATCTAGTTGATGCCGGTGTCTTCAGTTCTAATGGGCAAATAGACGAACTCATAAGTGAGCTTCTTTTGTTTACCAGATCTGTTGTAGCAATGAAGTCTGCTGAAGTTTTTGACCTGTTAACAAAGGTACATCACTTACACATTTGATCTATTGATTTCTTCCTTCAAGAGTTTTATTCTTTTCCTCTTATTTATCTATGATGAATTTAAAATGCTTGGATCTTCATTTGATGTGTTAAAGTATCTCATAGTCTTTAACAATGTCTTGAAAGATATCTGGTTTATGATATATGTTAAGAATTTTGGTTGAGTCTAACTCAATCTTACAAAACTGACTTGTAGGGTGAGAATTGCCTCCACTTATAAACATATATTCAGACCATATATTATCTGATGTGAGACTCTTAACACACCCCTTCACGCCTAGGACTGAGCATCTAGAGCATGAAAATAAATGATGGATGACTTGATAGCGTAAATCTGATAGCAAGCAGATGATCCACTTGATCTTAAACCAAAACCTTGATACCATGTTAAGAATTGTGGTTAGTCTTACCTCTATTAGAGATATATACACATTGCTTATTATTATAGGGGTCCTTTTCTGTAATTTACTTTGTACAGCTGACATAGGATTTTTTAGTGCCTAGCCTTTTATCTCCCTTATATATAGGGATGCCTTGTACTGTTATTTGTGTGAATGAAATACGATAACAAATTTCTTCATCTCTCTCTTCTCTTTTTCTTAACATGGTATCTTGAGCTCTTTTTTTTCTTCGATCTAAGCGCTTCCATGGCATCGCCTTTCAGCACTGACAGTGCTTTTTCTTGATCTCATGTGAAACTCTCACATCTCATCTCCGTCAAATTAGATGAGAAGAATTTCAAACAATGGAAACAGCAAATCGAAGGCGTTATTCGTGGTCATTGTCTTCAACGGTTCGTCAATGTACCGTGCGTTCCACAACGTCTTCTTCCCGACGCCGATCCAGTCACCGGCGGTGCAAATCCAGATTATCTGGAGTGGGAATAGCAGATGCACTTATCTGCAGCTGACTACTCTCCACAATTTCCGATTCTCTTCTTCCGAAACTCGTCGACTGCACATATTCGTGGCAAGTATGGTCAGAAATTCACCGTTACTTCAATACTTTGCTCACCACCAAGGCGCGACAGTTGCGATCTGATCTTCGCAACCTGAAGAAAGGTTCGCGTTCCATTGCTGAGTTCGTGGTTCACGTTCGTGACATCAGCGAGGCGTTGGTGTCAATCGGAGATCCAATTCCTCTTCGTAATCTCATTGAGGTAGTTCTCGATGCACTTCCTGAGGATTACAATCCTATTGTTGTTGCGATTAACAGCAAAGACGATCTGTGCTCTCTTGATGAACTTGAGTCCAGTCTCCTTGCGCATGAATCGCGACTTCAGAAGCATCGCAAGGCTGTGATTACTGAACCAGTATCTGTCAATATGGCTCAAGCTCCACCGTCTTCAGTGTCGCACTCGACTAAGCACTCAGGTTCTGATTCCAACTCTGAATTTCCCACTGGTACCAGTCATGTGACTGCCACTGCTGAAAATCATAGCACTAGCTCTCGTGGAGGTAGATATGGCCGTGGCGGTGGTCGTTATGGTCGCGGTGGTGGCCGTTTTGGCAAGGTTTCATGTCAGATTTGCCACAAACCTGGACATGATGCCTCTGTGTGCTATCATCGTTACACTTACTCCACGAGCTCCCTTCAATCCTAACACAATGGCTCCACGTCCCTCGTTCCATTCATCCTTTGGATATCCTCCTATTCCACGGCCAACACCACCCAGGCAGCAACAACCACATGCGTTTCTAGCAGGATCTGACCCTAACTTCAACAATCAGTGGTGGTACCCTGATTCAGGTGCGTCTCACCATGTTACACCTGATGCTTCGAATGTATTTGATGCTTCCTCCTTGTCTAGTGCAGAACAGATGTTTATGGGAAATGGTCAAGGTTTGTTTATAAATTCATTAGGATCCATGAAATTTCCTTTGTCTACCCATTCCAATGCATCTCTAATCTTAGATAACCTTCTGCTTGTTCTGCATATGACCAAGAATCTTATGAGTGTCAGCAAGTTTGCACAAGACAATCACGTTTTCTTTGAATTTCATCCTCAATTTTGCCTTGTAAAATAGCAGGATTCTTCTGAAGTTCTCCTTCGTGGCACTGTTGGAGCTGATGGACTCTACAGACTTGTCAATCCTGCCTCGTCTCTGTCCAAGTCTCTTAGCCCTAGTTCTTGTAATACAGCTGCTACTTGCAACTGGTTTCCTTGTAATTTTGCTTCTTATATAAATAACAATACTCCTAATTCTCACAGTGCATTTAATTCTAATGCTAATATCTCTTCCTCTAATATCCCTAACATAGATCCTGCCATGCTTTGTCATTCTCCTATAGCCACCAGCAAGTATGCTCTATGGCATACAAGACTTGGCCACCCTCATCATTATGTCCTCACAGAAGTTCTTAAGACCTGCAATATTCCTATCCCCCACAAACCTTCCCTTGATCTCTGTTCTGCCTGCTGTCTTGGCAAATCTCACAGACTCCCCTCATCTCTGTCCAACACAGTCTATTATCACCCTTTTGAACTGGTTGTGTGTGACCTATGGGGTCCTGCACCTACTCTTTCCTCAGGCAGCTACTCCTATTTTCTCACCTGTGTTGATGCACATTCTAGATTTGTCTGGGTGTTTCCCCTTAGGCTGAAATCTGACACTCTCACCAAATTTCTTCACTTCAAATCTATGGTAGAACTTCAGTTTAATTGCAAAATTAAAACTGTTCAAAGTGATGGTGGTTGTGAATTCAAACCCCTCACAAAAACACCTTACTGAATTAGGCATCATCCACAGGTTTACTTGCCCCTATACTCACCACCAGAATGGTATAGTTGAGCGTAAACACCATCACATAGTTGAAACGGGTCTAGCATTGCTTGCTCATTCCAAAATGCCTCTTAAATATTGGGACCATACCTTCGTCACCACAGCCTATCTTATCAATAGGCTGCCTAGTCCTTCCCTCGAAAACAAGTCTCCCTATTTCAAATTGCTGCATCAGTCCCCAGATTATTCTAGTCTCCGTGTGTTTGGGTGTGCTTGCTTCCCCTTTCTTCGTCCATATAATTCATGAGTCTAGATTTCCCTATTCTAACCTTTTTTACAACTCCCATATTCCTTCTAATTCCTCCTCCAGCACTTCCTCTAATGCTCCCTCAGCCATGTCCTGGTTCCCTCCACTACTGTCCATCATATCCCTCCCTTAAATCATATCAGTTCTCCTGTTACTCCTTTAAACAGTCCATCCTTACCCATTTCTTCTGCTAGCTCTTCCTCTGCTGGACATTCTCTGCATGAGTTTGCTAACTCTCCAGCTACTACTGCTGCTACTTCCAGTGTTTCCCCTCCTGTATCCTCACCTCAGCCTAGTTCACCCTTACCTAATTCTATTTTTTCTGATCTAGCAGAAGCAAGTACTATCTCTCCCTCTTCCTTACCTCAATCTGATTCTACTGCTAGTCCTGCCTCTATCCCTCCTCTTCACTATCCTCAAAATGTTCACTCTATGCAAACTAGAGCTAAGAGAGTGGTATTGTCAAGCCTAGACTCAATCCTACACTTCTTCTCACTCATATGGAACCCACATCTGTTAAACAAGCCTTGACTATCCCACACTGGTTTCAAGCTATGCAGG
Source organism: Vicia faba (assembly GCA_948472305.1). Classification (NCBI taxonomy): domain Eukaryota; kingdom Viridiplantae; phylum Streptophyta; class Magnoliopsida; order Fabales; family Fabaceae; genus Vicia; species Vicia faba. The sequence continues at coordinate 88,199,003 of OX451738.1, read as the reverse complement.
ATGAGTATCATGCTCTTTTGAAGAATCAGACATGGACATTGGTGTCTCCATCTGATTCTAAAAGGCCCATTGGCTGCAAATGGGTCTTTAGGGTTAAAGAGAACCCTGATGGATCCATTAATAGATACAAGGCAAGACTGGTTGCCAAAGGATTCCATCAGCAGGCTGGCAGTGACTTTACTGAGACTCTTTCTCCAGTTGTCAAACCTGTAACAGTTAGAACAGTGCTCACACCTGCAGTTACTAATCAATGGTCAATTCAGCAGATTGATGTTAATAATGCTTTTCTCAATGGTGTGCTTGAGGAAGAGGTATACATGATTCAACCTCCTGGGTTTGAAGCAGTTGATAGGTCATTGGTTTGCAAGTTGAATAAAGCAATGTATGGGCTAAAACTGGCCCCCAGGGCCTGGTTTGACAAACTTAAGAGTTCTCTGGTTCAGCATGGGTTCAAGGCAAGTAAATGTGATCCCAGTCTATTCTTCTTCCACAGTGACAGTTTAACCATTCTGATTCTGGTTTATGTGGATGATATAATCATCACTGGAAATTCACCATCCTTTATTGCCAGCCTAGTCAAAAGTCTCAATAGTCACTTTGCTCTCAAAGACCTAGGGCAACTAGACTACTTTCTTGGGATTGAGGTCACCTATATGCCAAATGGATCTCTTTATTCTCTCACGAACCAAGTATATTACTTATTTACTTGCAAAGATTAACATGGCTACTCCTAATGGCATGCCTATCCCCCTATGGTGTCTAGCATCAAATTGACTAAGTTTGGTTCTGTTACTGTTGCTGATCCTACACAGTACATATCTATTGTTGGTGCCCTGCAGTATGCTACCTTAACTAGGCCTGAGATGTCCTTTTCTGTTAACAAAGTGTGCCAGTTCTTGTCAAATCCTTTGGAGGAGCATTGGAAAGCAGTTAAAAGAATACTCAGGTATCTCAGTGGCACACTAAATCATGGCTTGTTAATTCAGCCTGCTCCCAAGCATCAGCCTTTATTCCTGCTGGGCTTCTGTGATGCTGACTGGGCAGCAGACCCAGATGATAGAAGATCCACATCAGGTGCTTGTGTTTTCTTGGGTCCTAACCTAATTTCCTGGTGGTCTAGGAAGCAGCAGTTGGTAGCTAGGTCCAGTGCTGAGGCAGAGTATAGAAGCATGGCTCAACTGGCTGCAGAATTGTTGTGGATTCAATCTCTTCTTCATGAACTTCAATGCAGATTTCAGATTCCTAGAATTCACTGTGACAACCTAAGCACAGTAACTTTAGCTCACAATCCTGTGCTTCATAACAGAACTAAGCACATGGAATTAGACATCTTTTTTGCGAGAGAGAAAGTCCTAAATAAAAGCTTAACTGTGGCTCATGTGCCTGCCCAGGATCAGCGGGCAGATGCACTGACAAACTCAGGGACAAACTCAGAGTTGTCAACAAAAGACAATTACTGGAATCACCCTCAGTTTCTAAGGGGGACTATTAGAGATATATACATATTGCTTATTATAGGGGTCCTTTTCTGTAATTTACTTTGTACAGCTGGCATAGGGTTTGTTAGTGCCTAGCCTTTTATCTCCCTTATATATAGGGATGTCTTGTACTGTTATTTGTGTGAATGAAATACGATAACAAATTTCTTCATCTCTCTCCTCTTTTTCTTAACAACTTCAACCTTACAAAACCGGCTTTTAGGGTGAGGATTGCCCTCACTTATAAGCATATGCTTATTGCTAATTTGAATCATCAAAGTGAGTGATGATCCCTCCTTAAAAGATAATCTCTTTTATTAGATGATTGTCCCTTCCATGGAACACTCGATTAAAGAAGAAATGTGGTACAACTTGATTATCCCACATCACAAATAAGTTTCAGTTGTGTAACCTCTTCAAATCTAGTTTTTGAAGCAACTGTTTGAGCTGAATGAGTACTCAGTTCTCACATGATATTTTGCTTCAACACTTGAACTTGTGACAATGTCCTTGTTACAAGCTAATCTCATTGAACAAGCAATACTGCAAGGGGGTCCCTTATGAGTTATGAGTAGGGAACCTGACTGTTCAGCATGAATATCGAATTATTATAAATATGGTAGAGCCATCAATGCAAAATCAGAGATAGAGAGTGTAATATGAACCTGTATAAATTGATTATTGATGATCATACAATTGTAAGCAACACCATAGATATAGAGATGAGTGAGATTACACACGAACTTGTTAGAGAGCCCACATTATATTAGCATTGTTTTCTCTTAACACTTTTATTTACATCATACATAAACTTAGTATGTGCATCTCATTTCTTGCTCTTTGATTAATCATTTTTGTCCTATTTTTATGATGATTGTTTTTGTGAAATTAATGGGCAACCTTTAGCTAGTTAAACTTCAGGCATTTTGTTTTGGGCAGGGTTTCTCGATCACCAAAATTTTGCTTGATATTGGTGGGAAATTCTGTTCAACCTCATATTCAAATCACTGGGTTGAATTGGTTGAAATCTATTCTCAGGTGATACTCTTACTAACATGTAAATTTGCAACTTGTTGAAAATTTATATTGAAGTGACAATGTAAATCTAAACTTCATGGTTTAGTTTTTTCTGTAGTCATATCTTCATAACCAATTCCTAGCATACCTTAAACATTAGCTTGGGCAACAGATTGATGAAAACAATCTTGTTAATTGTGATGTTTGCAGCACTAACTTGTTATTGTGTAATTGCAGGTTGTAACTTCTATAAATGATGCATCTGGAAGAGTTCTGTATGAGTCTAGTGCCTGCATTACAGTCATGTTGTCTAAGGTTACTCAGGTGATTAGATCATCTCAAATTTCAAGCTCTGAGACACTGAACAAAACAGCTAACAGAATTATAGAGCATGCGAAAACATCTGGTTTGATTGACCATTTGTGCTCGTGCTTAGCGACTTCAGGCTCAGGTCTTATTGCAGGTTCTTCCAATATGCTACGGGCTGCTTCTGAAGCATGCAGGGCAGCCTGGTCTTTGATTAATGCTCTGGATGTCCTTTTTATGAGAAATAGTGCCATTTTGTTTCCCATCAGTGCATTGCAGAGTTATTTTTTGCAGAGGACGGAAATTATGGATCACAGACAAGATCCCTTGTTTGATGAAGAATCAACAAAAATGGTTGATGTAATGACAAGAGCATTCCTGAGATCCAAAGCTGTTCAGGTTGCAGTGTACTATTGTTTTCACCAACGGATTGAGTCTGCAACGATTTGTGGTCTTCAGGTACTTTTGTGCACTTGCCCTTGTTTTAGGGATTCCTTCTGACCTCGACACTAGAGTTTAAGATCCGTTGGGCCACTCCGCTATCAGGCCACCCACCATTTAGTTCCACGCTCCAGACGTTTACCCTGGACGTGAGAGGGGGTGTTAAGAGTCCCACATCGGACAATATATGTCCTGAACATGTGCTTATAAGTGAGGGCAATTCTCACCCTACAAGCCGGTTTTGTTGGGTCGAGTTTGACCCAACTCACACATTCTAAGAAACTAGATCTTTCCAACATTTTTTATTGTTTCTCTAATAAAGTTTTAGTGCTTAATTGTTATTGGTATAAAGGTTCTAGTATGATGTATTTGAAAGTAATTCAAATTTTTTATTCCATAAATATCAATTTTTTTCAGCTTTTGTCAAGGTGCTGCCTCCATAGTGGAATTGTTCCATCCGCCCTTTGTGGTCTGCCCAGTTCCCTTCCTATAACTACTGTTGTAAGTGGTGGTGGTGATGGAACTATTGTTTCGGAGATTTTCTCAGTTTTGTCAATATGCAGTTCCTCTCTCAACAAAGATAGTGTAGAACCAAATAACACTAAATGTAAATTTGCAAATCCTTCTGCTCTGATTCGTCATTCATGTACCATTCTCACAATAATTGCACAAAGTTTGAAATCAACTGGAAGAAATTCTGCAATTTTTATGCTCACCACCTCACCAAAGAAGCAGCTTGCCCGACTCTCAGTTCTTGCTCATCATGTTTCTTATGATGATAAAACAAAAGCCTCTTTCCAACTTCAAAGTGCATCAGCCATGTTGGCTCTGGCATCCATTCTTTCACTCGAATCTGTGACTTCGGTTGAGTCTTCGATATCTGAAATTGCTATGCCCTTAATTCCCCGAAGTTCTACACTAAGTGACCATCTTAAATTTTCATCAGGAAATGAAAATGAACTGGACCATGGAAATTTTAATGGGAAGCTCCCATATTGGCTAGGGGTAAAAGATGGGTGTGTTGGCCTTTTAGATTCCAAACTCAAGTGGGGAGGACCATTAGCTGTTCAGCAGTTGTGTGCAAGTGGTATACCTCTACTTCTTATCGGCTTATTAAGCAATGGGTTTTTAAATGCTTCTCAAGAAAACGAGTGCCTAAATGATAAAGTTGGATTGTCTCCTATCGGTGTTGTGTGCACAGTTTCATCATTATGTCACTGTCTCTCTGGTGGCGTTTTGATTTTTCGTCAAATTTTGATTAGGATTGAACATGTTAAGCTCATATCCAACTTAATATGTGATGTTCATCTTAAGTTGATAAAATTCTGGACCGGACCTGGTGGAGGGCGAGCAGGAGTCCGAGATCTAATAAATGCAGTCATAGATCTCTTAGCATTTCCTTTTGTTGCTCTTCAAAATGCACCGGGCTTGCCATCAGCCACTGCTTCTGTTAGCAGTGGGTTTCTTCTTAATGCTGGTTCTCCTGGTCAGAGAGTATGCATGGAAGACAAGGATACAGTTAAGGCAATAGAAGAAGACATGGGAAAATACATTAAGATCCTTATGGAGGTACAATCAATCCCCTTTCAATCCCCTTTGGTAATTTATTTGGATTATTGGAAGTGGCTTCAAACAAATACTGTTTTTTCATGGGATACCGATATGCCATTGCATGTTATTACGCAGTGGCTGATGGTAGGTTTTACTATTTTTGAAAGATCACAGCTAGTACACTATTTAATGCGCCAATTACTAGTTTCTGTGATGGCAATTTTAGTTTTATTATTATTATTTTATCTGTTGTTTTTAGTTATAGAAATTTATATTTGATTCTGCAGCCTGCTATTACAATCAATCCCCTTTCAATCCCCTTTGGTAATTTATTTGGATTATTGGAAGTGGCTTCAAACAAATACTGTTTTTTCACGGGATACCGATATGCCATTGCATGTTATTACGCAGTGGCTGATGGTAGGTTACTATTTTTGAAAGATCACAGCTAGTACACTATTTAATGCGCCAATTACTAGTTTCTGTGATGGAAATTTTAGTTTTATTATTATTATTTTATCTGTTGTTTTTAGTTATAGAAATTTATATTTGATTCTGCAGCCTGCTATTTATCTTTTACTTTCACTTGACTACTTGTTGAAATGGTATCTTATAACATCCATGCCCCTAAGCAATTACCTTGAAGTTTTCAGGTTGGTGTGCCTAGTATTATCCTTCGATGCCTAGATCATATGGAGTTGAATGATATGGGTAGGCCTGTGGCCTTTCTTGCTAAAATGGTGTGCCAACGACCTTTAGCAGTCCAACTTGTGAGTAAAGGTCTTTTGGATCCCAATAGGATGAAAAGGTTGTTTGACCTTTCGGGTCCAAAAGAGGTTATGCTAGATGCTCTTATGATCATTTCTGATCTTTCTCGTATGGACAAGGTTAGTATTGACTTCACTAAATGGTTTCGCTATATGAATGCTAAGTTGATCTGTTATTGCCTTTATTATTTCTATTCAATTTAGAGACAAAAGGTAGTGGATACACATTAAAGAAAAGAGATAAATTTGTGGACATGTTGTAGAACATCCGACCCACTTAGTGGGATAAGGTTTGGTTGTTGTTGCAGAACATAGTACTCCCTCCGTTCCTTTTTAAGTGTCATGTTTTAGAAGTTTTTTGTTCTTATTTACTTTTTATTTTCAAACTTCAAAGTAGTATTAATTATTGTGATAATTGAAAGTGAAGAGTATTACAAGAAATAGGCAAATAATTATAAAAAACAACAAAATGTATTGGTTTCAAAGGAACGAAAGTAGTACAGTTTTGTTGAGATGTGTTTTTATGTGTTCAATACAATCGGATAACCCTCATTTTGGTATTTCTCCAGTTGTGTCATTATCAATTTAATTCCCAAAGGATATATTGTTAAATAGTTGAGAATAATAAACTGGAATTACACAATGTGGATGTACAAACAAATGTATTTTCTAGTGAGAATCTCTCAAAAAGGAAAAATAAGAAACTAAGGAAACCGTATCAACGATAATAAAAATAGAGAGAATAATTCTAACTATGACTATAACTAACACTCACCGTCAAGTTGGAGAATATACACCTTATGTATCCAACTTGTTATGTATAAAATTAATCCCAGAGGTTCCCGTAGAGATTTGGTGAAGGTATTAGGGAATTGTTATTAGAGCTCACTGATAGCTAGATAGCTAGGGGAATGAATCTTAGGCATAGATTAACTCATGAATAATTATGATTAGAACAAAAAGTTATTTGAGTTTTTTAAGTGGTCATGTGATCTGTAAGTAACTTTAAATCATGACCGTCCGTATATGGTTGTGTGGACCAGATTTACTATCTTACACTCATGTTAAAACTCTTCTTACTTGATACATTTCCTATATATTGTTGAAATATCTTATTAGTTGTTATTATTGATAGCATTTGCTCTATTTTGTTTTATTTCAATTTCTTATATCACTCCTTGATTTAAGAAGTTGACTGTGTACTATCTCCTATTAAAAGGAAGACTCTTTTATATTAGAATAAACTATCTCCCAATGGTCAAAATGAATCCATTTAGTATTTTAAGGCTTGGCTTAAGGAATTTTTTCTTGTAATGTCAAAATGACCATTTGATAAAACATTATTTTATGGTTTCTAGCATACAATGCATAGCATAGTCCGGGTTATTTTTTATTTGGACCAGTATGGTTGTTTCACATGCATTTGCTTTTTGGATGTTCCATGATGATAGGTTGCAAAATGATTATTATTTTCTGTTTCCTGGTGTTCAGGGATTCTATGAATACATTAAAGGTGCTTCTGTTTTGGAGTTCTTAAAAAGTTTTCTTTCACATGAGGATCCGAATGTGCGTGCCAAAGCTTGCAGTGCTCTTGGAAACATGTGCCGTCACAGTGCCTTTTTTTACAGTTCTCTTGTAAGTATAATATAGCCGATACCTAAAAGGAAAAATAAGTTTTCCTTTTTCAATGAGTGAACACATTCTCATTACTCAGAAAAATTCAGACACTGAATCAAATATGAAAAACCAAAATCTGACACTTAACTTTTTACAGCTATCACATTTTTAATTCACTTATAATACATTTGGAATTTGCAGGCAAGATATCAAATCGTTAGTATCCTTATTGACCGATGCTCTGATCCAGACAAACGAACAAGGAAGTTTGCTTGTTTTGCTGTAAGTTTTAGCATCCCCTTCTAAAGCCCAAAATTTATACTGTATGATAGCCTACGTTATGTCCTGTTGGCATACTTAAGGTGTTGGATGAATTTTTGTCAATTTACACAGATGTATGGATAATTTGTCCTCCCTGTTTTTAGAACATATACCATCACACTTATGCTTTATCGTATCGTGTATGTGCTGTAATTATAATTTTTCTGATGTCTTTTAATCTGATGTCCCATACCCGAGTTTAGATTGGAAATGCGGCTTACCACAATGATGTGTTGTATGAAGAGTTGAGGAGGTCGATTCCTCATCTGGCAAATTTGTTGGAAAAAGCAGAGGAGGATAAGACCAAGGCAAATGCAGCAGGCGCACTTAGCAATCTGGTTCGCAACTCTGACAGACTTTGTGAAGACATTGTGTCTAAAGGAGCGGTTCAGGTACGTGCATCAGTTTATTGAAATAATTTATTCTCTTTATACAGTGAAAATGCAACTTCATCAGTTTTCACTTCTAAATAAGTTAACACTTAACTGTTTTTCACAGGAATCAATAAAAAGTTTCCTTTACAATAGTCAGATTCACTTTAGATTTTTACTTAAATATTTTTAGTTTCCTTTAGAATGTAAGATGATTACATAAATTTTCTTTAAAATTTATGCAAATTCACTTTAAATTTTTATTAAATCGTTATCATAAAAACTTTTATAATTTTAAAATGAAAAAAACTTGTGTTCAAATGATAAAATTGTTCTAATAATTTCCTGAATTTAAACTTTATGAATTCCATATCACATTTTAATTTGAAGTTAGCAGTTACCCTACTATGACCCATTCTATCCTATAAGAAAATAAGTCTTTAAAATTAACTGCTTGCTGATGTGAATCCATCTCTACTAGCAGCAGCTAGCCAGCCACACTATACCTGAACAAAAAGTGTAAGAAGAAAAAATAGCAGATGCTAGTCGGACATAATAACTAATGGCATTATCGAGTAGTTGCAGTAACTAAAGTTTTATAGTTAGATAGTTAGAATATAATGGTTGCAGTAGTTATGAAGAGGATTTGCAAATTTTATCCTGTTTTCTCGAGTATGAGGGATGATAAAAAGTTATCAGTTTCAGTAGAACTGCGGCCTTTATTATACTGCCAAATTGCCAATACTACCAGCTATTTTTCTAAGCAATTTGATGTATATCTTTGATGGCCCTTCCCTTTGCAGTCTCTCCTGAAGTTAATTTCCGATTATGCGGCATCAGCACTAAGCCCGAGCAGAAATGATTCAGCAAACGAGTCTCCTTTAAAGATTGCTCTCTTTTCCCTTGCAAAGATGTGTGCCCATCCACTCTGCAGACAGTTCATCCGTTCATCACCTTTGTTCCCTGTAATTGGAAGACTTCAGCAGTCTCCAGAATCATCCATTGCCAAATACGTATCAGTGATCATTAACAAAGTTGCTGAACCTTGATGTTCAAAGTCTCGATGATGGTTGTACCCTGTAATTGGAAGACTTCAGCAGTCTCCAGAATCATCCATTGCCAAATATGTATCAGTGGTCATTAACAAAGTTGCTGAACCTTGATGTTCAAAGTCTCGATGATGGTTGTACCGCTATTTTGATTGACTTCCACTGAAGTCATTGCATTCACCCTTGAGTATTTGTAAGTAGACTGTAAAACTGTACATATACCTAGACATAAAGTACAATAGCAACATAGACCCTATGGAGAAAGGAAGACACAAGAAATACATCGCACACCGCAAACTAATAGCCTATGCAAAATTTTGTGCACACCACAAACAAATTGCCAAAGCAAAATTTCGTGCTTTAACAACCTAACAAAACAAAATAAATAACTCCCTCTAACTGCTCCGGCACCAAAGAGGATCCGTTCATTGATTAACTTTGCAGTCAAAGCTTCTATCTTTGTATTTGAGCCATAACCACAATAATAACCTTAACACAATTCCACAAAAAATTCATAATTAAAAACTTTTTGTTGGGTTTAGTTTCTCATCTTATAAATTTGACGCAAACACAAGTTCCTAAATCGGCAAACTTGATCAACTGCAGTATTTGACATAATATTTTCAAACATCAACCACCCTAATATAGTAGAATGTCAAACCTTGTTGAAAATTTAAAGAATAGATGTTGAACAACCTTTTTAGTACATCACTCAATTGTACACAAATTTCAATTTATATTTGGCAAAACAATGCAGCATTCACCAATTTGTCTTTTTTGCAAGTAAAATTTCAACGATATGATAATTTTAAGGGTATCAATTTATTACAAATTATAGCATTCTTTGAGTGAATATTCACAATTTGAAATTAAGTTCTAATTCCATGAATCTTTCACATTATGGAAATTCTTTTCCCACTCCACATACCTTCTCACAAACTCTCGGTGAAAATTCAAAAATATTTTTAAGATTCGGAGATGCATTTCTAGACGTATCATTCCATACAAAAATGAACCTAAATGAGTGAACAACCTCATTATACATAATTCTAGTTCGAAGATACATTTTGGAACTTGTATCTGATATACTTTGGAGATGAATATATGAAAATAGCTCCGATACTTCAAAACAGAAACAAAGACACTTTGATCAAGATCTAATAACCACAACTACTTGACATTAAATTAAAGCACTCAACATTACATAGATAATCGTTAAGATAAATTTAACATTACACATTGTTATAAACAGTTAGTTCAGGACGTTGCAACATATTGATAATATCTTTGACGAATATTGCAATCTTCACATCCACTTCAATCAGACCATTTGTTGCATAACGATGAAAATATTCTACATAACCTCTAAATCTTCATCCGTCTTCAGTTTGAAGTAGGTGAACTATATCTTCCCTTCACTATCAAACGAGGGCGAACAATACTTGAGCTTGACAACTCTTGATTTTTTGGATAACGCAAGAGAGAATCCAGTTTAGATATCAGGGCGGCGAGAGGTGTGTCCTCGGTGACCTTAAATTCAAGTGACGACTTCTAACCATTGAAATACACAAATGCAATGTGAAAATATGTATTTATTTTCTGTTTGTGGTGTGTTTTATAGAAAATATGGAATGAGAGACACCCTATTTATACAAGTCTTGGATCACTTTAGATCTTAGAAACCTTATTATGTTATCAGGGCACTTTTCGGAGATGCATATATGGATAAATCCTATTTTTTTACCGAAAAAATGGTGTTTTCGAATATGTGCATCCGAAAAGTGTCTTGATGTGTTTTTTAATTAGTATGGGATTTATCAAAATATGCATATCTAGAATCATCACTGAACCAAAGACAGACAAAAACTTTGTAAACATAAACAAAAGTTGTAAACCATAAAATTTGTAAATAGAAACAATCGACATTTACACTATCATTGCTGAATATATATTACTTATGTATTAAATCGTATCAACATTACATCATTGATGATAATACGTTCAAAAAAAGTATATCAATCGCAATATAAAATGCATCAAAAGATGCATCACCACCTAAATCTACTATTGGTGCCTCTTTCGACTTGTCCTTATTTGATTCTCTTTCAAGCTCGCTCAATTTGGTGAACTCTTCCATTCTTTCAAGAAAGTGATTTGGCCAAGTTTTTCGACTCTTTTATAGAATGTGCCATCCACTCCAACGATGTATTTGGTATATGATACCCCCGTTTCAAATAAATCTCAACAAAATGTAGCGATTTTGAAAGCCATCCAATACGCACGATGCATTTGGAAGGATATTTAGACGGACCACTCCAAAGTGGAAAAAATGTCTCCGAGAAACCATATCTTGTCAGATTGATACACACCTGTTTACCTTTGGTTTCGGTAAACAACACTGGTCTCTTAACAAAAATTTACTTGCGAGATCGATCAGGGAATCTCAGTACAATGCTTCAGTTTTCAAGTGTTTTCATAAAGTGTTTTAAAAAACGATTCATTCGATTGGTACCAAACGAGTTTATAAGCAATAAAGCAAGACTTGTAAAATAAAATGAAAAACGTTTTAAACGGTAAACATAAATGACATAACATCAAAATAGTTGAAAATAAGTTGATTCAAACATACATTTTCCTAGCTTGACTCATTTCGCTTGTTCATTTGGGTACTCAGGGTAACTAGCGTATGGAAATGTGAAAGTTTGAATCTCTAACACTATGCACTAAGTTCTTTATTTATAATACACATATAATAGTTGCTTTCTGACGAGCTTCGTTTCTTTGTATGCCACATGTATTTTATAACTTCTCTCCATGAACCCACGTTCTCCATTCAAACTCATTTTCCCTCCAAATCGCTTCGCTCGCTTTGTCTGGACTCTTTGGGCTTTTTGATGTTTCCAGTCCCAATTAACTACTTAAGGGGTCTCTTCTGGTCGACTGGAGCTGTAGTCGACTTAGATAATTTTACCTTTTCAAAGAACCTTCTTGGATTCTCTCCTCTTGGTTGGATTATAGTCCTTGTTGAAAATCCCAGCCAACAAACTGCCCCCCAAAATGTCCTTTTTCGATTAAGACTGTAGAAATAGACATTTTAGTCCTTCTTTCTTAGTACAAAATGACGTCATCGTAATCATGATTTTTCCCTCAAACGTCACGTCGGCGAACAAACAACCATTTCCCTACTTTTTAGCTTCAACTTCCTAGGATAAACGTGGCCCCCAACTCAACAACTTCCCCAATCAATCGCCATCCGCTTGACACGTGCTTGCCATGTAACCACAATTTTCCCACTTCCTTTCCAAACGTTTGATTTTCTTGATGGTATAAATACTCTTTTCATCTCTTCAATTTCCTTTTTACGCTCTCTTCGTATTCTCAAACTCCCCGTTTCAAACTCAAAGAGAAACTCTTGCTTCTGCTTTTTACCCAGAGACTCTTCCAATCACCTTCATGGCCACTTCAAGCCAAATTAGTGAACACATTTAAACCCATAGGGAGATTGAACTGGTTTCCAACATGGATGATTTTTTTTGTTCATCTCCAAAATACTTTCGTTTTGGAACCAACGCCAACGCGCAACATCCAATCTTTTTGTTCTCAGGTACTGCTTCCTTTCATATGCAAGAAAACTTCTTATGCTCTCTTGGGACCCATTCCTGATGAAATCAAAGCACCCAAACAGCTAGAAGATTATTTCCCCATTCACTATGTTGCAAAATCCCCTGTTCACAAAGATTGCGTCATGGATTTTTCGCATCTTTACCGAACTTCCAAGGTTTTCCATTCTTCCCCTGCTGTCAACCAAGAGTACCTTGCATGGTTGAATAAAGTTGAGAAATTTAAAGGCGATGTTTGGAAAGCTCAATGAGTTTTTGACTTGATTCAGCTTTCTAGGGTTGTCCCTAGTTATTGCAATTATAAACTGATTTTTACGCTCTATTCTTGGGAAGGATCTATAAACACTTTCCATTTCGCCACTGGTATGCTTACCCCTACCCTATTCGACATTGTGTCCATTACTGGTCTATGCCCTATATGTAAAACTTTTCTTCCCACTGAAGCTGATGAAGATGTCATACCATTTGAAAGAGATATTTCTTGGTTCTATGGCTTTCCAAGTATGTGTTTTGCTGTCGATCTTTAAAGGTGGCTAAACGATTCATTGCATTAGCTCACCACCTTCATCTTGGTTAAAACATATGCTTGAGCGAACTCATATTGGGGTCTCTCTATGAGTCACTTAGTGTGGGAGTCAACCATATGACCTCGTTACCTCCTACTGCCAACTATCTACTTGCTGGTCCTTTTTGGCTGCTTCAATTGTGGTTAAACGCCACTTTTACAAGCCATTTCAAATTGCAACTCTCTGATGCTCAATAGGCTACATTTACCCATCGCACCAACGAAAGCCTTCGTCTTGTTATGCTGACACCACCCAACAATGAAATCGTTGACAATAATTATATATTTTGGATTAATTTCGAATTATTTATTGAAATCGTTGACATGTTAGATATTCATGTTGTGAGTTATTGACATAAGTTGCGGTGTTGTTATTAGCTGGTTAAATTAGTTGATTAATAATATTAGTAATTATATTAGAATTGTAGAATATTAATAATATTAGTTGTTGGGCTTGTTTTGGTGATAGACGTAGTTTTAAGGAGGTGTAAAAATTAGGCCCAATAAAAATAATATTGTTATTAGTTTTAGTTATGATAATATTATTAGGTTAATTAAAAAGGGTTAAGAGAAAGAGTAGAGAAAGTGTTGTACGTGAGAAGTTGCAGAGAAGAGGAAAAGAGGCAAAGCTAGGTTCGATCGGAAAATTATAGAGAAACCTTCAATCCAAGGTAAGAGTGGGGTTCTGACTCTATAATGAGAATTATGATGCAGGTTACGTAGGAATTGGGTTGTGTAAAATTGTTGCTGTGTGTGATTGTTGTATGAACAAATTGTTGTTTGGTGTCTGTGGTATTTGTGCTAACGTTGCAGTGATTCAATCGATGAATCGAGTGTTGAAAATTATCATGTATTGATGTAAGTATAGTTGTTATGTTGCTATGAATACGTGTAGTGTTGATCTGAGACCATGGGAAGGGAAGGAACTGTTAATCGCAGGGAAGTTACAGAACTAGGAGGAATTATGGACGGTGTGCCGAGCGACACACGTATAGTGGTGAAGGGTGCCGACCGACACCATGTTTTATGCCGAGGGGCACGGTTTACATACCGAGGGGCATGAACCCATCAACTAGTGTCTCCTTTTAATTGTTTTCTATGTTTGTTCCGTGTGTCTGTTACCTTAGTATTTTATTACAAAAATGTATGTAGTAGGGTTGGAAAAGAATGAATAATAGCAGAGGCTATTTATTAGCAACAGAAAAATGAACAATTTGTATCTTAGCATAGATATAGAAGGTAAGATTAATAAGAAACAAAGTTAGTAAATGTTAGCAGGAAGTCAATAATAGCCGAAAATAACAAAAAAACTTGTATAAATTAAAGTAGCAGTAGAGATAATTTAAGTAGCGGCAAAATAATAGCTTCATTAATTTAGCAGAAAACTATTAAAAGTCTTATCAGCATAATAATTTAGTAGAAGCATTTTAGTAGGACCGTGTTGATAGCAATATTGATACATATAAGTTGTTGTAATGTTGTTATTATTAATTGCTGAAGTTATAGGTGATGAATTTTGTTGTGTTGCCCCTATAATTGGCAATTGTTAAGTTGTAGGCTTATACCAAAGTCGTTATACGTTGATGTTGTTGTTGTTGTTGCTGTTAATCATGTTGTCGCATACATAGCATATCATATTGGGAGCTGATGCTCGTTAAGTTAGCCTGGATTAACAAAATATTAAGTTGAAGACTTATGTCTTGTTGCTGCCTCTATTAATTGTCAAGTTATTAAGTTGGGAGTTCCGCTCCATTGGTACCACATGCATGTGAATAAAAACGAGTCGCATTCAATGTTGCATATTTAAGTTTTCGTGTTGATGAATTAATCGTTATATTTTATTGATATGTTGTCGTGATTGCTGTTGTTTATAAGTTGTGAAGTGGTGATTTTGCATGAACTGATTCTAATATAATGTTTATCATATGTCCAAATTATATTGTTAGATATCTCACCCCTTCTGTTCGAATATTACCCTGATGTTTGTAACGTGCAAGTAATCTAGAGTGAAGGCGGTTTACCTTCAGTAGTTCGAGTCGGTGTCATTGCTCTGATACGTAACACTCGAGGGGATGAATGCTTGATGTTTTATTATTGTTATTATTTCATTTGATTGAAATTTAAGTTGTTGTTCGTTAAGTACTTACTATTTGAAGTTTCTTCAGTTGGACGAAGATGATATATTCTTTTAAGTTGAATATTTGATTCCGCTGCGTAGTTATGGAAGATGTTGATTTTAAAAGATTAATTTATGTTGTTGTTGGTTCATCCAAGTTTAATGTGTTATATATCTGTAACGAGTGCCGCTGTTTCAAGTTGAAATTGTAGCATCCTTATCTGGTTGTCTAATTTTTGTAACTCTGATCTTGTATAATTGTCAGGTAGAATTGGGGTGTTACAAATTGGTATTAGAGAAAGTCGGTCCATCCGACCAAGTTGTCGAGTCATAGTTTTTCTAACAATCGAGCATTGTTAACTTGAGTTCTAACCGTTGTTTGTGTTGTAGTGTTAAGTTGAGATGGCTGGAAGCAATGATGATGCACTTGCTGCTGCTTTAGAAGTAATGGCGCATGCTATGGAGAATCAGCCGAACACTGACGGGAATGCTGGATCTCGTAGTTTGGCGATCTTCCAGAGTGAGAATCCTCATACCTTCAAGGGTAAGTATGATCCTGACGGAGCGTTGGATTGGTTGAAAGAGATTGAGAATCTTTCGTGTGATGGACTGCACTCCAGCGTAGAAGGTTCGGTATGGCACTCATATGCTAGCAGTCGAAGCTAATGACTGGTGGCTAGAGACGTGTCAGAGGTTGGAAGCTACATGTGAAGATGTCACTTGGGTTGTGTTTTGTAGGGAATTTCTGAGGAAGTATTTCCCTGAAGATGTTCGTGGTAACAAGGAAATTGAGTTCCTTGAGCTAAAGCAAAGGAGTATGGCGGTTGTTGAATATGCTGCAAAGTTTGCTGAGTTAGATAAGTTTTACTCGTACTATAGCGAGGCAAATGCTGAGTTTTCAAAGTGCATTAAGTTTGCGAACGGGTTGCGCCCAGAGATCAAGAAGGAAATTGGATACCAGAAGATTCGTGTCTTTGCTGATTTGATTGATAGTTGCAGGATCTATGAAGATGATAATAATGCTCACTATAAGATTATCAATGAGAAGATGGGTAAGCACCAACAGAACCGTGGTAAGCCTTATGATGTCCCAGCTGTTAAGGGTAAACAGAAAGTTGCTCGGGGTCAGAGAACTGGTGGGGGAGATGCTCCTGCTGGTGTGATTTGTTTCAATATGGAAAGCCTGGGCATAAGAGCAATGTGTGTACTGCTGAGGTGAAGAGGTGTTTCAGTTGTGGCAAGACAGACATGCTATATCTGAATGCAAGCATAAAGAGATGATTTGCTTCAATTATGGTGAAGAAGGACACATTGGTAGTCAGTGTCAGAAACCAAAGAAGGCGCAAACATATGGAAAGGTGTTCGCTTTGGCTGAGAATCATATGACTAATGAGGAAAGACTCATTAGAGGTACATGTTTCATTAATAGTACTCGTTTAATTACTATTATTGATACCAGTTCTACTCATTGCTTTATTGCTGCTGATTGTGTTGAAAGATTGGATCTTATGTTGTCTTCTATTAATAGAGAGATGGTCGTCGACACTCCAGCTAAGGGATCGATGAGTACTTCTTTTGTGTGTTTAAAATATCCGTTGTTAATCTTCGACAAAGACTTTTCCGTTGATTTATTTTGTTTGCCTTTAAGTGGGTTAGATGTGAGCTTAGGTATAAACTAGTTAGAGCATAACTATGTTCATATTAACTGTTATAACAAGTCTGTGAGGTTTTCTACTTCTGAAGAGGAGGAAGCTGGTCTGTTGTTTACTAGATAGTTGAGGTAATTGATGTAAGAAGAGGATCATATGTTCTTGTTGATGGCGTCGTTATCTGTCGAGAGTCAAGCTATAATCGAGGAATTGCAAGTGGTGCATGAGTTTCCTGAAGTTTTCACTGATGAAATTCATGATGTACCGCCAGAGAGAGAATTCGAATTTACTATTGATCTTGTACCTGGTATCAGGCCTGTTTCTATGGCACCATACAAGATGTCTGCATCTGAATTGTCAGAGTTAAATAAGCAATTGGAAGAGTTACTTGAAAAAAAGTTTGTGAGACCGAGTGTATCGCCGTGGGGAGCTCTAGTGTTGCTAGTAAAGAAGAAAAATGGAAGTATGAGGTTTTGTGTTGATTATAAACAATTGAATAAAGTAACCATTAAGAACATGTATCCACTTCCAAGAATAGATGACTTGATGGATCAATTGGTGGATGCTCGTGTGTTTAGTAAGATTGATTTGAGGTCGGGTTACCATCAGATTAAAGTGAAGGATTAAGATATCTAGAAGACGGCTTTCACAATGCGTTATGGACATTATGAGTATTCGGTGATGCCTTTCGGTGTTACTAATGTGCCGAGAGTATTCATGAAGTATATGAACCATATCTTTCATACTTATTTGGATCGGTTTGTAGTGGTGTTAATTGATGACATTTTGATTTACTCTAAATCGGAGGAAGAGCATGCATAAAATTTAAGGATAGTATTGAAAGTCTTGAAAGAGAAGAAGTTGTATGCCAAGCTTTCTAAGTGTGAATTTTGGTTAAAGGAGGTTAGTTTTCTTGGTCATGTGGTCTCAGGTAGTGGAATTGATGTAGATCTGTCTAAAGTAGATGATGTGTTGCAATGGGAAACTCCAAAGTCGGTGTGATACGATGGCAAAGCTGACTATTATACTGGTTTTGCATTTGTATTCACAAATGTTGCGATAAGCAAGAGTCGCCACCAGCTTTTATTTTATCCAACAAAGGAAAGGGTGAAAAGAACAAAAAAAACCTTTCGAGAGTTTTCTGAGTAAGGGGGGTAGATTATAGAAAGGGAAGGTGTTAGCACCCTTTCCATCCGTAGTTATCTACGTGCTCTTAGATGCTTAGCTCATTTGAAAAATACATTAAGCTTTTTGTGTGTTTTTGAAAAGTATTTTGAAATGCTATAGTGGGGCAGTTTGCTTTATGGTAACTCTTGTATCAGTCCTCAAGAGTGTTGATAAAGCATTTTTTTTTGAAAGAATTTTGAAATATTTTGTGTAAGTGCAAAATGTTTGTTTTTGAGAAAGCATCTAACAACTATCTACTTGTACTCGAAAATGTTCGTTCTTTTCCTCCTATCCTTTAGACAGTGCTATCCTACTATTAGTGAGTAGGTAGATATCATTGGATGTACGAGGGACATTCGAAGGGACAATTTATAGTCACGAAGGCAACTAGGCAAGAAGCTTTAGTAACTACCCTATGGTTCTAAGATCATATTTTTACCGAGGCAACGTCGAGAGGGTCATCGAGGGACTTATGATCTTTTTAAACTAGAGGGTAGCCACTAAAACCTCTCACGTTTCGAGAGTTGTGACTATTTTCCGAAGGCAACCGAAGTAGGGTACCCTAGAGGTGCATATGTGCAATGTGTTTTATATTCAGTTCATTTATCTTTGAATTTAAGTTTGCTAGCGTTTTGTTATTAGGCTCTTGTCATGCAATCCTATTAGTCATACATCTAAGCAGTTAATATATTGCAGAAATTTAAAGTGCAGAAAGTTAAATCCTACGCTATTACAGTGCTTTGGGGAGGGGGTATTTACATGTCCAAAAGTTGGGAGAAAAATAAAGAAAGCGATAAAGTCCTAGTTTAATCTATTACATACTGTCGGCAAGTACATTATTATAAAAAATGCGAGAATAAGATGATGCGCGTGAAATAGGGACGAACGTCTAACACCCTAAGATATTGGTAAGTAAACATAAAAAATCTTTTTGGTTGTTTTTGTTTATTTTTTATTAAGAAAAATAATTAAACTAAATCTAAATTTAATTAAGAAAATAAATATTAAATGAAATTAAACCTAATTCTAATATTTTTGTGTTTTTATTAAGAAAATATTTGAATTAAATAAACTTAAGTCTAGTTGATTTTAAATTGATAGAATAAAAATAATTAATTAAATTAAATTAAAATTAATTTAAGAAAACCTAAGTCTATTTCATATTTTTTGATTTGATTTGTTAAAAAAATGATTAAAAGAAAAACCTAGGAAATGATTAAATAAGTAAAAAAAATAGAAAATAAAATTGATTGGGCCTGGATATGCAAAAGCAGAATGGGGGGGGGGGGGGGGGGGGACGGGGTGCGTTTGGGATTTTTGTTAGGCCCAAAAGCCTGAGTCCAACGTCCCAAAAATAATCCAGTGGGCATCCCCCTTGGAGTTGCAGGATGGAAGTGCGCCCTAGGACGACCAGATTTCTTTACATCACACCAGATGGGCCAAACATGAAAGCCTATGGTGAACGTTTAGGGATGCTGCACACTGAATCCTGCAAGGAATATTAGAAAAAAATCAAAAATGCTAGACCTGGGACTCGAACCCAGGTCCTTTCCCTTTTCACGCACATGCCTTTCCATCTGAATTGCCTTACCATTCGTGTATCATAATCAACGCACAATATTATATACAAAACAAAGTCAAATATATATTTTTAAAAATAAAAGCGCGCGCTGGCTTCCGTGGGCCAATGAGAGGGTGACATCCAAGCTGCCGGAGTCAGCGACCGGAGTTAAATCTCTGTTCACTTTCTTCGGCTGATCCAAACCGTGTTCCTGCAAAATAGACACTTTAAAACAAAACCAAAAATCCTATCCTACATAAAATCATGCCCTAATCTTGAATCCAGCCTTGGATTAGCCTGAAAGCAACTGTATCGCCCAGATCGAAACTTAATAGCTTCAAAACCCTATCAATGGCAACCTAGCTTCTAAGCCTCAAAGCATGCATGTTTTACGTTGCACCTATCCTATGAATCACCTTGAGCATGAAACAAACATTAAAATGTAGTAATATACCACAAAACTAGAGATACAAATTTGAAAATTTTACCAAAATGTATGGATTCGGTTTGGTACTTCTAGGCATGTGATGGCTTGAATGAGGGCTGGGAATGAATCCTGGGATCTTCAGGATGAGGATGGCACACTTGGTTTGGATGGATGATGGATGGAAATTCAGTTTTGAATTTCATAACTTTGAGATTTTTTTTGCAATTTTCGTGTGGTCTCTAGGATGTATGTATGCGTGAGTAATTCTTGCACATATAGGATAGGGAGGACACAACGTAAGAAGGAAAGAAATCATCCCATTAAGCCATGTTTTAAACACCAAAATCAAATTTGAAAAAAATTCCAAAAATGGTCATTCTTGCTCATTTCGTTTGGGGGATGAACCTGGACAACCTTTCACGAATTTATGGGCCTAAAATCAATCCAAACCAAAAGCCTAAGTGTCATGATCCATCATTCACTATTTTATATAATTTATCTTGTATTTATGTGAATAAAAACAAAATAAATATGAATAAAATAGATAAAAAATGTAAGGCAAGGTAATAATGAATTTATATGTCTTCCATAAGGTTAGGAAGATGTTTGAAACCCAAAAAGTTAGGCCATGGACCTAAAAGTTTAATTTTGCTCAATGCACAATTCTTGAAATTTCCAAATTTTTTCTAACTTGGGCAAGCCATAACTTGCTCAATTTTTATCTTACGATGATGATCTTGGACTTTTTGGAAATCCCAAGATGTCTACTTCAATCCCTCTTTTTATAAATTTTGTATTTGAAGACTTTATCTTGATGTAAATGGTCTTGAAAAAAAGTGCCTTTTGTTGACTTTCTGAAAATGACCTGTAATGTATGAGCTTGTATCTTTCAAATGTTGCATCTATTGATCTTGAGGACAAAAGAGAAGTGGTAGGGAATGAGATTCTATTCAAAATTATCTTTGGTTGGGGAAAAATGGATGAAGTATGTGAAAGTTATGCCTGGTTAAAATTCAGTTGACTTTTCCTATAGAAACCCTAATTTAGCAATTTTTGACTTTTGATAAATTAAGAGCACTCCTTGAGGAATCATGATAAACCCTTGATCAAATGATGATTAAAACTTCAAAATATTGATGTTGACAAAAAATCTTGAAGTTTGACTGTATATAGGCCATAGTTGACTTTTGACCTAGTACAATTGATTTTCATGCATTTGAGCATTTGACTGAGCAGACTTGTAGTGGAAGGCATGAAACTTGGCATGGACAATCTTGAAGACATATTAGGACCATGTAAATCATTTGAGGCCTTTTGAGCTCACATATCTTGATGAAAAGTGAAACCCTAATTGGAGGTTCAATGTGTAGGAGGAGAATTTGTCTGGTCAATTCTTGGTCAACCTTGAGCAATTGAAAACCTCTAGGAGCATGTCTTGAGTAAAAGTGGGAGAGAAAATTATGGGGTACAACAACTTCCCCTGTTCAATCTTCTTAAACCTTAGGATTTAGATTGGCTTGTCTGCCTTTCGTGATCTGAAGGTGGAAGAGGATTGAACACTAGAGTGCCCATAAATTTGTAGTCGCATGAAGTAACACTGTTGGTTGATGCCGTCGGGAATGGGCTTACAGATGCCATTTGGAGAAGATGACAGAGAGTTGTCTGAGATGGGCTTAAAGATGCCATCCAAAGTATATGCTAATTTCATAAATGGTCCCTTTGGGGGTTCCTGTTCCTGCTGTCTGAGGAGGAGTCCGCTGGGAAATGTGGTTTTCCGTTATTCTCCCGCTTGAGGAAAACTCTGTGGGGAATAGAGTCTAGGAGCTTCAGTCGTCCAAGACTCTACTGAGTAGTTATCTATGTACTGGAGAGATGAAATTTTGATGTTTTCTGGTTGAAACTCAGGCTTCATAGTAACTTACTAGGGATAATGGAATTAAACGTTACCTGAAATGTATTAGAAAGAGCCTGTGTAGGGCTGTTTCAGGATGAGTCTGTGTTAGTCTGCATCCGGAGATATATGAGAAGGAGCTTGTGTGAGGCTGTTTCAGGATGAGTCCGTGTTAGACTACATCTGGATGATGAGAAGTAACTCGTGTAAGATTGCTTCGGGATGAGCCAGTGTTAGATTGCATCTGGATAATGAGAAGGAACCCATGTAAGATTGCTTCATCTGGTCGTGTAGATAGTTTTCCTGTCCGGTTTCAGGTGTTAATCTATAAATCAGCTGTTCGCAGATAGTTGTCCTGTCTAGTTTTAGGTATTAATCTGGAACTTGAAAATCATCGATCGCTGAGATAGTTATCATGGCTTGTTACATGTATTAATCTTTGACCTGAGAAAGAAAGATAATTTTCCTGGCTTGTTACAGGTATTAACCTACAGTCCGTCATCCACAGATAGTTGTCCTGGCTTGTTACAGGTATTAATCCTGAACTTGAAAATTGTCGGTCGTTGAGATAGTTGTCCTGGCTTGTTACAGGTATTAATCTCTGACCTAAGAAAGAAAGATAGTTTTCCTGGCTTGTTACAGGTTTTAATCTTCAATCTCCTCATGTAGATAGTTTTCCTGGCTTGTTACAAGTATTAATCTATAATCAGTCGTCCACAAATAATTTTCCTGGCTTGTTATAAGTATTAATATGGAACTTGGAAATTGTAGGTTGCTGAGATAGTTGTCCTGGCTTGTTACATGTATTAATCTCTGACTTGAGAAAGAAAGATAGTTTTCCTGGCTTGTTACAGGTATTAATCTTCAATCTCCCCATGTAGATAGTTTTCCTGGATTATTACAGGTATTAATCTACAATTGGTCGTCCACAAATAGTTTTCCTATCTTTTTACAGGTATTAATCTGGAACTTGAAAATTGTTGGTTGCTGAGATAGTTGTCCGGGATAGTTACGGGTATTAATCTCTAACCTTAGAAAGAAAGATAGTTTTCCTGGCTTGTTACAGGTATTAATCTTCAATATGTTCATGTAGATAGTTTTTCTGGCTTATTATAGGTGTTAATCTACAATCAATCGTCCATATATAGTTGTCCAGGCTTGTTACAGGTGTTAATCTGGAACTTGAAAATGTTGGTCACATAGATAGTTCCCCGTCTGGTTTCGAGCATTAATCTGTGGCCTGCTATATTTATTAGTAAAACCGTCTTGCTTTGGGAGTTCATACCACTTGGCCGTGTAGATAGTTTCCCCGTCTGGTTTCAGACATTAATATTTGACCTGCTGTATAAGTTGATAGCGTCTATCTGTCTGCTAATTTAATCTAAAAAGGTAAAATCAGTTTCATGCGATGTCATGATGTATGAATTGCACGATGCTCCCAAAATAAATTAGATTGTGATATATGTATTTGTGTTTCATATGCTATGATGTTTGTAGAATGATGTATGAATGTAATGTATGAACGTATCAATTATTCTATTGCAGGGTTGTTGAGTTAGGGAAAATAAATCCCTGATTGTAGCTGGGGATGAAGAATGTAGGTCTTCAAATATGTTGAAGTTAAATGCTGGGAGATAGATTTCCGTTATTAGAGAAATAACTCTGCTGGGGAAGGAAAACTCCGTGCACTGTTTGGGGATTTTGTGAAGTCCCGCTGGGGAATCCTGAGAAGCTTGGTGACTTCACTGGGAAATTTTTAGATGTTGGAACATTAATTTGGAGATTCTTTCTTTGTTGGGGATATGAGAACACCTGACACCATTAGGCTGCATGCTGAGAATATGGCGGTGACCTTGTAGTAGGATGCCCTGCCTTTGTACCTGCTGGAGAAAATATCTGCCAGGGATTTTGTAGAGAGTTTGACTGTTATCCCAACATATGGAGTCCTTGGTGAATGTTGATCAGGGTAATAAACCTTCTACTGATAGACAAGTGATGAGATGATGGGACGTAGTCATACTCCTTAATCCCTAACTTTTGTCTGGACTATCCTTTCAGATTTTCAGTCCATTGGGATACCCTTTTTTGCCCAAGCCGCCTTTTTAGGTTTTCGACTTGCCGGGTGTACATATTTTTCATATGTATATCCCTAATTTTTCCCGAACCCTTTTGGTTCGCCAGAATGCCCTTATTTTTGCCTAGGCTAGTCAACCTAGCGGGTCTTTGTTCATGCGTAGTATTTTCCGACTATATCCACATTCATTGGGTACGAAGAATTGTCACTGTCCATAGTAGTAAGTGTTGCCATGCTGCCAGAAGATGGTGTTTGATCGTACAAGATTCGTTGCGGGAATTCATATCCAATGCCCCAAGTGATTCAGATGGAGATCTTCCCCTGACTATTTGGCATTTTTGAGAGATTCCTTGAACCTTGACTTGACTGCCCCAAATCAGCTGGACACCATGCTATGCCCCTTAATTATGAAAGGCCTATCACTGGAATATCTTCCCATCTGAGGCGATTCTGTCCACTGAGAAGATTTCTGTTAATCGAATATCTGTCGTGCGAATTTCTCTATTGTTGAACAAATAGTCATATGCAAATAATGGTATTTTAAGAATGCAAAGCTTATGTCTGTCTTGAAGTTTGAAAATTCATTTTTTAGTAAAACAAACAAATTTTGTAAGAGTGTGATATCAACTTAGGATTTATAGTGAACCCAACATGAGTCAGGATATCTTTTGTAACAGTATGCTTTCTGTGATACGGTGGAAGAACTGACTTGAGTTTTGCGTTTGTTTTCGCACTTGTTCGGTTTAGCAAGAGTCGCCACCGACTTTTTATTTTATCCTAAAGGAATGGTTAAAAAGCACAGGAAAAAACCTTTTGAGATGTTTCGTGGGTCCGGGGGGTAGATTATGAAAAGGGAAGGTATTAGCACCCTTTTCATCCATGGTTATCCATGGGCTCTTAGTTACTTGGTTTTAGATCACTTGCCTTGATTTTTGATTGCTTGAAATTGTGGTGTGTGTGTGTGTTTTGAAGATGTTTTTGAAATAGACGCCTTTGTTTCGGCAACCGTTGTAATGACTCGTGTTTGAGTATATACAAGGGTGTGTATCTTTTCGAAAAGATATTTCAAATGTTTTTGAAAGTTTGTTTTGAAAGTGTTTGTGGAATGTGGGTTTTGAAAAGTAGGCAAGTGTTTTTGCAAGTTCGATCCAAGTAACTAAGAGTTTTGTCTACCCCTAAGTTTACTCAAAGGTTTTTCTCATGTTTTAACCCTTTTAACAATTTTGTTCCACCATTGTATTTGGAGGACAATCTTGCGTTTAGGATGTTTAACGGGATAGGCGCGGGTCGTCGAATGGACCATGAATGCAATGGTGCCAAGTGTCTTTGGCAATTTTTCTTGAAGGGACTATGATCATTTTGATAGGCAACTTTCGAAAGCGTCATCGAGGGACTTATGATCATTTGAATTGAATTGTTTTGCCAAAGAGACTCGACGTGCAAGCATGGCCCATTTTGGAAGGCAACATGTGGGATTACCCTAGGGGGTGCAAGTGTGATTGTGTATTGATTTCATGTATTTGTCTTGTATTAGGTTATCTAGCGTTCGATTTTATGTACATACAAACCTTAGGTCTAACCATGGTATATTTGAAAGCGGTAAATTGCGGGAATTTAAAATCTACGCTATTACAAAATAGTATCCGGGAGTGGGGGTACAAGTATACACAAATGGGGATGAGACTTAAATAATTACAACCAAATGGAATTTCTCGCAAATGTAAAGTATCACATGTATAGCATAAAGGCAATGTAAAAGATAACAATGTTTGTGTGCATTGTAAATGTGTAAGTGTATGTGTAAATGTATATGTAATTTATTTACAAGTATGGAGAATATTTAATCTAAAGGGGAAATTAAGTATTTGTTAATTTAATGAAAAGAATTAAATATTTTGTTTATTTAATTTTTGTATTCTTGTATTTTTGTTTAATATGCACAAATTAATGTATTTTAAGAAAAGAAAAATGTTCTAACTTAAAGAAAAATTATGTATTGATCCATTTATGTACAAATAAAATTATTTTAATTAGAGACAAGAAAATGTTTTAAGGAAAAAGTATTTAACTTGAAAATCTATTTTTATTATGTATTAACACTCATGTATTTAATTAGTGTGCATAAAGCAAGAAAATTTTAAGAAAAGAAAATGTTTTAAATTTAAGAAAGAAAAAATTATGTTCATGTTTAATTAATATTCTATAAAACAAATTAATGTAAAGAAACAAGATTAATGTATTAATGTAAGTTATAGAAAAATATTTTTAGTTTTCTAAAAGAATATGAATGGGCTTAGGGAGTCTTGTGGCCCATACATAACTTGAATAGAAGCCAGGGGGTGTCACTTGGAAACACGTTTTAGGCTTAAGGCTGAATGGGGCAAGGCCCATGGATGTCTCACAAACTTTTGTAGGGTTAATGGGTTTCGTTTGCATTTGGGGAAAGGCTTAGGGTTTGTAACAGCAGCGGCGCCGTTTGTGGTTTCGTCTTCATCTTCTCCGGCCAAGCATCTAGCTAACGTCTCTCCTTGCCTAGCCACCAGCGCTACCTCTGGCTCCTTTCCTCTCCATGGTTGGACCAAGCCAATACGCGAAAAGGGTAACGATTTCGCCCTTGCATTTTTTAGGTCTTTTAGAACAATTGTATGATTTTAAATTCCATGGTTTGATTCATGATTATTATTATGTTTTTGCATGAAATGTGAGCAGAATGAGCAGAAAAATACTACCTTTAACTTTGGGGACAGGGAAGGAGAGGATTGGGAGGCGTTATGGCGGCTGAGAGCAAAGGGAAACGGGGCTGAGCTAGCTCCGGTAACCACGGTACTATGTGTCTTTCTTTGCCTTGTATTTGTTGCCTAGCTTGCTTTTTCCTCTTCTCCTTGTTGGCTTCTGCTGCTATGCTTGATGTGAAATAAATGCTCGATGATGTATCTGTTGATGATTCTGCTAATGTGTTTGATTCGTGTGTTTGCCCAATGATGATGTTTTTCTGAGGCTTTTTGCGTTGCCTTTGAATGCTTTAGCCTGATGCCTTGATCTTGAATATATTGCTTCTTTATCCTCTTCTTCTTGCTCTTTTACTGTATGCTGAATATGCTTGAATATTGTTGAGTGTTGCTCCTGAGTTGTTGAGTTGCCTTGATGATTTCTTTGCCTATGATGAAGTTTTTCTGAGGCCTTTGGTGGGTGGTTTAAATGCTTGTTGATTTTGTGATTTTGAAAGGTTGAACTTGAGGGCCTTGAAGCTTTAACACAGGTTCGGTGTTTTTTAGGCTTTGGCTTTGATTTTTTTGACAGTTGGTATTGTTTACTGGTTGTTTTACAATTCAGTAAGGCTTGGACAGGGTTTTAGCTTCTTTTGCTTGGTTGAAGGTCTTTTGGGCAGGCTGGATATCAGTTTAGGCTTTGTGTGGATCTGTTTATGTTTTTATTGTTTAACAGGTTCAGGCTTGTATGTTTAGAGCTTGTTGAATGCAGGGTTATGTGTTGTTAAGCTTTTTTCAGCTTTGAACTGATTTGGCCTTAGGTTTATGCTTGGGACCTGCTGTTTGAGGCTATGGCTCTTGGTGGAGTTTTTAGGTTGGAGTGTTGGGTGAGGCTTTGATATGCTGCTTATATTTAGCTTGACAGGGTTGGTGTTTCTTTTTATGGTAAGGCTGGAAAAACTTTGAGGTTTCAGCAGGTTGTGCCTTAAGGCTTGACAGTTCAGGCCTGGGGATTTATGCTCTGAGTTATCTTTGGTTTGTCATTTTTCTCCCTCCTTTTACTCTGACTTGATAAGTTGGTTATATATTTTTGTCCTTTCAAACCAAAACCTGTAAGCCCAACTTCTTTTCTCTCTTTCCTCTCTCTCTAGTACAGTTAAAACATTAAATAATGTTTATGTTTGTACTTTTTTCTGAAAAGGTAACACTGGAAAATGATGATTTGAAAAGCTTGCTTGCATATGTAGTTTTGCCTCTGCATACTTTATCCCTCTTCCATATTTCCTTCTTCTTTGTGACAGTACTGAGTAGCCTTTTGTTTGATATCTTGATATCTTTCCATATTTTGGACATTTTGACAGCTTTTGGCTTAGTTTGAATGTGAACTCAGTTTGGACTTTGTGGTTCAATTTGGATTTGGACTTTGTATTTGCACATGCTGTTTGTTTTGAACTATGCAACTATGTTTGACCCCTTTTGAATTTGTGCATTTTACAACTTTGTGCATTTCATGTTTAGCAAGCAATATTCATCCCTTTTTGTGAACCGGGAGAAATCCCGTGATTTGCAGAGAGGGCTAACTGATTCCAGTCAGTTGCCTTTAATGATGAATTCTGAATTAACTGTCTGCTCATAATTTCAATTTATCTGCTTCTGACCTTTTCTTCTTTTCTTTGCAGATAACAAATCAAATAGCAACAAATGGAGGATGAAGAATTTGAAGACTTAGGAATTTAGGATAGTTTATTTCAATTTTAATTATTGTAACTATCATTATTATAAATACTTTGTAAATAAATACTTGTATTTAAATAACAATTGTAACAAATATTTAAAGATGAATAAAAATTCCTTTTAACCAATTGATTCTTTTTATTCTTTTCAATCGTTTATTTATTATTTATAATTCTTTAAATTATAATAATTGAAAATAAATTCCAACCATTTAACTCAGAATAATAAATAATCCATAAACGTCCGGCATCTTGAATAATCAAAGCAATGCACCGTCAAATCATACATGCCCAAATGTCTTTTCTTCTCACTGATTTAGTCAAGCATTGCAAACTCAGTCCAAATGCCTCAGTCCATATCTCGGAATAACTTGAAAAGCACTGTAGAATTTAAATTTTTCTGAGAGATCTACGCACAAAACCTAATTCCTGATCAAATGCCAAAGAAGCGTTCGCCTGATCAAAGTTGAGCCAAAATCAACCAAACCCTAAACCAACTGTTTGAATTGTTCCAGAGCCATGAAAATCAATGAAAACCCTAATTTTGTCTGACTGACGAGAAAAGTCTGTTTGACCGATTCTTGAGCCAATCTGAAAAATCAGGAAAAGCCTGAAGATGTGATTTCTTGTGGAAAAATGCGAGGGGAAATTTTGGGGTACAACAGTTGCCCCTGTTTAATCTTCTTGAACCTGAAGAGTTAGATTGGCAAGTTTGTCTTTCGCGACTCGAAGGTAAAAGGAGATTGGACACTAGAGTGCCCAGAAAATTTGCACTCGGCGATGTGATGGTAGAGGGAATGGGCTTACAGATGCCATTTGGTGATGGGCTTAACGATGCCATCTAGGGATGTGATAGAATATTGTCGGGGGATGGACTTAGAGATGCCATCTGGAAATGGGCTTAAAGATACCATTTGGTGACTGCTGATAGGAGGATGGGCTTATAGATGCCATCTGGAAATGCTGATAGGAGGATGGGCTTAAAGATGCCATTTGGAAATTGCTGGAGGAGGATGGGCTTATAGATGCCATCTGAAGGTGATTGTTGAACCGTATGTCACTGGTGAGTGGACGAGTATCAGAAAGGCATCCATGTTTTGGGACATCTCTGAACTGGTGATCTGAATAAGCAATAGATTGACGTCCGTGTTTGGAGAATCCGTAAACTGTTTTCAGGAGTTGGAGTTGAATAAGCCATAAAGTAGCATCCGTTGTTGGGAAGCGTTCGTAAACTCTTTTCAAAAGTTGCATCTGAACAAGCGATAGATTAACATCCGTTGTTGGGAAGAATCCGTAAACTTTTTTTTTCTTCAGAAGTCTTGAAGTTGAATAAGCAATAGAGCAGCATCCGTTGTTGGGAAGTGTCCGTAAACTGTTTTCAAAAGTTGCGTCTGAACAAGCGATAGATTAACATCCGTTGTTGGGAAGAATCCGTAAACTGTTTTCAGAAGTCTTGAAGTGGAGAAGGAACCGGTGTAGGGTTTCCTGATGATGAGTCCGTGTAAAACTGCATCTGGATGAATCTGGAATAAGTATCAGAATGTCACCGTGTTTGGGTCACATCTGAACTATTTCTGGATGAATCTCAGAAGATGATGATTTTTGTCTGTCGACTGATCTTCCCTGAAAAGGTGAAGAGTTAGTTGTATGCAATGTCATGATGCATGATGCAATGTATGTTATCAATGTTTATGATATGAATGTGATGGATGCGTATGTAAGCTGATGAGCTAATCTTGCTGAGGATAGATGAATCCTGGATGGCTGAAGATAAAAGACTCTTGACTGCTGCCGGGGAGAATAATTCCTTGGCTGCTGCTGTGGAGAGCAAGAATCTCTTGATTGTTGAAGATGAGAAGTCCTGGGACCACTGTTGGGGGATCAAGAGCTTGGGTTGTATGCCAAACTACTGGGGACTTCCTGTCTTGAGGAGATCTTCACTGGGGAATATTCGAATATTCTGTGAGGAACTGAGAATGAGAGTCTCCACTCTGCTTGGGGATTGATAGTTGTAAATTTTAGCTCCGCTGGGGATTTTGAAACTTGACTCTGAGGGGAATTAGCTTCTGGAGGGTTCTCTGGTTGGGGATTGCGAGAGTCCTCTGATTGCTGCAGGTGTTGATCTGGAATAAGTACTGAATGTCGCCATCTCTGGGTCACATCTTGAACTATCTCTAGAAGCAAATCTGAATAAGTTATAGAATGTCGCCAAATCCTAGGTCATATCTTGAACTATATTTGGAATGAAATCTGAATGAGTTATAGAATATCGCCAAATCTGGGTCACATCTTGAACTATATCTGGAAGCAAATCTGAATGAGTTATAGAATATCGCCAAATCTGGGTCACATCTTGAACTATATCTGGAAGCAAATCTGAATGAGTTGTAGAATGTCGCCAAATCTGGGTCACATCTTGAACTATATTTGGAAGCAAATCTGAATGAGTTATAGAATGTCGCCAAATCTGGGTCACATCTTGAACTATATTTGGAAGCAAATCTGAATGAGTTATAGAATGTCGCCAAATCTGGGTCACATCTTGAACTATATTTGGAAGCAAATCTGAATGAGTTATAGAATGTCGCCAAATCTGGGTCACATCTTGAACTATATCTGGAAGCAAATCTGAATGAGTTATAGAATGTCGCCAAATCTGGGTCACATCTTGAACTATATCTGGAAGCAAATCTGAATGAGTTATAGAATGTCGCCAAATCTGGGTCACATCTTGAACTATATCTGGAAGCAAATCTGAATGAGTTATAGAATGTCGCCAAATCTGGGTCACATCTTGAACTATTTCTAGATCTTGATTTTGTTGAGGGTCAGAAATTGGGAGTTTTAATTGCCCGTTATTCTGTTGGTGGTTGTAATTTCCAGCAGGTGATGAAGGAATTGTTGAACACTTTTTGGCATTCGAATGCCCTAAGTGATGATGAATGAGTCTTGAATCAGATTACTCTGCGAATTGAGAGATTTCTTGAAATCTTGACTGGACTGCCCCAGGTTAACTGAATTTTGAAAGATCTGTTGAAACCTTGACTGGACTGCCCCAGGTTAACTGAACTTTGAAAGATCTGTTGAAACCTTGACTAGACTGCCCCAGGTTAACTGGATGGTGCCATGTCATGCCCCTTGTTGATAGGAGATTTGTCGTTGGAAGTGTCATCCTTTTGAAGTGATTTTGTTCACTGAGAGAGTTTTCGTTCCTCCGAACATTCGCTGTATGAATTTCTCCGCTGTCAAACAAATAGTCAAATGCAGACAGTGATATTCAAGCAATGCAAAGTTTATGTTTGTCTCGAAGTTTTTCAAAATGCATTTTTAGCAGAAAACCTTTTATAAGACAAGTTAACACAAGATTTAGAGCAAAGCCTTACAGGAGTCAGGATACCTTTTGAAACAATATGCTTTCGAACTAACCCATGCTTCAATTAGGACTTTTGAAGGGTTGTAACGTGGCTTGGTTCAAGGTTTAAGAAACAAAGGATAAAGGCTCAAAGTATATTTGTACCCACCCGCTCTTCGTGATGTTCTTCGCACCTAAGCTCAGTTAATTGTGTGTCGCACTCTGTTTTGAGTTTGGAACGACCTTTTGGGTGATGGTTCACCAATTGAATTTGGGAGACAGTCATCATCTCCGTTTTCTTTTGCAACATTTTTCATGTTGTTGAGGATTTGTAATGACCTCTCTATTTTGATTTTGATTTGTTATCCCTAACTTTTGCCTGACTGTTCCCGTTTTTGAGATCGCGGTCAGCGGGATGCCCTAGCTTTCTTAAGCCTCCTTTACAGGTTTTGGCTTGGTGGGCTTTTCTCCTTTGAGAGATTGACTGCCTATATGATAGGGAACCATCATTGTCTTTTGATTCCAAGGGAATGCTTTTTCTTTTTTGACGTCGTTCGTTGTGTTACGAACTGAGAGTTTGCGACTTCAATGCGCATTTTCTTTTGAATTAACTGAGATACTACCCTGCCCCAGGTTTATATCAAAGGTTTTGATTGTTTAGAACAGAAAACTCCTACTTCTTTGGCTCGAAGGGGTTGACTAGGGATTATCTTCCTTATAACTCCAGTGTTTGGGAATTGAAAGAAACGCCTGTACATCATCAGCAAGGTCTGTTCAAAAGCATACTGTATGAGATTATGGTATTGTTTCGTCATCCTCCCTCTAAAGGCTTGCAGCTTTTTATCAAGAGTTAAATATCATAAAGAAAGCATAAGAGTAGTGAAAACGAATGGATGAATTCAAGACAAACATATGCAATGCATTAATGAAACAGAGTTTGACATTAGAAGAAAATTGTTTGAATAACAAAAGATTACAACTTTGAAAGTTCAAAATGAAACAAACACAATCTCAATGAGCTGGCATGGGAGCAGTGATCATGCTGGGGCCTCTGGAGGACCAAACTCAATCTCCTTGGCATCGATCATGTCTTGGATCTTGTTCTTCAGAGGCCAACAGTTGTCGGTGTCGTGTCCCGGACTGTCAGAATGGTATGTACACCTTTCATTGGGATGATAGGTAGGAGCAGAATTATTTGGGTTCCGGAGAGGAGCCCTCAATGTAATCAGATCCCTTTTCAACAAGTGTTGCAGTGCTTGAGACAGTGGCATGTTGATGTTGGTGAACTGCCTTTTAGGTGCGACTTCCTTGCGTTGATGCCCCTGCCTTTGCTGAGTAGGTGTAGGATTAGAGATCAGGATTGCCCCTACATGTTGGTCATGACGACCCTTTTGACTGCTTGCGGCATTGGACTCCTTCTTTCCGTTGTAGGGAATTATCTGAGTATCCGAGGATGTAGCTCCTTGGATCTTTCCACTTTTGATGCCAGCTTCGATCCTCTCGCCGGTCAGTATTAGCTCGGTGAACCCGGCTGAGGAGCTTCCAATTAAGTGATTAAAGAAAGGCCCCGTCAACGTCCCCATGAAGATGTCAATCAGCTCTCTGCCAGTTAAAGGGGGTTGCACCCTGCCAGCCAAATCTCTCCACTTTTGGGCATATCCCTTGAAGCTCTTGTCGGAACCCATGGTCATGCTCTGCAATTGCACACGAGTTGGTGCAAGATCAGCATTATACTGATACTGCTCATAGAAAGCAAAAGCTAAGTCCTTCCAAGTGTGGATGCGAGAACTCTCCAATTGATAGAACCACTCGAGTTGAGCTCCTACCAGGCTTTCTTGGAAGAAATGGATCCAAAGCCTTGGATCAGCTGTGTATGGTTGAATCTTGCGAACATAAGACTTTAGATGCATCTTAGGGCAAGAGACTCCATCGTACATAGTAAAGGAAGGGACTTTGAACTTTGGAGGGATGACCAATCCAGGAACCAGACCCATGTCTCCTAGATCCAAGCCAGGTATTTGTTGGATCTCCATAGCATTGAGGCGATCCTCCAACTCTTTGTACTTGTCATCAGCAGGAGGATATTGTTCCTCGGAGTAGTCAGCTTCAACTTCATCAATCTCCACATTGTGGTCTTCTTCAAGACTATCCCCTATGTTGGATGGAGTTGCAAGGTCCAGGGTCTTAGGTCTTCTTCTCAAGTTCAGGATGCGGGCTGCCTTCTTGGACTTCTTCTTCTTGTCTTTGAGAAGAAGAGCGGTCAGATCTTCTTGCCCTTTACCCATAGACAACAGCATTTGTTGGAATTGAGCATTTTGAGCTTGAAGATCTTTCACTGTTTGTTCCATATCCATCTTACTGAAATAAACAATAGGAAGAATAAGGAGACCTGTATGGGAGAAACCTGTTATGCAATGATATGTGTGATATATATGCAATGTTTTCAAGGATCTCTTGGGGTAAACACAAGAGAATGTTAGAGGTTGAACTTCGATCTTTGATTGGAGAAATTTGCACCGGTGGATGTCTCTCCACGAGAATCAAGCTCACCATGTCAAGTGGGTCATAGCCCCTGATTCAAGTTGTTGCACTTGATCTCTGATTGGAGAACTTTGTATCGGTGGATGTATTTCCACGAGAATCAAGCTCACCATGTCAAGTGGGTCATAGCCCCTGATTCAAGTTGTTGCACTTGATCTCTGATTGGGGAACTTTATATCGGTGGATGTCTTTCCACGAGAATCAAGCTCACCATGTCAAGTGGGTCATAGCCCCTGATTCAAGTTGTTGCACTTGATCTCTGATTGGGGAACTTTGTATCGGTGGATGTCTTTCCACGAGAATCAAGCTCACCATGTCAAGTGGGTCATAGCCCCTGATTCAAGTTGTTGTACTTGATCTCTGATTGGAGAACTTTGTATCGGTGGATGTCTTTCCACGAGAATCAAGCTCACCATGTCAAGTGGGTCATAGCCCCTGATTCAAGTTGTTGTACTTGATCTTTGGTTGGCATTTGTTTAGAGGAGAAACCTCTGGCCCATTGGTAGACGTTTGGTTCAATGTAACCCTGCATCAAAAGAACCCTCGAGATCCTTGAAATGGTTATTGAAAATGCTATGGTATGATGTTATGATGTTATGTACATGTATGCAAAAGCAAATGAGTGTATATACAGGTAATCACATTCACACAAAGCAAACAAGTCCTTAGGTTTAGGCTTGCATGGGGTTGTAGGTAAGTACCCTCTTGAAGTTAGTTGGCTCAACCTGTCCTAAAAATAGAAACCGGGTTCTAAAGAGCTCAATATCATTGGATCGTTTTATGTGTTCATTGTTTTGGTTTTGCCACTTAACTGGTGACCAAAATATTCCAAGAAAACGACCCTCAATGAGTGTAGTATCGAGTATCTACCAACTTCGGACTGCACCAAAGTCGGTCATCTCACTACCCCTAAAAAGGCTAAGATGGTCAATTAAGGTTCTAAGAGTTCGTTAGTGCTTCACGACATCACTCAGCGGCCCCGTACTCTCCTTGATTGAAATCAAGGGTTACCGGTACTCACAAATATGTCACACTAACATAGCTTACTGCTTCAACCGTGTCGGTATACCCCGCACAGTTCCCTCACAATTTTATTGCTATTTACCTAAAAAGGTGCCCCAAATCCGGGTGTAGGATTTACAACAAACCCAAACAAGGACCCAAAGAGTAAAACAATCAAGGCAATCAAAGCAAGAAAGTAAAGATGATCTAAACCCTAAGGTAACCCCACTTTTAGAAATAAATCCCCAGCAGAGTCGCCAGTTCTGTGATACGGTGGGAGAACTGACTTGAGTTTTGCGTTTGTTTTCGCACTTGTTCGGTTTAGCAAGAGTCGCCACCGACTTTTTATTTTATCCTAAAGGAATGGTTAAAAAGCACAGGAAAAAACCTTTTGAGATGTTTCGTGGGTCCGGGGGGTAGATTATAAAAAGGGAAGGTATTAGCACCCTTTTCATCCATGGTTATCCATGGGCTCTTAGTTACTTGGTTTTAGATCACTTGCCTTGATTTTTGATTGCTTGAAATTGTGGTGTGTGTGTGTGTGTTTTAAAGATGTTTTTGAAATAGACGCCTTTGTTTTGGCAACCGTTGTAATGACTCGTGTTTGAGTATATACAAGGGTGTGTATCTTTTTGAAAAGATATTTCAAATGTTTTTGAAAGTTTGTTTTGAAAGTGTTTGTGGAATGTGGGTTTTGAAAAGTAGGCAAGTGTTTTTGCAAGTTCGATCCAAGTAACTAAGAGTTTTGTCTACCCCTAAGTTTACTCAAAGGTTTTTCTCATGTTTTAACCCTTTTAACAATTTTGTTCCACCATTGTATTTGGTGGACAATCTTGCGTTTAGGATGTTTAACGGGACAGGCGCGGGTCATCGTATGGACCATGAATGCAATGGTGCCAAGTGTCTTTGGCTATTTTGCTTGAAGGGACTATGATCATTTTGATAGGCAACTTTCGAAAGCGTCATCGAGGGACTTATGATCATTTGAATTGAATTGTTTTGCCAAAGAGACTCGACGTGCAAGCATGGCCCATTTTGGAAGGCAACATGTGGGATTACCCTAGGGGGTGCAAGTGTGATTGTGTATTGATTTCATGTATTTGTCTTGTATTAGGTTATCTAGCGTTCGATTTTATGTACATACAAACCCTAGGTCTAACCATGGTATATTTGAAAGCGGTAAATTGCGGGAATTTAAAATCTACGCTATTACAAAATAGTATCCGGGAGTGGGGGTACAAGTATACACAAATGGGGATGAGACTTAAATAATTACAGCCAAATCGAATTGCTCGCAAATGTAAAGTATCACATGTATAGCATAAAGGCAATGTAAAAGGTAACAATGTTTGTGTGCATTGTAAATGTGTAAGTGTATGTGTAAATGTATATGTAATTTATTTACAAGTATGGAGAATATTTAATCTAAAGGGGAAATTAAGTATTTGTTAATTTAATGAAAAGAATTAAATATTTTGTTTATTTATTTTTTGTATTCTTGTATTTTTGTTTAATATGCACAAATTAATGTATTTTAAGAAAAGAAAATGTTCTAACTTAAAGAAAAATTATGTATTGATCCATTTATGTACAAAAAAAATTATTTTAATTAGAGACAAGAAAATGTTTTAAGAAAAAGTATTTAACTTGAAAATCTATTTTTATTATGTATTAACACTCATGTATTTAATTAGTGTGCATAAAGCAAGAAAATTTTAAGAAAAGAAAATGTTTTAAATTTAAGAAAGAAAAAATTATGTTCATGTTTAATTAATATTCTATAAAACAAATTAATGTAAAGAAACAAGATTAATGTATTAATGTAAGTTATAGAAAAATATTTTTAGTTTTCTAAAAGAATATGAATGGGCTTAGGGAGTCTTGTGGCCCATACATAATTTGAATAGAAGCCAGGGGGTGTCACTTGGAAACACATTTTGGGCTTAAGGCTGAATGGGGAAAGGCCCATGGATGTCTCACAAACTTTTGTAGGGTTAATGGGTTTCGTTTGCATTTGGGGAAAGGCTTAGGGTTTGTAACAGCAGCGGCGCCGTTTGTGGTTTCGTCTTCATCTTCTCCGGCCAAGCATCTAGCTAACGTCTCTCCTTGCCTAGCCACCAGCGCTACCTCTGGCTCCTTTCCTCTCCATGGTTGGACCAAGCCAATACGCGAAAAGGGTAACAATTTCTCCCTTGCATTTTTTAGGTCTTTTAGAACAATTGTATGATTTTAAATTCCATGGTTTGATTCATGATTATTATTATGTTTTTGCATGAAATGTGAGCAGAATGAGCAGAAAAATACTACCTTTAACTTTGGGGACAGGGAAGGAGAGGATTGGGAGGCGTTATGGCGGCTGAGAGCGAAGGGAAACGGGGCTGAGCTAGCTCCGGTAACCACGATACTATGTGTCTTTCTTTGCCTTGTATTTGTTGCCTAGCTTGCTTTTTCCTCTTCTCCTTGTTGGCTTCTGCTGCTATGCTTGATGTGAAATAAATGCTCGATGATGTATCTGTTGATGATTCTACTAATGTGTTTGATTCGTGTGTGTGATACGGTGGGAGAACTGACTAGTGTTTTGCGTTCGTATTCGCACTTGTGCGGTTGAGCAAGAGTCGCCACCGACTTTTTATTTTATCCTAAAGGAAAGGTTAAAAAAGCACAGTAAAAACCTTTTGAGATTTTTCTTGGGTTCGGGGGGTAGATTATGAAAAGGGAAGGTATTAGCACCCTTTTCATCCATGGTTATCCATGGGCTCTTAGTTACTTGGTTTTTTAGATCACTTGCCTTGATTTTCGATTGCTTGAAATTGTGGTGTATGTGTATGTGTTTTTGAAAATGTTTTGGAAGAAGATGCCTTGTCTTAGGCAACTAATGTATTTGACTCGTGATTGAGTGTTTTACAAAAGTGTGGATCTTTTCGAAAAGATGTTTCAAATGTTTTTGAGAGTTTGTTTGAAAGTGTTGTGGATTGTGGTTTTTGAAAAGAAGGCAAGTGTTTTTGCAAATTGATCTCAAGTAACTAAGAGTTTTGTCTACCCTATTGTACTCAAAGGTTTTTGTTATGTTTTAACCCCTTTTAACAATTTTGTTCTATCATTGAAATTGGTAGACAATCTTGCGTTTAGGAAGTTTATTTGGGACGGGCGTGGGTCATCGTATGAACCATGAATGCAATGATGCCAAGTGTCTTTGGCAATTTGCTTTGAAGGGACTATGATCATTCCGTTTAGGCAACACTTTGAGACTTATGATCATTTAATTTGTTTTGCCAAAGAAACTTGACGTGCAAGCATGGCCCATTTTGGAAGGCAACATGTGGGATTACCCTAGGGGGTGCAAGTGTGATTGTGTATTGATTACATGTATTTGTCTTGTATTAGGTTATCTAGCGTTTGATTTTATGTACATGCAAACCCTAGGTCTAACCATGGTATAATTGAAAGCGGTAAATTGCGAAAATATAAAATCTACGCTATTACAAAATAGTATCCGGGAGTGGGGGTACATGTGTATGAATGGGGATGAGACTTATAGTATCCAATAAGTTACAACCAAATCGAATTCGCAATCAAATGTAAATATCGAATATACAAATATAAGATAAACAAAAGTGTATAGGGCAATGTGAATGGATTTGCATTGTGTAAGTGTATAATGTGAAATATATTGTAAGTGTACAAGTATATGTGTATGTGTGTAATTATTTACAGGTGCGACAATATAAAATTAAGGCGAGATTAGGGTATTTGACCTAAATATGTGTTTTAAGGAATCTTTGATTTGTATATTTTTAATATGTACAAAAGAAAATGTTTTTAATTAAATGCTCAAGTTTTAATTAAATTGTGAAAATGGTATTTTGAGAAAAAAAGGGTATATTTCCATGTGTTATGTACAAAAATATTTAAATGTCAAGAATTGAATTATGCATATTCAAAAAAGGTATTTTTTATTGTTATGTACAAAAAGTAAGTGAAAAGAAATGTTTTTTAATTTAATCACATTATATATAAAAATGTATTAAATGTCAAAAAATTGAATTATGTATAAAAAGAAGTGTATTCTTAATTGAATTAAGTACAAAAGTATATTTAAAAGAAAAAGATATTTTCAATTATATAGTATAGTGCGAAAATGTATTCTTTAGGTATGTGTGTTCAATATATATTCGAAAGTGTTTTAAAATTAATTGAATTAAGTATAGAAAAGAAAGTTTAAATTAGATAAAATATGTTTTTTATGTATTAGTGTTAATATGATATTTGTAATATGATAAGTTAAAAAGAATATATGGTTTATAAAAAGAAAAAGGGTTAGTATTAATCAAATGTTTATTAAAAGGGGTGTATTAAACGTTTTTTGGGCTTCAGGGAAATTTAACACGGGTCAGGCCCATGGTTTTGAAGCAACATTTTAGGGTTATTGAATTGTTATTCAGTTAGGACAAGGCGTTTAGGGTTGGCAGCGGCGCGTTCGTGGGTTTCGTCTTCTTCTCCGTTGCATGTTTCTGGGTTCCCTTCGCTTCGAGGCCACCGGCGCTACCCCCACATCTCTCTTCCCTCCAGCTCGAGTTCAAAGGTTTTATTACAGTAAGGTTCGCTTTAGATGCTTGTTTATACCCCTTCTTTACGAATTGCATGCGTTGTTTCAATTTGAATTTTGATTCTTAAATCTGTATTACTATGGAGGTGGTGGAGAAGAAAGAGGGAGAAAAGCTTACTACCTGACCTTGGAGAAGGAGGAGAGAAAAAAGGATGTGGCACTCAGGAGGCCTGGACGGCGAGAGGAACGTGACGAATCTTTGCTTCTTGGTGACCCTGGTTAGGTTTTATGATGATTTGTATTTGCCCTGAAAACCTTATCCTGAAACAGATTCACTTCTTTATCTCTTCTCTTCTATTACATGTTGCCTTTGAACATTTGTATGCTTTTGAATATGCTGAGCTTGTTGCCTTGAATTGTTGTTGATGGCCCTCTGAGATTGATATGCTTTTAGTGTTTGATTTTTCTACCCTGTGATGAATGTTCTGAGGGTTGTCGTGGGTTTGGAATATGGTATGCCTTGATGTTTGTTGCTCCTGAACGAACTTTCTCTCTTCTTCTCTTGTTGCCCTGAACTTGTCTTGAGTTGGATGCCTTTGGAATGTTTTATTGCCCAGTGATGTATGTTTACTGAGGGCCTAGGGTTGGTTGGCTCAGGTTTGAACTTGGTTATGTTTGTGCTAGCAGGTTGGTGTGTTGACAGTAGGTGTTATGCTTAGGACTTTTTTCTGGTTTATGAGCTTCACATATTGGCTTTAGTATGTGGTATATTTGTATAAGCTGGTTGTGTATGAACTGGAACAGGTTTTTCTATGCTTCAGGTTTTTGATGTTTATTGGTTTAAGCTTTTTGACAGGATGAGGCTGAGGCGGGTTATGGGTTTAGACTGGTTTTAGAAATGCTGTTTTTTTTTCTGTTTATCAGTAGGTAAGGGTGGGGGGATTTCTTGCTTATCAGGTTTCAAGGCCTAAAGGTACAGGCTTGGTGTTTGTTTTATGTATGGTTTCAGCAGGTTTATGTTATGTGTTTGTAATGGTTTTGGTTAGGCTTGCATATCAGGTTTTGAAGGCTTAAAGGTACAGGCTTAACAGGTTTATGCTTGCTGTAGTTTGGTGTTTGCTTAGCTTGATGAGGCTTGGCCTGGTAACTTAGGCTTCAGCAGGTTGTTGGTTTTTTTGGAGGGGTTTGCTTCATGCCAGGACCTTTTAGTTTGTATATCTGTCTTTGTTTTTATGCAGTGGGGAGTCTTTGTATATTTTTTGTATATTCTCTTGTCTATCCTGCCTAAGCCTGCAAAAACCTGCTTCTATCTCCTCTTCTTCTCTCTCTATAGTACAGTAGGATATTATAATATGATTTATTCTGTACTTTAATCTGAAAGTGGCCACTTTATTCTGGGAAATGATGAAAAGAAAATGTGTTGCTTTGCATACAATTTTCCTCTGCATACTTGATCTCTCCTTGACAGCTTTTTGTCCTTTTTGATATCTTTCAAAATCTTCTTTATTGACAGCTTCTAGTCTTTGTGACAGTAACTTGTACTTTCTTGGCATTTTTGACAGCAAGTTTGAGTTTGGAAGTTGTGATTCAGTTTGGACTTTCAGTTTGATTTGTACTTGGAGTTTTGAACTTATGCAGTTTGGATAATTTTGAATTTATGCATTTGACATTTTGCATTCGATAAAATTCTTCCCTCTTTGTGAACCGGGAGAAATCCCGTGATTTGCAGAGAGGGTCAACTGATCCCAGTCAGTGGCCCTTAATGATGATTGCAAATTTTATCTGTCTTTAATTAATTCAACTGCTTTTGACTTTCTCTTTTTTCCTTTTGCAGATGAAAAATGGAGCACCGGAGCGAAGTGAAGAACGAAGAATTAGAAATAAATAGGATAGTTTTCCCCTCTATTTAAATTTAAATCAATGTAAAAACAATGTTTGTAATTTAAATTCCAAACATCAATTGTACATTTAATTTAAAGATAAATAAAAGTTTCCATTATTCAATTTAATTCTATTTTCTCTTTATCGTTTATTTATTTATTTAAAACTCTTTGAATTAAAACAATTGAAAAATAAATTTCAATCATTCAATTTAGAATAATAAATAACTTAAATAAAACAATGTCTTAGTAATATTGATCAATTAAACCTGTCTTTTCCAATATCCAAAGCAAAGCAGCAGTTAACCAAAATAAACTGATCAAGCGCATTCCCTTTTCACTGATTCATTGCCAGACACTAATTCCAAACTGCATGTTTCTTCTTTGACTGGCTCAAACAAAACAACATGAATTCAACCCAACTGCCTCTTCTTACTGATTAAATTAAAAACAATGCGCATTTAACCCGAATCTCGGAATAAACTGCGACGTGCTGTGGAATTTTAATCTTTCTGAGAATATGCCCATAAAACCTTAATTCCTGATTAAATGCCAAATAACGTTCGCCTGATCAAAATGCGCCAGAATCAACCAAAACCCTAAGCCAACCGTTTGAACTGTTCTAGGGCCATGAAAACCAGTAAAACCCTAATTTTGCTTGACTGACAAGAAAAGTCCGTTTGTCCGATTCTTGAGCCAGTTTGAAAAATCAGGAAAGGCTTGAAGCTGAGATTTCTTGGGGAAAAATGCGAGGGCAAATTTTGGGGTACAACAGTGTGTTTGCCCAATGATGATGTTTTTCTGAGGCTTTTTGCGTTGCCTTTGAAAGCTTTAGCCTGATGCCTTGATCTTGAATATATTGCTTCTTTATCCTCTTCTTCTTGCTCTTTTACTGTATGCTGAATATGCTTGAATATTGTTGAGTGTTGCTCCTGAGTTGTTGAGTTGCCTTGATGATTTCTTTGCCTATGATGAAGTTTTTCTGAGGCCTTTGGTGGGTGGTTTAAATGCTTGTTGATTTTGTGATTTTGAAAGGTTAAACTTGAAGGCCTTGAAGCTTTAACACAGGTTCGGTGTTTTTTAGGCTTTGGCTTTGATTTTTTTGACAGTTGGTATTGTTTACTGGTTGTTTTACAATTCAGTAAGGCTTGGACAGGGTTTTAGCTTCTTTTGCTTGGTTGAAGGTCTTTTGGGCAGGCTGGATATCAGTTTAGGCTTTGTGTGGATCTGTTTATGTTTTTATTGTTTGACAGGTTCAGGCTTGTATGTTTAGAGCTTGTTGAATGCAGGGTTATGTGTTGTTAAGCTTTTTTCAGCTTTGAACTGATTTGGCCTTATGTTTATGCTTGGGACCTGCTGTTTGAGGCTATGGCTCTTGGTGGAGTTTTTAGGTTGGAGTGTTGGGTGAGGCTTTGATATGCTGATTATATTTAGCTTGACAGGGTTGGTGTTTCTTTTTATGGTAAGGCTGGAAAAACTTTGAGGTTTCAGCAGGTTGTGCCTTAAGGCTTGACAGTTCAGGCCTGGGGATTTATGCTCTGAGTTATCTTTGGTTTGTCATTTTTCTCCCTCCTTTTACTCTGACTTGATAAGTTGGTTATATATTTTTGTCCTTTCAAACCAAAACCTGTAAGCCCAACTTCTTTTCTCTCTTTCCTCTCTCTCTAGTACAGTTAAAACATTAAATAATGTTTATGTTTGTACTTTTTTCTGAAAAGGTAACACTGGAAAATGATGATTTGAAAAGCTTGCTTGCATATGTAGTTTTGCCTCTGCATACTTTATCTCTCTTCCATATTTCCTGCTTCTTTGTGACAGTACTGAGTAGCCTTTTGTTTGATATCTTGATATCTTTCCATATTTTGGACATTTTGACAGCTTTTGGCTTAGTTTGAATGTGAACTCAGTTTGGACTTTGTGGTTCAATTTGGATTTGGACTTTGTATTTGCACATGCTGTTTGTTTTGAACTATGCAGCTTTGTTTGACCCCTTTTGAATTTGTGCATTTTACAACTTTGTGCATTTCATGTTTAGCAAGCAATATTCATCCCTTTTTGTGAACCGGGAGAAATCCCGTGATTTGCAGAGAGGGCTAACTGATTCCAGTCAGTTGCCTTTAATGATGAATTCTGAATTAACTGTCTGCTCATAATTTCAATTTATCTGCTTCTGACCTTTTCTTCTTTTCTTTGCAGATAACAAATCAAATAGCAACAAATGGAGGATGAAGAATTTGAAGACTTAGGAATTTAGGATAGTTTATTTCAATTTTAATTATTGTAACTATCATTATTATAAATACTTTGTAAATAAATACTTGTATTTAAATAACAATTGTAACAAATATTTAAAGATGAATAAAAATTCCTTTTAACCAATTAATTCTTTTTATTCTTTTCAATTGTTTATTTATTATTTATAATTCTTTAAATTATAATAATTGAAAATAAATTCCAACCATTTAACTCAGAATAATAAATAATCCATAAACGTCCGGCATCTTGAATAATCAAAGCAATGCACCGTCAAATCATACATGCCCAAATGTCTTTTCTTCTCACTGATTTAGTCAAGCATTGCAAACTCAGTCCAAATGCCTCAGTCCATATCTCGGAATAACTTGAAAAGCACTGCAGAATTTAAATTTTTCTGAGAGATCTGCGCACAAAACCTAGTTCCTGATCAAATGCCAAAGAAGCGTTCGCCTGATCAAAGTTGAGCCAAAATCAACCAAACCCTAAGCCAACTGTTTGAA
Source organism: Vicia faba (assembly GCA_948472305.1). NCBI lineage: Eukaryota > Viridiplantae > Streptophyta > Magnoliopsida > Fabales > Fabaceae > Vicia > Vicia faba. The sequence goes on along the minus strand of OX451738.1, from coordinate 88,154,497 downwards.
TTGTTCCAGAGCCATGAAAATCAATGAAAACCCTAATTTTGTCTGACTGACGAGAAAAGTCTGTTTGACCGATTCTTGAGCCAATCTGAAAAATCAGGAAAAGCCTGAAGATGTGATTTCTTGTGGAAAAATGTGAGGGCAAATTTTGGGGTACAACAGTTGCCCCTGTTTAATCTTCTTGAACCTTAAGAGTTAGATTGGCAAGTTTGCCTTTCGCGACTCGAAGGTAAAAGGAGATTGGACACTAGAGTGCCCAGAAAATTTGCACTCGGCGATGTGATGGTAGAGGGAATGGGCTTACAGATGCCATTTGGTGATGGGCTTAACGATGCCATCTAGGGATGTGATAGAATATTGTCGGGGGATGGACTTAGAGATGCCATCTGGAAATGGGCTTAAAGATACCATTTGGTGACTGCTGATAGGAGGATGGGCTTATAGATGCCATCTGGAAATGCTGATAGGAGGATGGGCTTAAAGATGCCATTTGGAAATTGCTGGAGGAGGATGGGCTTATAGATGCCATCTGAAGGTGATTGTTGAACCGTATGTCACTGGTGAGTGGACGAGTATCAGAAAGGCATCCATGTTTTGGGACATCTCTGAACTGGTGATCTGAATAAGCAATAGATTGACGTCCGTGTTTGGAGAATCCGTAAACTGTTTTCAGGAGTTGGAGTTGAATAAGCCATAGAGTAGCATCCGTTGTTGGGAAGCGTCCGTAAACTGTTTTCAAAAGTTGCATCTGAACAAGCGATAGATTAACATCCGTTGTTGGGAAGAATCCGTAAACTTTTTTTTTCTTCAGAAGTCTTGAAGTTGAATAAGCAATAGAGCAGCATCTGTTGTTGGGAAGTGTCCGTAAACTGTTTTCAAAAGTTGCGTCTGAACAAGCGATAGATTAACATCCGTTGTTGGGAAGAATCCGTAAACTGTTTTCAGAAGTCTTGAAGTGGAGAAGGAACCGGTGTAGGGTTTCCTGATGATGAGTCCGTGTAAAACTGCATCTGGATGAATCTGGAATAAGTATCAGAATGTCACCGTGTTTGGGTCACATCTGAACTATTTCTGGATGAATCTCGGAAGATGATGATTTTTGTCTGTCGACTGATCTTTCCTGAAAAGGTGAAGAGTTAGTTGTATGCAATGTCATGATGCATGATGCAATGTATGTTATCAATGTTTATGATATGAATGTGATGGATGCGTATGTAAGCTGATGAGCTAATCTTGCTGAGGATAGATGAATCCTGGATGGCTGAAGATAAAAGACTCTTGACTGCTGCCGGGGAGAATAATTCCTTGGCTGCTGCTGTGGAGAGCAAGAATCTCTTGATTGTTGAAGATGAGAAGTCCTGGGACCACTGTTGGGGGATCAAGAGCTTGGGTTGTATGCCAAACTACTGGGGACTTCCTGTCTTGAGGAGATCTTCACTGGGGAATATTCGAATATTCTGTGAGGAACTGAGAATGAGAGTCTCCACTCTGCTTGGGGATTGATAGTTGTAAATTTTAGCTCTGCTGGGGATTTTGAAACTTGACTCTGAGGGGAATTAGCTTCTGGAGGGTTCTCTGGTTGGGGATTGCGAGAGTCCTCTGATTGCTGCAGGTGTTGATCTGGAATAAGTACTGAATGTCGCCATCTCTGGGTCACATCTTGAACTATCTCTAGAAGCAAATCTGAATAAGTTATAAAATGTCGCCAAATCCTAGGTCATATCTTGAACTATATCTGGAATGAAATCTGAATGAGTTATAGAATGTCTCCAAATCTGGGTCACATCTTGAACTATATCTGGAAGCAAATCTGAATGAGTTATAGAATGTCGCCAAATCTGGGTCACATCTTGAACTATATCTGGAAGCAAATCTGAATGAGTTATAGAATGTCGCCAAATCTGGGTCACATCTTGAACTATATTTGGAAGCAAATCTGAATGAGTTATAGAATGTCGCCAAATCTGGGTCACATCTTGAACTATATCTGGAAGCAAATCTGAATGAGTTATAGAATGTCGCCAAATCTGGGTCACATCTTGAACTATATTTGGAAGCAAATCTGAATGAGTTATAGAATGTCGCCAAATCTGGGTCACATCTTGAACTATATCTGGAAGCAAATCTGAATGAGTTATAGAATGTCGCCAAATCTGGGTCACATCTTGAACTATATCTGGAAGCAAATCTGAATGAGTTATAGAATGTCGCCAAATCTGGGTCACATCTTGAACTATATCTGGAAGCAAATCTGAATGAGTTATAGAATGTCGCCAAATCTGGGTCACATCTTGAACTATTTCTAGATCTTGATTTTGTTGAGGGTCAGAAATTGGGAGTTTTAATTGCCCGTTATTCTGTTGGTGGTTGTAATTTCCAGCAGGTGATGAAGGAATTGTTGAACACTTTTTGGCATTCGAATGCCCTAAGTGATGATGAATGAGTCTTGAATCAGATTACTCTGCGAATTGAGAGATTTCTTGAAATCTTGACTGGACTGCCCCAGGTTAACTGAATTTTGAAAGATCTGTTGAAACCTTGACTGGACTGCCCCAGGTTAACTGAACTTTGAAAGATCTGTTGAAACCTTGACTAGACTGCCCCAGGTTAACTGGATGGTGCCATGTCATGCCCCTTGTTGATAGGAGATTTGTCGTTGGAAGTGTCATCCTTTTGAAGTGATTTTGTTCACTGAGAGAGTTTTCGTTCCTTCGAACATTCGCTGTATGAATTTCTCCGCTGTCAAACAAATAGTCAAATGCAGACAGTGATATTCAAGCAATGCAAAGTTTATGTTTGTCTCGAAGTTTTTCAAAATGCATTTTTTAGCAGAAAACCTTTTATAAGACAAGTCAACACAAGATTTAGAGAAAAGCCTTACAGGAGTCAGGATACCTTTTGAAACAGTATGCTTTCGAACTAACCCATGCTTCAATTAGGACTTTTGAAGGGTTGTAACGTGGCTTGGTTCACGATTTAAGAAACAAAGGATAAAGGCTCAAAGTATATTTGTACCCACCCGCTCTTCGTGATGTTCTTCACACCTAAGCTCAGTTAATTGTGTGTCGCACTCTGTTTTGAGTTTGGAACGACCTTTTGGGTGATGGTTCACCAATTGAATTTTGGAGACAGTCATCATCTCCGTTTTCTTTTGCAACATTTTTCATGTTGTTGAGGATTTGTAATGACCTCTCTATTTTGATTTTGATTTGTTATCCCTAACTTTTGCCTGACTGTTCCCGTTTTTGAGATCGCAGTCAGCGGGATGCCCTAGCTTTCTTAAGCCTCCTTTACAGGTTTTGGCTTGGTGGGCTTTTCTCCTTTGAGAGATTGACTGCCTATATGATAGGGAACCATCATTGTCTTTTGATTCCAAGGGAATGCTTTTTCTTTTTTGACGTCGTTCGTTGTGTTACGAACTGAGAGTTTGCGACTTCAATGCGCATTTTCTTTTGAATTAACTGAGATACTACCCTGCCCCAGGTTTATATCAAAGGTTTTGATTGTTTAGAACAGAAAACTCCTACTTCTTTGGCTCGAAGGGGTTGACTAGGGATTATCTTCCTTATAACTCCAGTGTTTGGGAATTGAAAGAAACGCCTGTACATCATCAGCAAGGTCTATTCAATAGCATACTGTATGAGATTATGGTATTATTTCGTCATCCTCCCTCTAAAGTCTTGCAGCTTTTTATCAAGAGTTAAATATCATAAAGAAAGCATAAGAGTAGTGAAAACGAATGGATGAATTCAAGACAAACATATGCAATGCATTAATGAAACAGAGTTTGACATTAGAAGAAAATTGTTTGAATAACAAAAGATTACAACTTTGAAAGTTCAAAATGAAACAAACACAATCTCAATGAGCTGGCATGGGAGCAGTGATCATGCTGGGGCCTCTGGAGGACCAAACTCAATCTCCTTGGCATCGATCATGTCTTGGATCTTGTTCTTCAGAGGCCAACAGTTGTCGGTGTCGTGTCCCGGACTGTCAGAATGGTATGCACACCTTTCATTGGGATGATAGGTAAGAGCAGAATTATTTGGGTTCTGGAGAGGAGCCCTCAATGTAATCAGATCCCTTTTCAACAAGTGTTGCAGTGCTTTAGACAGTGGCATGTTGATGTTGGTGAACTGCCTCTTAGGTGCGACTTCCTTGCGCTGATGCCCCTGCCTTTGCTGAGTAGGTGTAGGATTAGAGATCAGGATTGCCCCTACATGTTGGTCATGACGACCCTTTTGACTGCTTGCGGCATTGGACTCCTTCTTTCCGTTGTAGGGAATTATCTGAGTATCCGAGGATGTAGCTCCTTGGATCTTTCCACTTTTGATGCCAGCTTCGATCCTCTCGCCGGTCAGTATTAGCTCGGTGAACCCGGCTGAGGAGCTTCCAATTAAGTGATTAAAGAAAGGCCCCGTCAACGTCCCCATGAAGATGTCAATCAGCTCTCTGTCAGTTAAAGGGGGTTGCACCCTGCCAGCCAAATCTCTCCACTTTTGGGCATATCCCTTGAAGCTCTCGTCGGAACCCATGGTCATGCTCTGCAATTGCACACGAGTTGGTGCAAGATCAGCATTATACTGATACTGCTCATAGAAAGCAAAAGCTAAGTCCTTCCAGGTGTGGATGCGAGAACTCTCCAATTGATAGAACCACTCGAGTTGAGCTCCTACCAGGCTTTCTTGGAAGAAATGGATCCAAAGCCTTGGATCAGCTGTGTATGGTTGAATCTTGCGAACATAAGACTTTAGATGCATCTTAGGGCAAGAGACTCCATCGTACAGAGTAAAGGAAGGGACTTTGAACTTTGGATGGATGACCAATCCAGGAACCAGACCCATGTCTCCTAGATCCAAGCCAGGTATTTGTTGGATCTCCATAGCATTGAGGCGATCCTCCAACTCTTTGTACTTGTCATCAGCAGGAGGATATTGTTCCTCGGAGTAGTCAGCTTCAACTTCATCAATCTCCACATTGTGGTCTTCTTCAAGACTATCCCCTATGTTGGATGGAGTTGCAAGGTCCAGGGTCTTAGGTCTTCTTCTCAAGTTCAGGATGCGGGCTGCCTTCTTGGACTTCTTCTTCTTGTCTTTGAGAAGAAGAGCGGTCAGATCTTCTTGCCCTTTACCCATAGCCAGCAGCATTTGTTGGAATTGAGCATTTTGAGCTTGAAGATCTTTCACTGTTTGTTCCATATCCATCTTACTGAAATAAACAATAGGAAGAATAAGGAGACCTGTATGGGAGAAACCTGTTATGCAATGATATGTGTGATATATATGCAATGTTTTCAAGGATCTCTTGGGGTAAACACAAGAGAATGTTAGAGGTTGAACTTCGATCTTTGATTGGAGAACTTTGCACCGGTGGATGTCTCTCCACGAGAATCAAGCTCACCATGTCAAGTGGGTCATAGCCCCTGATTCAAGTTGTTGCACTTGATCTCTGATTGGAGAACTTTATATCGGTGGATGTATTTCCACGAGAATCAAGCTCACCATGTCAAGTGGGTCATAGCCCCTGATTCAAGTTGTTGCACTTGATCTCTGATTGGGGAACTTTGTATCGGTGGATGTCTTTCCACGAGAATCAAGCTCACCATTTCAAGTGGGTCATAGCCCCTGATTCAAGTTGTTGCACTTGATCTCTGATTGGGGAACTTTGTATCGGTGGATGTCTTTCCACGAGAATCAAGCTCACCATGTCAAGTGGGTCATAGCCCCTGATTCAAGTTGTTGTACTTGATCTCTGATTGGAGAACTTTGTATCGGTGGATGTCTTTCCACGAGAATCAAGCTCACCATGTCAAGTGGGTCATAGCCCCTGATTCAAGTTGTTGTACTTGATCTTTGGTTGGCATTTGTTTAGAGGAGAAACCTCTGGCCCATTGGTAGACGTCTGGTTCAACGTAACCCTGCATCAAAAGAACCCTCGAGATCCTTGAAATGGTTATTGAAAATGCTATGGTATGATGTTATGTACATGTATGCAAAAGCAAATGAGTGTATATACAGGTAATCACATTCACACAAAGCAAACACGTCCTTAGGTTTAGGCTTGCATGGGTTTGTAGGTAAGTACCCTCTTGAAGTTAGTTGGCTCATCCTGTCCTAAAAATAGAAACCGGGTTCTAAAGAGCTCAATATCATTGGATCATTTTCTGTGTTCATTGTTTTGGTTTTGCCACTTAACTGGCGACCAAAATATTCCAAGAAAACGACCCTCAATGAGTGTAGTATTGAGTATCTACCAACTTCGGACTGCACCAAAGTCGGTCATCTCACTACCCCTAAAAAGGCTAAGATGGTCAATTAAGGTTCTAAGAGTTCGTTAGTGCTTCACGACATCACTCAGCGGCCCCGTACTCTCCTTGATTGAAATCAAGGGTTACCGGTACTCACAAATATGTCGCACTAACATAGCTTACTGCTTCAACCGTGTCGGTATACCCCGCACAGTTCCCTCACATTTTATTGCTATTTACCTAAAAAGGTGCCCCAAATCCGGGTGTAGGATTTACAACAAACCCAAACAAGGACCCAAAGAGTAAAGCAATCAAGGCAATCAAAGCAAGAAAGTAAAGGTGATCTAAACCCTAAGGTAACCCCACTTTTAGAAATAAATCCCCAGCAGAGTCGCCAGTTCTGTGATACGGTGGGAGAACTGACTTGAGTTTTGCGTTTGTTTTCGCACTTGTTCGGTTTAGCAAGAGTCGCCACCGACTTTTTATTTTATCCTAAAGGAATGGTTAAAAAGCACAGGAAAAAACCTTTTGAGATGTTTCGTGGGTCCGGGGGGTAGATTATAAAAAGGGAAGGTATTAGCACCCTTTTCATCCATGGTTATCCATGGGCTCTTAGTTACTTGGTTTTAGATCACTTGCCTTGATTTTTGATTGCTTGAAATTGTGGTGTGTGTGTGTGTTTTAAAGATGTTTTTGAAATATACGCCTTTGTTTTGGCAACCGTTGTAATGATTCGTGTTTGAGTATATACAAGGGTGTGTATCTTTTTGAAAAGATATTTCAAATGTTTTTGAAAGTTTGTTTTGAAAGTGTTTGTGGAATGTGGGTTTTGAAAAGTAGGAAAGTGTTTTTGCAAGTTCGATCCAAGTAACTAAGAGTTTTGTCTACCCCAAAGTTTACTCAAAGGTTTTTCTCATGTTTTAACCCTTTTAACAATTTTGTTCCACCATTGTATTTGGTGGACAATCTTGCGTTTAGGATGTTTAACGGGATAGGCGCGGGTCATCGTATGGACCATGAATGCAATGGTGCCAAGTGTCTTTGGCAATTTTGCTTGAAGGGACTATGATCATTTTGATAGGCAACTTTCGAAAGCGTCATCGAGGGACTTATGATCATTTGAATTGAATTGTTTTGCCAAAGAGACTCGACGTGCAAGCATGGCCCATTTTGGAAGGCAACATGTGGGATTACCCTAGGGGGTGCAAGTGTGATTGTGTATTGATTTCATGTATTTGTCTTGTATTAGGTTATCTAGCGTTCGATTTTATGTACATACAAACCCTAGGTCTAACCATGGTATATTTGAAAGCGGTAAATTGCGGGAATTTAAAATCTACGCTATTACAAAATAGTATCCGGGAGTGGGGGTACAAGTATACACAAATGGGGATGAGAGTTAAATAATTACAACCAAATCGAATTGCTCGCAAATGTAAAGTATCACATGTATAGCATAAAGGCAATGTAAAAGGTAACAATGTTTGTGTGCATTGTAAATGTGTAAGTGTATGTGTAAATGTATATGTAATTTATTTACAAGTATGGAGAATATTTAATCTAAAGGGGAAATTAAGTATTTGTTAATTTAATGAAAAGAATTAAATATTTTGTTTATTTAATTTTTGTATTCTTATATTTTTTTTTAATATGCACAAATTAATGTATTTTAAGAAAAGAAAATGTTCTAACTTAAAGAAAAATTATGTATTGATCCATTTATGTACAAATAAAATTATTTTAATTAGAGACAAGAAAATGTTTTAAGAAAAAGTATTTAACTTGAAAATCTATTTTTATTATGTATTAACACTCATGTATTTAATTAGTGTGCATAAAGCAAGAAAATTTTAAGAAAAGAAAATGTTTTAAATTTAAGAAAGAAAAAATTATGTTCATGTTTAATTAATATTCTATAAAACAAATTAATGTAAAGAAACAAGATTAATGTATTAATGTAAGTTATAGAAAAATATTTTTAGTTTTCTAAAAGAATATGAATGGGCTTAGGGAGTCTTGTGGCCCATACATAATTTGAATAGAAGCCAGGGGGTGTCACTTGGAAACACGTTTTGGGCTTAAGGCTGAATGGGGCAAGGCCCATGGATGTCTCACAAACTTTTGTAGGGTTAATGGGTTTCGTTTGCATTTGGGGAAAGGCTTAGGGTTTGTAACAGCAGCGGCGCCGTTTGTGGTTTCGTCTTCATCTTCTCCGGCCAAGCGTCTAGCTAACGTCTCTCCTTGCCTAGCCACCAGCGATACCTCTGGCTCCTTCCCTCTCCATGGTTGGACCAAGCCAATACGCGAAAAGGGTAACGATTTCGCCCTTGCATTTTTTAGGTCTTTTAGAACAATTGTATGATTTTAAATTCCATGGTTTGATTCATGATTATTATTATGTTTTTGCATGAAATGTGAGCAGAATGAGCAGAAAAATACTACCTTTAACTTTAGGGACAGGGAAGGAGAGGATTGGGAGGCGCTATGGCAGCTGAGAGCAAAGGGAAACGGGGCTGAGCTAGCTCCGGTAACCACGGTACTCTGTGTCTTTCTTTGCCTTGTATTTGTTGCCTAGCTTGCTTTTTCCTCTGCTCCTTGTTGGCTTCTGCTTCTATGCTTGATGTGAAATAAATGCTCGATGATGTATCTGTTGATGATTCTGCTAATGTGTTTGATTCGTGTGTTTGCCCAATGATGATGTTTTTCTGAGGCTTTTTGCGTTGCCTTTGAATGCTTTAGCCTGATGCCTTGATCTTGAATATATTGCTTCTTTATCCTCTTCTTCTTGCTCTTTTACTGTATGCTGAATATGCTTGAATATTATTGAGTGTTGCTCCGTAGTTGTTGAGTTGCCTTGATGATTTCTTTGCCTATGATGAAGTTTTTCTGAGGCCTTTGGTGGGTGGTTTGAATGCTTGTTGATTTTGTGATTTTGAAAGGTTGAACTTGAGGGCCTTGAAGCTTTAACACAGGTTCGGTGTTTTTTAGGCTTTGGCTTTGATTTTTTTGACAGTTGGTATTGTTTACTGGTTGTTTTACAGTTCAGTAAGGCTTGGACAGGGTTTTAGCTTCTTTTGCTTGGTTGAAGGTCTTTTGGGCAGGCTGGATATCAGTTTAGGCTTTGTGTGGATCTGTTTATGTTTTTATTGTTTGACAGGTTCAGGCTTGTATGTTTAGAGCTTGTTGAATGCAGGGTTATGTGTTGTTAAGCTTTTTTCAGCTTTGAACTGATTTGGCCTTAGGTTTATGCTTGGGACCTGCTGTTTGAGGCTATGGCTCTTGGTGGAGTTTTTAGGTTGGAGTGTTGGGTGAGGCTTTGATATGCTGCTTATATTTAGCTTGACAGGGTTGGTGTTTCTTTTTATGGTAAGGCTGGAAAAACTTTAAGGTTTCAGCAGGTTGTGCCTTAAGGCTTGACAGTTCAGGCCTGGGGCTTTATGCTCTGAGTTATCTTTGGTTTGTCATTTTTCTCCCTCCTTTTACTCTGACTTGATAAGTTGGTTATATATTTTTGTCCTTTCAAGCCAAAACCTGTAAGCCCAACTTATTTTCTCTCTTTCCTCTCTCTCTAGTACAGTTAAAACATTAAATAATGTTTATGTTTGTACTTTTTTCTGAAAAGGTAACACTGGAAAATGATGATTTGAAAAGCTTGCTTGCATATGTAGTTTTGCCTCTGCATACTTTATCTCTCTCTTCCATATTGCCTACTTCTTTGTGACAGTACTGAGTAGCCTTTTGTTTGATATCTTGATATCTTTCCATATTTTGGACATTTTGACAGCTTTTGGCTTAGTTTGAATGTGAACTCAGTTTGGACTTTGTGGTTCAATTTGGATTTGGACTTTGTATTTGCACATGCTGTTTGTTTTGAACTATGCAACTTTGTTTGACTCCTTTTGAATTTGTGCATTTTACAACTTTGTGCATTTCATGTTTAGCAAGCAATATTCATCCCTTTTTGTGAACCGGGAGAAATCCCGTGATTTGTAGAGAGGGCTAACTGATTCCAGTCAGTTGCCTTTAATGATGAATTCTGAATTAACTGTCTGCTCATAATTTCAATTTATCTGCTTCTGACCTTTTCTTCTTTTCTTTGCAGATAACAAATAAAATAGCAACAAATGGAGGATGAAGAATTTGAAGACTTAGGAATTTAGGATAGTTTATTTCAATTTTAATTATTGTAACTATCATTATTATAAATACTTTGTAAATAAATACTTGTATTTAAATAACAATTGTAACAAATATTTAAAAGATGAATAAAAATTCCTTTTAACCAATTAATTCTTTTTATTCTTTTCAATTGTTTATTTATTATTTATAATTCTTTAAATTATAATAATTGAAAATAAATTCCAACCATTTAACTCAGAATAATAAATAATCCATAAACGTCTGGCATCTTGAATAATCAAAGCAATGCACCGTCAAATCATCCATTCCCAAATGTCTTTTCTTCTCACTGATTTAGTCAAGCATTGCAAACTCAGTCCAAATGCCTCAGTCCATATCTCGGAATAACTTGAAAAGCACTGTAGAATTTAAATCTTTCTGAGAGATCTGCGCACAAAACCTAGTTCCTGATCAAATGCCAAAGAAGCGTTCGCCTGATCAAAGCTGAGCCAAAATCAACCAAACCCTAAACCAACTGTTTGAATTGTTCCAGAGCCATGAAAATCAATGAAAACCCTAATTTTGTCTGACTGACGAGAAAAGTCTGTTTGACCGATTCTTGAGCCAATCTGAAAAATCAGGAAAAGCCTGAAGATGTGATTTCTTGTGGAAAAATGCGAGGGCAAATTTTGGGGTACAACACTTTCGAACTAACCCATGCTTCAGCTAGGACTTTTAAGGGTTATAACGTGGTCTGGTTCTCGGTTTAAGAAATAAAGGATAAAAGCTCAAATTTTACTTGTACCCAACCCGTTCTTCGTGATGTTCTTCAATCCTATGCTCAGCTAATTGTGCGTTTAGATCCCAGTTGATTCTGGAATCTTTTCTATGATACCTAGTGGTGGTTCATAAATTGAACGCTTGTTCGATAAGGCAGTCATTTTTGTAACCTTTTTTTTATTGAGGATTTGTAGGACATTTTTTTTTGATTTTGTTATCCCTACTTTTTCCTAAACTATTTCTTTTGCATTAAAGTCAGCGAGATGCCCTAGTTTTTCTTACGTCTCCTTCATAGGTTTTTGACTTAACGGGCTTTTATTTTGAGAGATAATGACTACCTGTCTTGACGATTATGTGAAACCATCACCATCTTTTGGAGGGAATCTTCTACACTATTTGTTGTGCATGAAGGTAGAGCTTGCGACTGAATGCACATCTGAATTAACTGAGAAAACTACATTGCCCCAGGTTATGATTAATGGTTTTAATTTGTGTGAAAATAAAAAAAAACTCCTACTTCTTAGGCTCAAAGGGGTTGACTAGGGATTATCTTCCTTATAACTCCACTGTTTAGGATTTGAAGGAACGCCTGTACATCGTCAACAAGGTCTGTTCAAAAGCATATTGTACGAGATTATGGTATCGTTTTCGTCATCCTCCCTCTAAAGGCTTAGAGCTTTTAATTGAGAGTTGAATATCACTAAAAGGAAGTAAAAACACAGTTTAAATATAGTGAATATGAATGAATTGATTCAAGACAAACATATGCAATGCATTAACAAAATAACAAAGTTTGACATGAAACAAATGTTCGACCAATCAAAAGAAATTACAAATTGAAAATTCTAGATGAACAAAAATCCTCTTTGTCTTGGCTTGTCACTTCAGATGGTGTGCCTTTGAGGAATGGAAGAAGTATTCCAGTTGACCATCTTGTGAGAATTCCAACACTCCTTCATCGATCATGTCTTGAATTTTATATTTCAACGTCCAACCGTTATCAGTATCATGCCCCGGGCTGTCGGAGTGATATGCACACCTTTCATTGGGATGGTAAGTATGAGCGGAAGTATTAGGATTCTGAGGAGGATCCTTCAATGTGACCAAATTCAACTTCAACATGTGTTGCAAGACTTGCAACATTGGTATGTTGAGTTTAGAACATTTCCTAGTGAATGCATCCCGCTTACACCGATTACCCTGTCGTTGTTGGCGAGGTAGAAGTTGGGTTTGTGACGTAGTAGCAATTTGGAAATGTCTACACTCCACCCAGCCAAGTTCTTGTCTCATCAGGGGTTGATTAATGAACTGGTCCCGAGCCTCGACTGTTTGATTTATACAGTTGCATCCGTCTTGATGAAGCTTGCTGACGAGAAACCTCAACTCTTCCTTTCCCCGAGGTAAATTTTAGATAAGAGCCATTTCATTACTCGTCTAGATTCTCATCCTTTCCATATTAGCTTGCAATTGCTCCACCTGGTCATCCTTGTTGTTGTCAGGATGTTTCTTGGTCAAGTTCCCGTTGAGGAGTGCTTTCAATTCTTCTTGCTCCTTGGATAGGTTCAGGAACATTTCCATGAACTGAGCTTCTTGAGTTTAGAGATCTCTGTTGTTCTGTTTGAAATCCATCTTCCTTGCTGAAATAAACAACGAGAACATGAGAGACCTGTACTGGAAGACCTGTTATGTAATGACATGTATGATGTGTAAATATTTTCAAGGATCTCACAGGGTTAACACAAGAAGATGTTAGGAGTTGACTGCAACTTTAATTGAAGAACTTCATATTGTTGATTGTCCTTCTAAGAGAATCAAGCTCATCATATCGAGTGGGTCATAACCTCTGACTCAAGTTATCGTGTTTTGATCTTTTGACAGCATTGGCTAGAGGAAAATAAATCCCCTTGCCCCTTGCTAGACATGTGGTTCATCATAACCTGCATCACAGGCCCTTGTGATTCTTGAAATGGTTAAGGAAATTCTATGGTATGGTGATATGATGTGTACGCTATGCATCAAGCAAAATGTAGGGTGATAAAGACAAGTATGTCTTGCAGGAAATTCGAGTTATTAGATAATGTGTACAAATAAAGTCCTGCAAGGAATACAAACAAAAGCCCTACAATGAGCTCAAATTCTTAGATAATGAAGGCAAATAGGTCACACAAGCAGCCTTAGGTTCAAACTTGCATGGGGTTTGTAGGTAAGTACCCTCTTGAAGTATAGTTGGTTCAACCTGTCCTATCAATAGTAACCGGGTTCTAGGGAATCTCAATATCACTGATCTTTCTTCAACGGGCATTGTTTCAGCGCAAGCCTCTTTATTGGCAACCGAAATATCCTGGAAGTCAGATCCCAATGAGTGTAGTATCGAGTATCAACCAACTTCGGACTACACCAAAGCCGGCTATCTCACTACTTCCTAATGGCCAAGTTGGTTCAATTAAAGGTTCTAAGGTCAATTGATGCTTCATGACACCACACAGGGGCCCTGTATTCTCCTTGACTACTCAAGGGCTACCGGTACCAAAAAATGTGTCACATCAATGTAGCTATTGTTTCAACCGTGTTAGTATACCCCACACAGTTCCCATGATCTATTGCTAATTACCTAAAAGGTGCCCCAGATTTGGGTGTAGGATCTTTACAAGTAAACCTAAGCAAACCCTCAAAGCAAACAAAGCATACAATGGAAGCAATTTAAATATGACCTAAGCTCTAAGGTAACCCCACTTTTTACTTATCCCCAACAGAGTCGCCAGTTCTGTGATACGATGGCAGAACTGACTGTTATACTGGTTTTGCATTTGTATTCGCGAATGTTGCGGTAAGCAAGAGTCGCCACCGACTTTTATTTTATCCAACAAAGGAAAGGGTGAAAAGAAAAGAAAAAGACCTTTCGAGAATTTTCTGAGTAAGGGGGTAGATTATGGAAAGGGAAGGTGTTAACACCCTTTCCATCCGTAGTTATCTACGGGCTCTTAGATGCTTAGCTCATTTGAAAAATACCTTATGCTTTTTGTGTGTTTTTGAAAAGTATTTTGAAATGCCATAGTAAGGCAGTTTGCTTTATGGTAACTCTTGTATCATTCCTCAAGAGTGTTGATAAAGCATTTATTTTTGAAAGCGTTTTGAAATGTTTTGTGTAAGTGCAAAAAGTTTGTTTTTGAGCAAGCATCTAACAGCTATCTACTTGTACTCGAAAAGGTTCGTTCTTTTCCTCATATCCTTTAGACAATGCTATCCTACTATTAGTGAGTAGGTAGCCCTATTGTTGGATGTATGCGGGACATTCGAAGGGACGATTTATAGTCACAAAGGAAACTTGGCAAGAAGCTTTAGTAACTACCCTAGGGTTCTAAGATCATATTTTTACCGAGGCAACATCGAGAGGGTCATCGAGCGACTTATGATCTTTTTGAACCAGAGGGTAGCCACTAAAACCTCTCACGTTTCGAGAGTTGTGACTATTTTCCGAAGGCAACCGAAGTTGGGTACCCTAGAGGTGTATATGTGCAATGTGTGTTATATTCAGTTCATTTATCTTTGAATTTAAGTTTGCTAGCATTTTGTTATTAGGCTCTTGTCATGCAATCCTATTAGTCATACATCTAAGCAGTTAATATATTGCATAAATTTAAAGTGCGGAAAGTTAAATCCTACGCTATTACAATGCTTCGGGGAGGGGGTATTTACATGTCCAAAAGTTGGGAGAAAAATAAAGAAAGCGATAAAGTCCTAGTTTAATCTATTATATACTGTCAGCAGGTACATTATTATAAAAAATGCGAGAATAAGATAATGCGCGCGAAATAGGGACGAATGTCTAACACCCCAAGAAATTGCTAAGTAAACATAAAAAATCTTTTTGGTTGTTTTTGTTTATTTTTGATTAAGACAAATAATTAAACTAAATTTAAATTTAATTAAGAAAATAAATATTAAATGAAATTAAACCTAATTCTAATATTTTTGTGTTTTTATTAAGAAAATACTTGAATTAAATAAACCTAAGTCTAGTTGATTTTAAATTGATAAAATAAAATTAAAATAATTAATTAAATTAAATTAAAATTAATTTAAGAAAACCTAAGTCTATTTAATATTTTTTGATTTTATGATTTGTTAAAAAAATGATTAAAAGAAAAACCTAGGAAATAATTAAATAAGTAGAAAAATAAAAAATAAAATGGATTGGGCCTGGATATGCAAAAGTAGAATGTGGGGGTGCGTTTGGGATTTTTGTTAGGCCCAATATCCCGTGTCCAACGTCCCAAAAATAATCCAGTGGGCATCCCCCTTGGAGCTGCAGGGTGGAAGTGCGCCCTAGGACGACCAGATTTCTTTGCATCATATAGATGGCCCAAACATGAAAGCCTATGGTGAACGTTTAGGGGTGTTGTGCACTGAATCCTGCAAGGAATATTAGAAAAAATAAAAAATGCTGGACCTGGGACTCGAACTCAGGTCCTTTCCCTTTTCACGCACACGCCTTGGCATCTGAACTGCCTTACCATTTGTGTATCATAATCAATACACAATATTATATACAAAACAAAGTCAAATATATTTTAAAAAAAAGCACGCGCTGGCTTCCGTGGGCCAATGAGAGGGTGACATCCAAGCTGCTGGAGTCAGCGACCGAAGTCAGCGACCGAAGTCAAATCTCTGATCACCTTCTCCGGCTGATCCAAAATATGTTCCTGCAAAATAGACACACTTTAAAACAAAACCAAAAATCCTATCCTACATAAAATCATGCCCTGATCTTGAATCCGACCTTGGTTGGCCTGAAAGCAACTATATCTCCCAGATCGAAACTTAATAGCTTCGAAACCCTATCAATGGAAACCTAGCTTCTAAGCCTCAAAGCATGAATGTTTTACGTCACACTTGTCCTATGAATCACCTTGAGCATGAAACAAACATTAAAAGCCAGTAATATACCATACAACTAGAGATATGAATTTGAAAATTTTACCAAAATGTATGGATTCGGTTTGGAACTTCTGGGCATGTGATGGCTTGAATGAGGGCTGGGAATGAATCCCAGGATATTCAGGAAGAGGATGGCACACTTGGTTTGGATGAATGATGGCTGGAAATTCAGTTTTGAATTTCACAACTTTGAGATTTTTTTTGCAATTTTCGTGTGGTCTCTAGGCTGTATGTATGCGTGTGTAATGCTTGCACATGTGATCTATAGATAGAGGAAAGGGAGGAGACAAGGTAAGAAGGAAAGAAATCATCCCATTAAGCCATGGGTTAAACACCAAAATCAAATTTGAAAAAATTCCAAAAATGGTCATTCTTGCTCATTTTGTTTGGGGGATGAACTTGGACAGCCTTGCATGAATTTATGGGCCTAAATTCAATCCAAACCAAAAGCCCAAGTGTCATGATCCATCATTCACTATTTTATATAATTTATCTTGTATTTATGTGAATAAAAACAAAATAAATATGAATAAAATAGATAAAAAATGCAAGGCAAGGTAAGAATGAATTTATAGGTCTTCCATAAGGTTAGGAAGATGTTTGAAACCTAAAAAGTTATTCCAATGACCTAAAAATTTAATTTTGCTCAATGCACAATTCTTGAAATTTCAAAAATTTTCCCAACTTGGGAAAACCATAACTTGCTCAATTTGTATCTCATGATGATGATCTTGTAATTTTTGGAAAGGCCAAGATGTCTACTTCAATCACTCTTTTGATTAATTTTGCATTTGAAGACTTTATATTGATGTAAATGGTATTGACAAAAAGTGCCTTTTGTTGACTTTTTGAAAATGACCTGTAATGTATGAGCTTGTATCTTTCAAATGGTGCATCTATTGATCTTGAGGACAAAAGAGAAGTTGTAGGGAATGATATTATATTCAAAATGATATTTTTTTGGGGAAAAATGGATGAAGTATGTGAAAGTTATGCCTGGTCAAAATTCAGTTGACTTTTCCTATAGAAACCCTAATTTAGCAATTTTTGACTTTTGATAAATTAAGAGCACTCCTTGAGGAATCATGATCAACCCTTGATCAAATGATGATTAACACTTCAAAATATTTACATTGACAAAAAATCTTGAAGTTTGACTGTATATAGGCCATAGTTGACTTTTGACCTAATACAACCGATTTTCAAGCATTTGAGCAATTGATTGAGCAAACTTGTAGTGAAAGGCATGAAACTTGGCATGGACAACATTTAATACATATTAGGACCATGGAAAACATTTGAGGCCTTTGGAGCTCACATATCTTGATGAAAAGTGAAACCCTAATTGGAGGTTCAATGTTTAAGAGGAGAATTTGCCTGGTCAACCTTGAGCAATTGAAGACCTATAGGAGCATGTCTTGAGTAAAAGTGGGAGGGAAAATTTTGGGGTACAACAGTAGGCTACCGAGATAAGAAGCTTTTTGTGATTAGATGGTTATTATAGAAGGTTTATCGAAGGTTTTTCTAAGTTGGAACTTCCGTTGACTAAGTTGACTTGTAAAGGTAGAGCATTTGTATGGGACATTCAATATGAATAAAGTTTTGCAAAATTGAAGAAGAGATTGACGTCGGATCCGATTTTGACATTACCTAACCCAAGAGAACCTTTTGTGGTATATTGTGATGCTTCTAAGATGGGTTTAGGAGGCGTGCTTATGCAAAATGAAAAGGTAGTTGCTTATGCGTCAAGGCAGTTGAGGACTCATGAAAAGAACTATCCTACGCATGATTTAGAGCTTGCCGGAGTTGTCTTTGTGTTGAATATTTGGAGGCATTATCTTTATGGTTCTATATTTGAAGTATTTAGATACCATAAGAGTTTAAAGTATCTATTTGATCAGAAGGAATTGAATATGAGACAACGAAGATGGCTGGATTTGTTAAAGGATTATGATTTTGGTTTGAATTATCATCCAGGAAAATTGAATATGGTGGCTGATGCATTAAGTCAAAAGACTTTACATATGTCGACAATGATGGTTAAAGAGTTGGAATTAATTGAACAGTTCAGAGATATGAGCTTAGTTTGCAAGGTGACGCCGCAAAGTGTTATGTTGGGGATGTTGAAAATTAACAATGGTTTTCTAGATAATATCAGAGAAGCTCAGAAGTTGGATGTAAAATTGTTATATTCGATGGTTAGGATCGATCAGTTTGAGAATAGTGATTTTAAGTTAGGTGTGCAAGGTGTGTTGAGATTTCGTAATCGAATATGTATTCCTGATGATGTGGAGATGAAGAAAGTGATTCTTGAGGAAAGTCATAGAAGCAAGTTGAGCATTCATCCGGGAGCTACAAAGATGTATCAGGATTTGAAGAATTTGTTTTGGTGGCCTGGAATGAAGAGTGACGTGGCTCAGTTTATGTATGCATGTTTAACTTATCAGAAGTCGAAAGTTGAACATTAGAAGCCTACAGGGTTGCTGCAACCGTTAGAAGTTCCCGAGTGGAAATGGGATAACATTTCGATGGACTTTGTAACTGGACTACCTAATAATTCAAGAGGACATGATTTTATTTGGATGATTGTTGATATGCTTATGAAGTCGACTCATTTTATTCCTATTAACATCAGTTTTCCAGTATCAAAGTTGGCAGAGATTTACACTAGTGTAATTGTAAAGCTACATGGTGTTCCTTTGTGTATTGTGTTGGATAGAGATCCGAGGTTTACATATGATTTTTGGAAGAGTCTGCAAGAAGCGTTGGGTTCTAAGTTGAGGTTGAGTTTGGCGTATCATCCTTAGATGAATGGTCAGACAGAGAGGACTATTCAGTCGTTAGAAGATTTGTTGAGAGCATCTGTTCTTGAGTAGGGAGGTTTGTGGGATACTTATCTTCCGTTAATAGAGTTCACTTATAATAACAGTTACCATTCTAGTATTGGAATGACACCTTTTGAAGCATTCTATTGTCGGAGATGTAGAACTCCTTTATGTTGGCATGAATCTGGAGAAAGTGTAGTACTTGGACCTGAAATTGTTCGAGAGACTACCGAGAAGGTGAAGTTAATTCGAGATAAGATGAAAGCTTCCCAAAGTAGACAAAAGAGTTATCATGACAAGCAAAGGAAAAATTTAGAATTTCAAGCAGGTGACCATGTGTTTCTGAGAGTTACACCTATGACTGGTGTTGTGCGAGCATTAAAGTCTAAGAAGCTCACTCCTCATTTTATTGGTCCGTATCAGATTTCATACAGAGTTGGGAATGTTGCTTATAGAGTGGCTTTACCGCCTAATCTTTCGAATTTGCATGATGTGTTTCATGTGTCACAACTCCGGAAGTATATTCCAGATCTATCTCATGTGATTCATATGGATGATGTGCAAGTACGGGATAATCTTACTGTGGAGATGATGCCTGTATGGATCGCGGGTTGTGAAATGAAGACTCTAAGAGGCAAAGAGATTGCTTTGGTGAAAGTAGTCTGGCTGGGAGCTGCTGGAGAAAGCATGACGTGGGAGTTGGAAAGCAAGACACGGGACTCCTATCTCGAGTTATTTGAATAAGGTGAATTTTTGAGGACGAAAATATTCTAAGTGGGGGAGAGTTGTAATGCCCGTTTATTTAATTAATTATTTAATTAGATATTTTCGATTAATTTCGAATTATTTGTTGAAATCATTGACATGTTGTGTTATGTTGTGAGTTGTTGACATAAGTTACGGTGTTGTTATTAGTCGGTTAAATTAGTTGATTAATAATATTAGTAATAGTATTAGAATTGTAGAATATTAATAATATTAGTTGTTGGGCTTGTTTTGGTGATAGACGTAGTATTAAGGGGTGTGTGAAAATTAGGCCTAATAGAAATATTATTATTATTTGGTTTAGTTATGATAATATTATTAGGTTAATTAAAAAGGGTTAAGAAAAAGAGTAGAGAAAGTGTTGTACGTCAGAAGTTGCAGAGAAGAGGAAAAGAGGAAAAGCTAGGTTCGATCGGAAAATTATAGAGCAACCTTCAATCCAAGGTAAGGGTGAGGTTCTGACTCTATAATGGGAATTATGATACAAGTTACGTAGGAATTGAGTTGTGTAAAATTGTTGTTGTGTGTGGTTGTTGTATGAACAAATTGTTGTTTGGTATTTGTGGTATTTGTGCTAACGTTGTAGTGATTCAATCGATGAGTCGAGTGTTGAAAATTATCATGTATTGATGTGGGTATAGTTATTATGTTGATGTGAATACGTGTAGTGTTGGTTTGAGATCATGGGAAGGGAAGGAACTGTTAATCGCAGGGAAGTTACAGAAATGGGAGGAATTATGGACGGTGTGCCGAGTGGCACATGTATGGTGGTGAAGGGTGCTGACCGACACCATGTTTTGTGCCGAGGGGCACCGTTTACATGCCGAGGGGCATGAACCCTTCAACCAGTATCTCCTTTTAATTGTTTTCTGTGCCTGTTACCTTAGTATTTTATTACAGAAATGTATGTAGTAGGGTTGGAAAATAATGAATAATAGCAGAGGCTATTTATTAGTAACATAAAAATGAACAATTTTTATATTAGCATAAATATAGCAGGTAAGATTAATAAGCAACATAGTTAATAAATGTTAGTAGGAAGTTAATAATAGCAGAAAATAACAGAAAAACTTGTATAAAATAAAATAGCAGTAGAGATAATTTAAGTAGTAGGAAAATAATAGCTTCATTAATTTAGCAGAAAACTATTAAAAGGCTTATCAGGAGAATAATTTAGTAGAAGCATTTTAGTAGGACCGTGTTGATATCAGTATTGATACATATAAGTTGATGTAATGTTGTTATTATTAATTGCTGAAGTTGTAGGTGATGAATTTTGTTGTGTTGCCTCTATAATTGGAAATTTTTAAGTTGTAGCCTTATGCCAAAGTCGTTATACGTTGATGTTGTCATTGTTGCTGTTAATCTTGTTGTCTCATACATAGCATATCATGTTGGAAGCTGATGCTCGTTAAGTTGGCTTGGATTGGCTAAATATTAAGTTGAAGGCTCATGCCTTGTTGCTGCTTATATTAATTGGCAAGTTATTAAGTTGGGAGTTCTGCTCCATTGGTACCACATGCATGTGCATAAAAACGAGTCGCATTCCATGTTGCATATTTAAGTTGTCGCGTTGATGAATTAATCGTTATATTTTGTTGATATATTGTCGTGATTGCTGTTGTTTATAAGTTGTGAAGCAGTGATTTTGCATGAACTGATTCTAATATAATGTTTATGACACGTCCAATTATATTGATAGATATATCACCCCTTCTAGTCGAATGTTACCCCGATTGTTAACCAACGCTCATTTGGCAGTCGCTCAAGAACGTTATGTGAATCTCAAGAACTCTGCCATTTTAGTTTGCTTGTCTTTTGAACTTAATTTTTTAATGTTTTTTTTGTAATTTTTGATATACACTTTAGGCCTCTTCATGACCTCTTCGTTATTCAATCAATTTCAGCTTTTATTTATTACCATTTCTTGCAACATAGGCCTATACCTCTTTAAGTATTTTCCATTTACTCATAATATTCGACATTCTGGCGTAACTTATTCAATCTCATAAGAATTGTTGGAAAAAACTTGTAATATTCGAAATGATCCTTCCCAATTTGGTGACCATTTTCCCAGGACTCTATCCCTTATGTCCATTGGCAAAATCACTTTCCAAACCACATCTCCAGAAACGAATGCTTTTGCATTTACCCTTTTATTATAGGCCCTTGTTACTTGCTCTTTTTGCCTGAGCAAAAAGTATCTAATGTTGCCAATCTATGTTCTTCAACATCTACCAATGCATCATACATCTTTCCCCCGTAATACTCAGCAGGAATATCTGATTGCCTTTTCACTCTTACTGATTGTAGGTGAATCTCTATAGGCAACACTGCTTCGTGTCCATAAACTAAGTTGAAAGGTGTTGTGTTACTCGACTCCTTCGGTGAGTTTTGACATGCTTATAATGCTTGGTCTAGAGTTGTATGCCATCTTCTAGGATTTTGACCAATATGTTTTTTGATCAAGCTTATAATAACCTTATTTGCTGCTTCGACATGCCCGTTTTCCTGGGCGTAATAGGGTGTTAATGTTAATAGTTTGAACCCCATTTCTATAGCGAACTCAGTTACCTTTTGCCCTATGAACACTGTTCCTTAGTCAGTTGTTATAGTTTTGGGTATTCCAAACCTATGTATTATTTGACCCCAGATAAAAGGAAATTACTTCCTCTTGATCCACTTTAACCAAAGTAACTTCCTCTACCCATTTTGAAAAATAATCAATACCCACCAAGATGTACCTATGTCCTTTCGATAAAGCGGGTTTAATTTCAACTATAATATCCAAATCCTATCCTCTGAAAGGCCAATTTTTGATAATGCAATGAAATTCGCTAGCTGACACATGTTGAATTCCAGAATGTTTTTTGTATTCTTGGCAGCTTTTGGAAAACTCAATGCAATTTCTTAACATGGTTGGCTAATATACTCCTATTCGACACAACAACCGTTTCATTTTTGTCCTGCTTGATGTGCACAACAGGCTCCACTATGTACTTCAGGTGTTGCCACATATGCTTCATTTTCTCCCAAGCATTTTAACAACACCCTTTCAGGCATTTTCCTGAATAATTCATTTCCCATTATTCTATAACTTAACGCCCTATACTTAACTTTGCGCTCTGTTGATCCAAATGGAGTTTTTTAAGTAATCGACTATAGGTTTCCTCCAGTCTTTCTCAACTAACGCGTCAATGGAAAAAACTTCTTCTACCACTTCAAGATTTCCAAAATAATCATAATTCAGGAAATCAGGGATAACTTCAGGATCTGCCCCCAAGTCTTTGTCACTGGCGCATTCTCAAACACCATTTTATCTTTTACCTCAATGAATTCTTCCATTCTCTCTTTGGGTATTTTATATCCAGATGCTAACTGGGTCATGTCATTTTCCTATTGATTGTCAATATGCCTCACATGAATAATCGACACGTTATCAAATTTCTGAAGCAACAACAATGCTTTGGCAACATACATTACCAAATGATCCTTAATGCATCTGTATTCTCTAGTGAACTGTTTCACCACTAACTCTGAATCCCCTTTTATGTCAACAACTTTGATTCCCACGTCCAACTTAATCTGAAGTCCAATTATTAAAGCTTCATATTCAGCCTCATTATTAGAGTATTCTCCCCTAATCTTATAATGAAATCTGGTTGGAACTCTATCTGGTGATAATAGAAAAAAACCTACCCCAATTCCCTATTTATGTTTAGAACCATCAAAATAAAACTGCCAAGACTTAGTACCCACATAGGCTTCATTGACATCGACCACTGAATGATCAACTATAAAGTCTGTAATAATTTGTCCTTTGACTGCTTTTAAAGGAACATATGTTAAGGAGTATTCAGTTAATGCTAATGCCCATTTACCAATTTAGCTGTGCAAAACAGGTTTAGATCACATATGCTTAATGACATCAAAATGAGAATAGACAGAAACTTTGACTGGTTTTATATAATGCTTGAGTATAATACATGAGAAATATAAACATAAACATAGTTTTTAAATTGCATTATATCTAGTCTCAACAACATTTAACACTCGACTGAGGTAATTAATGGCTCTTTCGACTCCATACTCATCTTTCTGGGCTAACATGCTTCCCAGTGTCGACTCTGATGCTGCAATGTATATATTCATGCCTTTGTTTTTGTTTGGGGGTGCTAACATTGAAGGCTTCACCAAGTAGTCTTTCAAATGATTGAATGCCTCTTGGTGGTCTTTTTCCCACTTAAACTCAGACTCCTTGCCCAATTTTAACAAAGGAGAAAACTCTAGAGTTTTCCCACTCATGCTTGACATGAATCGTCTCAGGATATTAATCTTCCCCAACAAAGATTGAAGATCTTTCTTTGTTGTTGGCGCTTTTGTACTCAAAATCGCCTTGGTTTTGTTCTGGTTAATTTCTATACCATTCTTATATACCATAAAACCTAGAAAATCTCCTACACAAACACAAAAGGCACATTTTAATGGATTCATTTTTAATCCATATTCCCTCATTCTAACAAAAGACTGTCGAAGGTGGTCTAAATGACCAGCCCCTGTGGGTGATTTGACTACAATGTCATCAATGTACACTTTCATGAATGTGTCTATGAGATCATGAAACATTGAGTTCATTGCTCTTTGATAAGTAGCCCCATCATTTTTCAACTCAAAGGGCATAACTACCCACTCAAATGTGCCTAGCGCCACAGGGCATCGAAACACAGTTTTGTGGGTATCCTCTTCAGCAATAAAATTTTTATTGTAGCCTGAGTATCCATCGAAAAGACTTAAATATTCATACCCAGCAGCTGAATCAACAAGCATTTCTGCCACATGCATTAGATATTTGTCCTTTGGAGTGGCTTTATTCAAATCCCTAAAATTTATGCAAATTCTTAGCGTTCCATTTTTCTTTATAATAGGCACTATATTAGCTAACCACTGAACATAGCTGGCCGTCCTGATGAATTTTCTCTTCAATAAACGTTCAATCTCTATTTTTATTTTGGACAACACTTCTGGCGCAAACTTCCTTGGCATTTGTTTGACTGGTCGTTTTCCTGGATTTATAGGTAGTTTGATTTCCACCATCTCCCTGCTCAAACCAGACATTTCATTGTAATCCCATGCAAATAAATCTTAAAATTCTTTAAGAAGTTCGACCACTTGATTCTTCATCTTGCTGTCGACCTTGGTGCTGATGTATGTAATTCGCTTAGTCGTGCCATCACCTAGGTCGACTTTCTCCAACGGATCTTGTGATTGAATCTTTAGTATATTATCTCTTGGGTCTTTCTCAAACCCCAAAGACTCTTCCTCATATATGAAGTCAAGCCTCTGGATTTCTGAAGCTGTTGTTTGGCTTGGTTCTCCAAGCTTCTCCACCATAATGGCTTCAGGTGCCATATTCAAAGTGTTTTCACCCTCTAAGGCCAAATTTATTCTATTTTCGGCTACATAGGACAAAATTCTTGCCAGAGCATTTGACTCAGGCATCATTTTGAGTTTGTTCTACCCACTCTGTGGGTTTAAACTCCCCTTCTGTAGCCGGATATGTGTCCAACTTTTCTTGGTCCCAAATGAAACCATGAGTGGGGTGTAAGGTTAGAAACTTGATCATATCAGGATGCAATTCCAACACTACATCTTCAGGATTACACGAAGGTATAGTAGCTAACGCTTTGTCAAAATTATTCCTATTGAGCATATTCACATCAATAGTAAAATACCAGTAGTCTGCCTCAATGTTCTCCATAATCCCATCTTGAAGCTAAATGGATAGACGTACACTGAGTCGAAGGCACTGCTTCAATACCATGTATCCATTCACTCCCTAAAAACAAATTATAATTTGCCTTAGACGCAATCACCATGAACAATGTTGGCCTTGTAATTGAGCCAACTGACAAATTCACTTGAATCACCCCTAGTATGTGACTTGTTTTACCTTCATAATTCGACAAGACCATATTATGTGGTTTGGGGTCAGTGCCAAACTTGCCAATATTTTTCAGAAATTATTGAGACATTAGATTCATAATAACACTACCATTTACAAATACTTTATTTACAGGGAAACCATCAACTTTGGCCCTTATAAATAAAGGCTTAAGGTGGTTCATCATCTCAGATGTTGGATTTTCGAACATTGCTTGCTGTTCTTCCACTACTCCATTATTCATGACATAGTAACATAAAGGTTTCTGGCCCGTAAATTCTTCGCACATGGCTTCGTCTTCATCTTCTGATGCGAGACCATACTCATTAGGCAGGACCGACACGATATTACAATGGATAATCAAGCCATCTTCTGAAATATCTTCAAAGTCATCACATAATTCGTCATCCTTATTGTCATCATGATCCTCAGCTTTCACTGGTAGAGAACTTATAACCGGCATCGACAACCTTTCTTTTGCTGGTCGGTAGTGCATTTCTTTCTGATCTCTCTTATCTTTTGATGGAGCAACTTTTGATGCCGCTTCTCTCGTAACTTTTTTGTTTCTTTGAAACCCCCTCCACTGAGTCTTTGTTATAGGATTCTTTCTTTGTATGTGGGAGGGACATGATATTTCTTTGATGTAATTCAAGCTTCAGCAAATTGAAAAGAACTCGACCAATTCTCCATCATTTCCCACTTCTAACTCGAACCTGAACCTTTCTTTACGACTTTCCAATTTTGGTTTTCCCCGCTTAGGTAAAAAGGACAAACCCATTTGTTGCTATGAGCATAAGTTGATGGTACAAAAGTCCTTTGATACGGGAACTTAGGTTTTCCTTGAGGCACTAGAACTTTGTATGGCCCCTTCGCATGATCGAACACCACCTTTGGGTTTTTCTCTTGAGCGAGTTTCTTCTTCAAAGCCTCAATTTTCTTTGCAACATTATCATCATAGACCACATTACACTTTGGGTATAACATAGACCTGGAATTACTTAACTTGCATCTGTTTAGAAAATCTACAAGGTCCTCCTCAGGTTTGGGAAACACGACCTTCATCAATTCAGCAACCATTTCTTCAGACAATTCCTCATCTTGGGTTTCACAATCCATTTTTTCCTTATCGTCCCGATTACTCAGGCTTTTCAGCAATATCAACTACCATCACCTCCCCTGGCTTGGACATATTACCCTTGCAGCTTTTGAGACCTTCAGTAGTCTCGACTATAGTAACTACATTTGAATAAGCAATAACAACTTGTTCATTGTTGAGACCATCAGTAGTCTCGATCGTCAACGCTTCCATTAGGTCGACAATGTTGGCTTGTTCGCCTTCGAGACCGTCAGTAGCCTCGATCATCAACACTTCTAATGGTTCGATAATGTGTGCATCAACAACATGTAAAGGATCTGAGTTGACCTTCATGGAGCCTTTTGGTTTTTCACCAAATTCTAATCTACCATCCTTCAGTGCTTTCTGTATCAAATCCATGAAAAGAAAACATTGAGAAGTATTATGACCCAAAAAATTATGATACTTGCAGAAACCTCTTTTTTGTTTCTGCTCTGATGGTGGATTTTTACTGCCTTGAGGCACTATAATCTGACCATCTGAAACTAAAACGTCAAATATTTCATCACATTTGACACATAAAAAATATATGTTTTAGTATTTGATTTATCATTTTTTGTTTCTTCAACCATTTTTCCTTTTGACGGTTTTATATGTTTACATGCATATGGAGGCCCGACTTTTAATTTAGCCAGATTAACTTCTCCTTCTTCCATGCATTCGTCTTCAGACTCTATAGAATAATCCTCCGTATCCACATAGACCACTTTGCCTTTTCTATAATCCTTTGAAACTCTAGATTTCTCTATTTTCAAACGTTCGGCATATCGAACCTTATAAGCTAGTTGAGACATATTTGTAATAGATTAAGGATCAAAATTCTTCTTAATAGAATAATCTAACCCCCAGTGGCCATTTGGACAAGCTCATGTTCAGGAACTCTAGTAAAACATCTAGACTTTAGGACCCTAAACCTATTCAAATAAGCCTCAATTGACTCAGACCACCTCCTCTTGATTGAGGGAAATTCTTTCAAACTTATCTTAGGCTGACCAGCATAAAATTTCTCATGAAATATGCCCTCAAGTTGTTCCCAAGTGCGTATCGAATTTGGAGTCAATGTTGTAAACCAAGTAAAATCATTCTTGGTTAATGAATTCGGGAAATATGTTAATTTAAACCCTCATCATTGGCGATATCTCCAACTTTTATTTCGTACTTATCAATGTGTTCGATGGTCGAATCAGTAGCATCACCAGCAAACTTGGTAAATTTAGGTACCTTACATCCCCTAGGTAATTCTGCATGTCGAATACAATTAGGAAAGGGAGACGAATAATTAGGCCTCCGAAGGCCAACATTTACCCGAGATCATGTTAACACTTCTTATACTATATTCACTATGTTGTTATGCCCAATAGTGGCATTCCTTAACACTCGATCAAGATCTTGGTTCCTCCTAACCACGACTGGCCTAGGTTCGTATTGTTCAACAAATTCTTCCTCTTCATAAGAGGGTAGTTCCAACCTTCGAGGTCTAAAAGGACGCTCATTGTTACCTCCCTCCCGTTCTTCAAAAAATCTTACTGGCCTTTGGCGCGTCTGAGTTGGTTGGACCCTAATGACTCGATCAATCTGCCTATTTGGTCAACTATATGATTAAAGTCAACTCCCATTTACTGAGTTAAAATATTCACTAACTATAAATTACTCTCATTCATCTGTTGCCTCAAATCTAAAACAGAAGTAGTATTTAAAGATGGTGTCGATTGGGGGATATAACTAATACCACTTGGTCGACCACCTGGGACATAACTTCCTGGGTTTCCAGTGGCCACTGCATTTTCTGTATATGTGAATGGGTTCGACTGTAACCCAACCATCATGGAATAAGGCATACCATATTGATAAGGGAAAAATTATTACTCTGGACCCCCTGGAAAGAGTGATCGATTTGGGTCAAATGGTGATACCCCATGCCTAGGTTCTGTCGTTGTGACTGTTGTCACTGAACCATGAACAACGGTCGATCTCACAGGAGATAAAACCACCGTGCTTTGAGTTGTGGCACTCACTGGTATGACATCCACACTTTGCATATAAATTTGTGTATTTGTAGTGTTTGTGTCAGAGCGTGGCATTTTAGACTTCGACAAATGTTTACTACTTCTTAAATTCACACACACACACACACACAAACTAAACTACAAGAAACTTTGTAAAACCAAACACAAATACAAAATTATTAGCACTGTCTCCCTAGGCGTGCCAATTTGTTTACCCCTGGTTTCAGTAAACAATGCTGGTCTCTTAACAAAAGTTTACTTGCAAGATCAACCAGGGAATCTCAATACAATGCTTCAATTTTCAAGTGTTTTCACAAAGTGTTTTAAAAAAGGATTCATTCGACTGGTGCCAAACGAGTTTATAAGAAATAAAGAAAGACTTTTAAAATAAAATGAAAAGCATTTTAAACTGTAAACATAAATGACATAACATTAAAATAGTTAAAAATAAGTTGATTCAAACATACATTGACCTATCTTGACTCACTTCGCTCGTTCGTTTGGGTACTCTGGGTGACTAGCGTATGTGAATGTGAAAGTTTGAACCTCTAAAACTATGCACTAAGTTCCTTATTTAAAATACACATTGTAGCGATAGAAATATTGAGTCAAAGCCATTAGATTGACTGTAACTCGCACATATCAAAATAAAATCGCCACCGCGCTTTATTGTTTCCAAAGGATGGGAAAAGAGCGAATAACCCAAAAAGAGGGGGAGAAAATCTAAGTTCGGGGGTTGGTTATGCAAAGGGAAGGTATTAACACTCTAAACATCTATGGTACTCCGCAGGAACCTCGTTGAAATTTTTTGTATTTTGGCTATAAATGTTGTATACAAAAATAGATTGTGGGGATAAGAAAAGAAATATTTGTTACAATTTTTTTGCACCCGCCGCGGTTGCTGATCGCGACTTTGTGAGTCTTAAAGAATCTCGATCGCAAGTATATAGTCCTATGCGTGTAGCTTTAAAGATTATCGAATCCCAAGGGACAAAATGTCGAACTACCGTTATCTTAGGTTACTACGTAAATCTAAGGCTAATAATGTGATTAATAGGGGTTTAGGAACCTAACTGATTATAATCTAGTTTAGATTGAAGGGAGAATATCGGTATGTAATGGCCGAATTTTGGGGATTTAGCAACTCATTGACCTAACTCGGATTAACAAAACAATTTTCAGTAGGAAGTATTTGTTTGAAAACCATATTCTCACACTCTCGTGTTTAATTATTCAGATCCTACGATTAAACCTAAGTGAGTGCTCTCGCTGTTTCAATT
This sequence comes from Vicia faba, assembly GCA_948472305.1. NCBI lineage: Eukaryota > Viridiplantae > Streptophyta > Magnoliopsida > Fabales > Fabaceae > Vicia > Vicia faba. The sequence continues at coordinate 88,124,464 of OX451738.1, read as the reverse complement.
AGAGTTTAAAAATAGTTTTTAGAAACAAACAAAATCTAATCAACTTAAAAGCGCTCTCGCTGTATTTTAAGTTGATGCACAATTACCACTGTCTAGTTATTATCTCAAACTGTCGTTTTATTGATCCTAACTTCTATCTGTATTTTACTCTCGTAACAAAATAGTTAATATTTAGAACTAGTAATTGAAACCAGAAAATTATTCTTTTTAAAAGGAACTGATCAATTGGCGTTTCTAAAACCCCGTTGGCTATATGACCTTACATACCGATAAATAAATTTAGCCTAGCATGTTAAACAATTCAATAACAATGCAACATAAATAATTACCATCTAACAATTTAAGTAAACTAAACATTTCAGACAATCCTGGCATAAATAAATAAAGTACTTCAAATTAAACCTGAAAATATTATGGCAGAATATTTGGCTGATATCAGATGTCTCCCACAGATCGGTAAAGGAAATAATATGGAAAGAAATAATGCGGAAAATATTCGACAGAGTAACAGTAAAAACAGAGAAAAGAAAGCGTGTTCAAAAATGGGAAGTTGAGGTCCTATTTATAGGTTTGGAGATGCGCAGGGAGTTGAGATATTTTCTCCTCTGGATTTGCCTCAGTGTAATGGTCGTTACACTCCTTCTTTTGAGGAAGGGCTGGCGTGGCAAGGTGTAACGGTCGTTACACCCCCTGCTTTTGAGGAAGGGTTTGCTTGGCATGGTGTAACGGTCGTTACACTAGGGTTAGGTGACGTGTAAAGGTCGTTACACCCCTTGGACCTTGGGCCCATCATGTGTTTCTTCTTTGGACTTCCAAGTCTTTTTACTTGTAATGCACCCAATTTTGCCATACACCCCTCAATTGCATAATTTCTCTTTCTTTGTGCAGATTTTAAATACGATTAGCTCGACTTTTCTTGACTTTCTACGCACATGCCTTGCAAACATCAAATTCCTGAAAACATAGAAAATACCAGCATAATACGAATAAAGAGTAATTTAATTAATTAAAATGCGGATAAAATTCATGTAAATTGATCCAAATATTCGATACATTTCAGGTTTATCAAACTCCCCTGCACTTGAACCTTTGCTTGTCCTCAAGTAAATAATAGAGTAAAAAAACGTTTAACGCATATTTTCTGACACAATCGCGTGACACAACTCGAATCGTACGTGGTTGAGGGGCGTTACATTAGAAAGATGGAACTAGGTCCCGACACTAATGATACAAAAATGACACAAAACCATAGGACATGGTCAAAATCCTTCATCCTATGCAAACTAGTCCGAATTATGCTATCATAGCTCATCTTAATTCTTTTCGTTTGAAATCAACCGCTTTCATTCTAGCGCAATCACATTAAGCCCTTTATCTTTCGCACATACATAGTAGAGTAGCCGGTTAGCGATTCTGGTCTTCTTATGCTCGGGTTTCTAGTACACAAGTTGGTATCCCTTTTTCTTTTCCAAATTATAAGTCTCGGGGGATCGAACCGTAGTCCGCCCTTCCAAGTTCAGCACCATATACCACTGAAGATGCTTACAATTGGTTGTTACATCAGTTTTTGTAGGTACCGTGACTGCTGGATTAAATGACCTGGTGAGGGTCACCTAACTTAATTAGCACATTCCCTATTATATCTTGATGCTTATCATTTTTTTTCTTTTTTTTTTCTTTCTGATTAGGACAAGTCACTTATATTCATCGGCTCCCTACATAGTTTGTGGATAAGAAGGTGCTGACTGCTAGTATAAACTACTCGGGGTTGATCCAAAACTAAAACTTAAGGCTTCAGTATCATAACCACTCAAACTTATTTGCATAATCTGGAAGATTTAGGTGTCAAGGCGGTATTATTTTTGTCGACTCTTTTTCAAAAAATCTAACGCAGTCTAATTGCGAATAACCTATATACTTTTCAAATGTACCGAGCTAATGCGTCGAGTAAAAAAAACATTTTATGGTTCAAGAAAAGTGTTGAAGTACAAATAACTTACGGAAATGATTTTTTATTTATTGAATGGAAAGGGAAATAACAGAAATTTAAATAACTTACTAGGAAAATGGAAAACATAACATAGGTTTCCTCCCCCACACTTGAACTGAGCATTATCCTCAATACGACAAATAAAGTGAGAAAAGAAAACGAACAGGAGACTTAAGAAATAATAATAAAAATGCAAGGAATGGAGAAAACATAGATCACTCCTCATTGTCGTCTCTGACGTTTCTACTGGTGGATGCTTCACCTTGTGCCCTTCCTCCTCGTGTTCTTACTCCACCTCTTCTGGGTCTAGGAGGTTCTTCGCCAGTGTTGTAAACATAAGCATGCAGGACTTCAACACAAAATGACAAGTGACACATTTCATCAGCCAGGTTAGAAATGTCACGATGGTTCCAGTAAGCGTTATCACATTGATCACGCTGCAGCTCTTGCATCACTTGCATCAATTCTTGTTGACCCTGATCTTGTAGTAAAAGTGATGCATAGATAGCTTCGATGGTGGCCGGATGAGGATCATTTCCTGCTTTTTCTTGTTGTGGCCCTTGTTGATTCACTTCTGGTACTACATTTTCTACACCTGCTTGATTATCCTGCACGTGTGCTCCAGGAGCTGGTGCCTAAAAATCATAAATCCAATTTGTAGCAATGTCAATTCTTGTTACATTCAGATTCGACAGAATAATACTTGGGACGACCTTGTGCTGCACCATCAGGTTGTACCTTCCATCCCTTCTTTCTTTGACAAGATGATCAAACTGGAAATATTAAATATTAAGAAACTCATCTTGCCAAAAAGGTAGTTGAACCAACCTGTTTTGCAAATTCAGATAGTTAGCAATAACAGTGACTAAACCTCCTATACAAAAAGGTGGTGCGCTTGAGCTCCTTGATAATAGAGACTGGATGTGGTTGAGAAGGAACAGAGAAGCATTAATTTTAAGATCAGGATCAAGGGCGCAGTGTAGAAAATACATTTCCCTAACATTCACTTTATTGTTGTTTGCTCGCCCGAACACTGTATTGGCTAGAATACGGTGGAAATAGCGGATGCATGGGTTCTGTATATGAGTGGATAAAAGCTCAGCCCAGTCGTTTACCTGAGTATTAGTTAAACATTCCCAAATTTCAGACGATCTTGCCTTCCAATCTTCTTCAGGCAGAATTCTATATTCCACACCTTCACCATGGTTGCAGTGGAGTATCTGACTCAGAGCCCCTTGATTCATGGTGTACTCCGTGTTGAATAATCTGAAAGTTTCTGTGCCGATTAGATACTGACCGACTTCTAGAGTGGATGGTGTTTGATAGGAAAAAGAGCTCAAGAATTCCACATAAGGGATTCATAAGTTGGAAGATTCATGGTGGCAATGTAGTATAAACCAGATTCATGGAGCATAAATTGCACACTTTCAAGCAATTCCAAGTCACGTAAGCAATCCTCGTCGATATACCTTGTTGGAAGTATACCTCTCTGATGAAACCTTCGATAAAGTTGCTCTTGTCAATGTCTGTCGGCTCCATTTCTGAATACCATATCAGTGAGGTCTGGCTCCTCTCTTTCTTTTTGAGATCTTCTGGCCATTTGGGATAGGTGTTGGAAATGATAGAGTTTATAGGGTAGAAGAGATATTGAAGAAATTTGGTGTGATAGTAGAATTCTCTTCAAGAGTTTATATAGAAGAAAAGTTTTAATGGTGAAGAGAAAATTAGTGGGGGTATTGAATGATATTTAGGGGGAGGTATTTAGTTGTGTGGAATAGACATGGAACATATAGGAAGTTTGAAAAAAATTTGAATTGAAAATTGTAGTGGTAGAAATGTTCAAGACTAAGCCATTGGATTGACTAGACTTTATACAAATCAAAATAAAAATCGCCACCGCGCTTTATTGTTTCCAAAGAAATGGGAAAAGAGCGAATAACCCAAAAAAAGGGGGAAAGATTCAAGGTAAGGGGGTTGGTTATGCAAAGGGAAGGTATTAGCACCCTAAACATCTACGGTACTCCGCAGGAACCTCTTTGAAAAATCTGTATATTTTGGCTATAAAAATGTGTTGTATATAAAATGGATGGTGGAGGTGAGAAAAGAAATATTTTTTTATGATTTTTGCACCCGCCGCGGTTGCGAACCTTTAGTGCCTACATACCACCTTTCATCCAATAGGGGATCAGGGTACACGTAGTTCCTATTTTAAAAATTTGAAACACAAGTGTGTTGGTTAATTTTATGAGATAAGATATCATCGTTATTGTCCGTGTGGAAAACATACTTACTACCCACAATCATGAGAAAGGAGAATTTGCATCATCTCAAAGTGGAGGATATGGCTTGGATTTTAAAATCAACAATGCCTCACTCAACACCCAAGTGGAAAATATCACTCTTTACTACATATTGTAGAAGTATAGTTGTTTGCATCACTACAAGGATTGACAAGAGTCTAATCTTTTAAGAAAAGTTTTTAAAATAAAAAGCCAAAGTGGCAAAAATGGTTTGAAATGAGATTGATTGACTTTTAGTCTTCTCACGAAAATGTCAAGGTATTATTAAATTGATTGAAATTTATTTATGAAAATGTTTTTAAAATGCATGGACCTAAGTCCAAGTTTATTATGAAAGTGTTTCAAGTTTAGAAATAAGAAGGTTTTTTTTTTAAAAGGAGGGAGAAGATTTTTTGAAATTAAAGAAGATGGGAGGAGAAGAAGAGACTACCCTAAAGAATAAGGTAAAAGCTAGGGATAAGAACCATCTAACCAACAAGAAGCCAATACTTGACATTATGAATCAATATAGAATTCCAATTCTTTGGATTGAAACCAAGCAAGCAAATATACTAGACCTCTTGAGAGAACCAAACTTCAAGTGTATTAAGTCTTCGCAAAAATTGGGCAGAGTAACAGTTGTATACGGGTGAATTCCAGATTACAAACAAAGTATATAATCACAATAACCTGCACACAAAACAAACAAACAACCCAATGTATTGAGGTAAACCTCAAGAACTCCAGAAAAAATATCAAATAATGTCACAAAGTCTCCAAGATAGGCCAAGGTCTCTAATCCTAAGTCCAAGAAGACCAATACTCCATAATGCCAAGGATAGTAACCAAATAGTCCAAGTATCATTAAAGATTTTTATGGTTCATGTTGATTATTAGGTGTCTTTAAAAAGAAAGAAAAGCTCAAGTGAGCAAAATAAAAATGACATAAAAGTAAATGCTCAAGTGAGCAAAGATGAAAATAGCATGAAATGTAAAATGCTAAAAATAAATGGTACATAAAGCATGAAAATAAAAGCGTAAAGTAAAGTTAATTGTTAGTAATTAGTGGTTAGTTGGATGACCATCTTGAAATTTGCATTTGGAACTCATTAGAGGATTGGTAGAACCAAAGCCTCCACACAACAAGTTGCATTTGCTTTTTGTCAAGTATATCATCCATTTTGGAATTCTCACAAGGCAACATGTAATGATCAACAATGTTTAAGTGATCCCTGTTGACCAAAGGTGTTGTAGATCCATTAGAGGATTGGTAGAACCAAAGCCTCCATACAATGAATCTCAAGGTTATTGGATCAAAGAGATCAAATTAACATACTTGGGCTTGCAATCATAAGTTTGGGCCACGAATGATCATTTATTCGAATCGGGACAAAATTTACGTTGTGTTAAGTAATTGTAAGTGGACTTATGTAGAAGTCACACCTATTTTGAGGTCGATCAATAGCAATCTATGTACTTCATGTTTGGATAAATGATATAGAGATCACCATCCCTTAACATGTAGCACAATTAAAAAAGAAAGGGATAAGATGAAGAAGGAGGGGAATGATAAGCTAATTTGGATCACCATTTCAAAATTCTTTCATCTTTAAATTCAACCACTCCTCTAGATGGATTAAAGCACTAAACATATCATTAATCCAAAGCACCAAAAATGAATTAAATAATTCACTCTTAGGTAGATTTGAATTGATGAACATTTATCCAACTTCATCTACATCACAAAGTCCATTGAGTTTAAAGACAAATTGGACATTTAAAATTGCAATCCAAATTATCCATCAAATAGAGTGAGCAGAAAAAATATTTGAGTCAAAACAGCCCCAAAATAAGGCAGAAAAAGTATTTTCGACACCGTTGCAATCAATTGTGCTTCGACAGCAACCTATTGCATCAGTGCAGTTTTTTTTAAATCAATTTTCTGTGACAAACAATTGCAATGTTACAACAATTGATTGCAACCTGTTAAAATCAATAGAAAACAACATTTCAAGGATCAAATTCTTGTTCCAACTTTTCATCAAACACCTTATGATCATGGATCCAATTGAGCTTGAAAATTCCATCAAATTATGAGAAAACAGCACTAATGGAGTCATAAAACAGTGCTCAATGAATCAAAACCAGAAATCCACAAGAGATCACATTGTGAAAGATGATGGTCCAACTTACCAAAGGTAGAATTAGAGAATTATCAAACAACTTCCAGAATTTGCTTCAATTCAACAACAAGAATCAATTACCAAAGCTTGGATGTAGAGAATTGATGAAGAAAAAGTGTTTGGATGAAGGTTTAGCTCAAATATTAGTAAGCTTCAATGCAAAGCTTACTAACTTTTTGAAAATGGAGCTTTGAGTGAATTTGGTAGATGGAGAGAATTGAGAGATTTTTTAGCAAGATGAGTTTGACTATCAAAAGCTTGTCATTTGAATGAAATGAGGGCTCTATTTATAGAGTTTAGGATTGGGATTAGTGGTAATTTGGTAATTGATTCTTGGAGCCAAAAATTGAATTAATGATGTAATTTTCAAATTATGCAGAAAAATTAGAGCCAAAAAGATGACAGTTTTGAAATTGCTGGCTTTTTTCAAAAATCACGTGTATTTTGCTGCTATGAGTCGACACAAGGGTCATATGCATCGACACATTCTAGTTGTATAACACATCATGAGTCGATGCAAGCTTCTATGTATTGACACATTCTGCTATTTCAACACATTACAAAATCAAAAAATCTGCATGAGTCGACACATAACACGTATGTGTCGACACATGCTAGTTATACAAACAGGATGAGTCGATACATAATATGCATGTGTTGACACATGCTAGTTATACACAACAGGATGAGTCGATACATACCTTTATGGGTCGATGCATGCTATCTTTTGCCACAATATAGAATTGATTAATTTGCATGAGTTCGACACAAGCCTCTGTGGATCAATACAAACTGCCTTTCGACACAATACATAATCCATCAATTTGCATGAGTTCGACACATGTGGAAAACCTTATTTGTCGAATGCTTTGACTTGGTACCCACAAAACACAATTTTGCAAAGACAAAGACAAATATTTTTTTTTTGTATTTTGGTTAGAGATTAGTCAACAACACATATACAAAATACACAACCAAGGTGCTTGGAAATTCCTCAAGAGCAAACTTAAAGATAGGAGATAGAAAAAAGAGGAAGAACCAACCCTAATGTGATCTTGTTATGATCAAGTTGACATGATATGATAGGGGAATCTTAGGGGCAAAAATTGGGGTACAACAAAAATCAAATGAAGATGCAACAGCTGGCAGAGTTTGAAGAGTGGGAGGAGAAGAGGGTGTAACGGTCATTACACCTGCCTTAAAATTACATTGCACTATGTAACGGTCATTACAAGGCTTGATTCCCAAGAGAATCTTGTGCCTGCAACAGTCGGTTTGTCAGCCATGCATGAGGGACTTTGCTTGTTGACCGAGGCATGGCATGGATGTGTCAATTCAATGTCTAGGGGGAATAATAAATTTAAAAATGCTAGGAGACAATGAAATGACAATTAGGTGTGATGCATAATTTAATTATAATATTTGGTCTACTAGATCAACATGCATTTTATTTTAGGAGAACATAATAACATAGTAGCATCATAATATATAATAGCACAATGAGGAGTAAATTTGAAAATATTGAAATAAATAAATAAATGAATAATTCCGAAAATAAATAAATAAATAAATCAGAATAAATAAATCCAACTAGAAAATAAAAATAATGATGCTAATGAAAAAATAAAGACTGAATAAACACTCCCCTACACTTAGAGAAAACAGTGCCCTCAATGTTCTAAAGACATAAATCAACCACCTCTAGAATGAAACAGGTTATCTATATTTGCCGTAACAAGATCCATGAAACCATATAAATCTCTGTGGAGGGTAGTAATATCAGAACGAATATCAGCAAGCTCCATCGTGATAGCATCCATAGCAGCAACGACGTCAGTCTGAGGAATATGGACAATGGCGGCAGCAGGAGATGATGGTGGGTCCCAAGCTGAATGGCGGTCAAGGAGGTGTCACAGGATCAATCTCTGCCATCTCAGGTTCAAATTCACCCAATCCTACTAGAGGGTCATAATAATGGGGCGGTGTCAAAGGATCAGGCTCTTCTTCTTCCATGTCATTCTCAGCTATACCCTCCAGGTCATAAATCCAATTCTTCTTGTCATGCACACTGGACCATGCAATGTCGGGAAGTGTGAAGTGGTATACCGGCTCATGATGTATCAGCAGCTGAAACTGATTCGAATCTAAACATTTGATCATCCCAACATTAAAACAAAGAGTAAGGTCTAGCGGGGTATAATTACCAGCAGGGGTTAGATGGGACAATGGCTCTCTCAAAAATAGGGCTTTAGCGATCATAATCACTAAACCACCAACACAAATCGGGCCATGAGGAGTCTGGGCTATACTCAGGAGACGAGCAATCATAAAAGATGCACCAACTACCGGTCCAGACTGAAACACATAGAACATGATAAATAACTCTTCCTTAGACACTAAGGTATCATTATGAGGTTTTCCAAATAGGGTAAATGTCAGAATCATGTGGAAATACCTAATAGCGGGGTTACGAATCTTTGAAGAGTGCCTAAGAATAGAGCTCTTCTGTCTCAGATCAGATATCTCTCCCTAAAAGTGGTCAAGCTGGCTGTCCACATACTTGTCATCTGGAATCTCAATGACAACATCAACACTAACCAGGAAATCCAATAAAGCAGCAAATTCACGGATGGTGAACCTGTGGGTAAAACCAAACAATCTGAATGAAACTAATCCTCTAGCCAACCCTAAACCAATATCAGGGTTGTAATGCAATGAACTGAGGAACTCCAACGTCAGGTTGCAGTAGGTAGGCTGTTGATGATGAATAAAATAATCCCAACCAATCTGGTTAAACATGAAGCAAACACTCTCCCTGATGCCCAATGCGGAAAATGTGGGGTCGTGCACAAAGATGGTGGGATACATCTCTCTCAGAGAAAGCATCTCATAACGCTTCTGCTGAGCATCACCCACGAAGGTGACATGCATAGTGTCAGAAAAGTCTATAGCGAAAATTAGTGAAGAAAAAGAAATGTGAATCCTGTTGGTTAATATGAAAATAGTTTTAAATCAGCATCGACCTAATGCTTAAAAATAGAAAATAAGAAAAGAACAGAAAAATGTTGTAAAAAATTTAGAAACATAAAATTTTATTTTAGTAAATAAAATTTTAATAAAGTGGTGGGTTGGCTCCCACAAAGCGCTTTGTTTAACGTCGAAAGCTGGACCTATATTGAAAATAAAAAATCTATTTTGGTGACTGAGCCGACAACTGTATAAATCTCAAACTAGCTGAGTAGTCCCTATTCTCGATGCAGTGGTAGTGCTTCAAACGCTTCCCGTTTACAATAAACAAATCGCTGGGTTTCCCTTTTATTTCTACAACGCCACTTGGGAGTATTTTAATAACTTCAAAAGGTCCTGATCATCTAGAGCAAAGTTTCCCTGGAAATTGTTTAAGTCTGGAGTTAAAAAGGAGTACTACATCGCCCTTATTGAATTCTTTCCTAGAGATGTGTTTGTCGTGCCATTTCTTAGTTCGCTCCTTGTAGATTTTAGCATTCTCGTATGCATCTAGCCTAAGCTCTTCCAATTCATGGATGTCTAGAATTCTCTTTTCTCCAACGGCTTTGTAACTTAGATTCAGGGTTTTGATGGCCCAATAGGCTTTGTGTTCCAGTTCTACGGGTAGATGGAATGATTTACCATAGACCAGTTTGAAAGGTGTGGTTCCAATGGGTGTCTTATACACTGTTCTGTATGCCCACAATGCTTCATGTAGTTTAGGCTACCAATCTTTCCTAGATGTGGCAACGTTTTTCTCAAGTATTTGCTTAGTCTTCCTGTTAGAGATTTCCACTTGTCCGCTTGTTTGTGGGTGGTAAGGTGTTGCTACGCGGTGTCAGACTCCATACTTTGCTAAGAGTTTATTGAAAATTTTGGAAATGAAATGAGAGCCACCATCACTGATGACTAATCTCGGAACACCGAATCTTGGAAAAATTATGTTTTTGAACAACCTAATCACTAATTGTGCATCATTTGTTGGAGAGGCTACAACCTCTACCCATTTGGATATGTAATCTACTGCCGCTAATATGTAATCGTTGCCAGAAGACGATGGGAAAGGTCCCATAAAGTCAATTCCCCATACGTCAAATATCTCTACTTCTAGGATACCCTTTTGAGGCATCTCATTGCGCCTAGATATGTTACCAGTGCATTGACACCAGTCGCATTTTGTAATTGCAGCATGGACATCTTTCCATAGACTGGGCCAATAAAGGCCAACATGTAGGATTTTTACGCAAGTCTTTGAGGTGCTAGCATGTCCACCATAAGGGGCTTCATGAAAATGAGATATTACACTCTCTATTTCACTCTCAGGAACGCATTGACAGAAAATACTATCGGGGCCTCGCTTGAATAGTAAGGGCTCGTCCCAATAATAGTGTTTGAGATCGTGAAAGAATTTCCTCTTCTGCTGATAAGTTAAACCAGGTGGAAAGACTTTTGCTGCTAAGTAGTTGACATAGTCAGCATATCAGGGCAGTGAAATTTGAGTAGATACTGCTTCCAATATGTTGTACCCCAAAATTTTCCCTCTCATATTTCTAAAGACATTGCAAGAAAAATCTCCAAGTGGCTCAAGGTTGCTCAAGAGTGGGTCAGACAAGTCATCTCCTAAGGCAGTCTACCCTAAATTAGGGTTTTGTGTTGCATCAATATCCTTGAGCCCAAAGGACCTCAAGTTCTCCCTAATGTCCTAATATGCTCTCAAGATCATCCATGTCAAATTTCAAGCCTTGCAGAGGAAGTTTGCTCAGTCAATTGCTCAAAGGTCCAAAAATCGACAGTGCTAGGGAAAAAGTCAACTGTGACCTACATACAGTAAAACTTCAATTTTTTTTGCCAACATTCTCATTTTGAAGGATATTTCATCATTTGATCAAGGTTTGATCATGATTCATCAAGGATTTCTCAAAATTCATCAAGACTCAAAAGTTGCTAAATTAGGGTTTTGCAGGAAAAGTCAACTCAACTTTGACCAAGCATAACGTTCTAATACTTTATGAGAAATGACCCATCCAAAGCTCATTTTGAAAAGGATTCAATTTCCTACAATTCATCTTCATACCACAAGATCAAGAAATGCACTCACAAGAAGTTATAAATTTGGACATTATAGGTCATTTTTGAAAGTCAACAAAAACACATTTTTTTTCCAAAGCTTATAACTTGAGCATGGAATATCAAAATGTGATGAGACAAAAAGGGTTGGTTATAGGACATCTAAATATTTCTAAAAAGTCCAAGAACATATCCAAAAGTTCAAAATTGAAGAAGTTATACATTGTTGAAGTCGGACATTTTTGCAAAATTGCCAAAAGTCAACTATCCCCAAAACTTCAAATTTTGTCAAATGGGCCCATTCTTTTCCACTTGATTTGAGCTTGCATCATTGTCCACGTGTCCTAGCTTCAGCCATGAGCGCATATTTTATTTTTATTATTTAATTTGATTTTTAATTGAATTTATTCATTTTTAATCAAATAAAATCCAATGCTTTGATAACATAAGATTTTTTTGGATATTTCAGGCTTTGATTGCAATCTTTATCATCATCAAATTCGAATCACACCAAATCATGTGCAAAAAGATTGAAAATAGGTAAAATTGGCAAGTTTCTAAAGGGAGATAAAATCAAATATTCAAGCATTGATAGGAGAAGATTTTGGATCAGTTTGTTGACCTAATACAATGAGCATTACATAAGCAAGCTAGGGGATACAAAACAAGGGTTGGAAAGTGCAGAGAGAGGCAGAACAAGATTGGAAAAATTCACAAAAAGCTTGAGATTGAAATCATAGTTGGAGGCATTTTCAGAGGCCAAGACCTGTCCCAATCGCTCCCTGGGCATTCACTCAAGCCAAACCAATCCAAAGCAAGCTTGTTCAGACATCTAAACACGCTGTAAGTGTCACGATAACCACCCCTGTTCTTGAAATCGAAACTCACCATTCTTGCATCTATAATGAAAACTAACTGCATATTTGTAATCCTCACAACATTTCCAAGCTATTTGCATCATTTAATTTCGTTTATGTAACCTGTACTGCAATTTGCCATAGCTAGGTTTTCTTGGATATTTTTGGGGTTTTTCTTTTCAGGAGAAATTAGGCTACAAGAAGCGTATGGTTGTGACCGGGAGAGTGAGACGAACACAACCATGCCCTTGGAATTCATTTTTGTGGCCTGAGAAGAATTTTTGAGATGAGCAACGTTGTAGCTACAGACTTTTGTTCGTTGGTATAGGTCTGTGCACTTTTAGCCACAGACAAGAGGTTGAAGATCATACGTGGCGTCCATCTATTGCGTTATTCAAATAGCGCGCGTTTTTTATTTTTGTTCTGGTCATTAACTTTGTTTATTATATTATTATTTATTCATATTATACTGACAAACAAAACAAGATGGTGTAGTGGCAAGGCAAGCGTGTATCATCCTTCAGGACCTGGGTTCGAATCCCAGGTCCCCCAATTTCTTATTAATTTTGTCTTTCAGGTGTTCCAATACGCGTGTTGGCTTGCAGCTCACCATGCACCTTCATACATCCAAGAGACAGATGTCCAATGGCCAGATCTGATGGCTAGGGATTGAAGGACTACCAAGGCGTTAGTCAACGCATGCGCACTAGATCTGCAGAGTCAACAAAGGGCCAGCATTAATGGGCCTTCCAATTGCTACCAGCACCCACATAATCAGGCCCATACCCCCTTCTTCTCATTTATTTTGTTTATTTATTTATTAATTGTTTAATTGCTTTATTTAATTTCTAACCAATCAAAATTCTTTTTCTCATAAAATAAAATCACAAAAATATTTTTTATATTTAATTAAAATTTAAACTTTTATTTTTCTTAATAAACACTAATTAATTAATTTAGGTTTTTTAATTCTAGAATAATTTTAATCTCTTTTGTAAATAAATAATTAATTAGATTTAATTAGGTACTAACCATTAATTTAATTAATTTCATTTTCTTTCTTAAAATAACAAAATCAAAAAATATGTAATAATTTAATTTTTCATTTAACTAATTTATTAATTTAATTTAGTAATTAACTTAGGTTTAATTTCTTTCTTAAAATAAAAAAACAACAAAAAGATATTTTCTTTAACCAAAGGGTCAAAACCCTAACCATGCGTCCGATTAAATTTTGTGCCGCGATTTATCTTCTTTTATCCAATAATGTACTTGCTCCCGGATTGTAATAGCTAAGTAGGACTTTTAATTATTTTTATCGCTTTATTTATTTTTAAAGGGTTTGTCTTTGGCGATGTAAATACCCGACGCCTTGTAATTTAAATTCCGCATTTTATTTCCGCAAATTATAACTGTTAGATGTTTGATAATAGGGTTGCATGACAAGACTGAATGTCTTAACCTAAAATCAACTTAGATCACCCTTAACATGTACAAAGATAAAATAACTGAAAACGACACACTCGCACATGCGCATTCTTAGGGTACACCCCGCTTGGTTGCCTTCATACACGGTCATTGAGTATAGGTAGTTTTAGAGGTCGCCCTCTTGTCTAAAGATCATAGTCACCTCAAAATGGTTGCCTCGAATATTGTTGCCTCAAACAAATGATCTAAGATATTAGGGTTACCGCTAAGGTGTCCTAACATTGCTTTAGTGACCGTAAGTCCCTCATTCGAATTGACCCTCAAACTCCAACGACGATGCTACCTACTCATCAATAGTGGGATAGAATTGTCTAAAGGAAGATAGCATATAACGATTCCTTTTTCGAGTAGGTAGATGGTTGTTAGATACTTGCTCTTTCAAAAACAAAAAACTTTTCACACTTACACTCCTTTTCGAACAAAGTTTTCAAAAAAATACTTCACACGCTCTTGAGGACAGAAGCAAGAGTTAAATCGAAGTTTCAAATAAATTTTTTTCAAACCCACAAGCACAAAGAAAACAATTTTGAAAACAATGAGAAAGTACCTAAGAGCCCGTGGATAACCACGGATAGAAAGGGTGCTAATACCTTCCCTTTCTATAATCTACCCCCCGAACCCGAGAAATATCTCGAAAAAGGAATTTTTCTATGCTTTTTTCCTTTCCTTGTTGGATAAAATAAAAGTCGGTGGCGACTCTTGCTTACCGCGACATTTTGCGAAAACAAACGCAAAATGCAAACCAGCATTCCAAAAAACAGTCAGTTCTTCCCACCGTATCACAGAACTGGCGACTCTGCTGGGGACGCTTAATAAGTGAGGTGTACCTTAGGAATAGTTCATATTGTTTTCAATTGCTTGACCTGTATGCTTTATATTTGTGGGCTTGTATCAGAGTTACTATAAATCCTAACCCGGATCTAGGGGATACCCTTTAGGTAAGTAGCAATAAACTGTGAGGGAACTGTACGATGTAGACCGATACGGATGAAGCAGTAGCTATGTTGGTGTGGCACTTTAGTTTGTACCGATATCCCTTGTGGCACAACGAGGAGAATATGGGTCTGCTAAGGGGTCATTAAGCACCAACTGACCTTAGAACCTTTAAATTGACCAACTTGGCCATAGAACAATAGCAGTATGCTACACTCATTGAGACTAAACTCTCGCGATGATTCCAGCCGTACGAAAAGGTTGCTAAACTGGAATTATGACCAATCAAGGGTAGTCAGTGATATTGAGATCCTCTAGAACCCGGTTACTATTTTTAGGACAAGTTTGAACCAACTGAACTGAAAGAGGGTAGTACCTAATCTCCTTGCCAGCCTGAAATCTAAGGGCTATTTGTGTGACTTGTTTGCCCTTACCATGTTTGCTATTTGTGGATACTTGTGGTGTGTTTTCTATCATGACATCATGACATTGCATGCATCTTGCATTAGACTAACCTATTTCAAAGACAGAGGGGATTCATCTTTGTTCTGTTTTGTAGGTCATGGCACCCATGCGTAGAAACACTATTCGGATCAACTTTGTCCAGGTTCCCACTCAGCTTAAGGAATTGGTTGCAAAAGTTTCAGATACTGCCTCCTTTATCAGAAGATATGGTCACCTCCTTGGTTTGGTCACTTCTAAGATGGATGAACAGATGATGAGTGTCTTAGTCCAGTTCTTTGATCCACTGTACCATTGCTTTACTTTTCCGGACTACCAGTTGGTCCCTACCTTGGAAGAGTTCTCTGATCTGCTTGGTATCTCTATTCTGGAGCAGACCCTATTCACAGGTTGGGAGAAAGTCCTTAGGTCGGAAGAGATTGCTTCAGCCCTCCATCTGACAAAGGCTGAGGTAATGTCTAATTGGGAAACTCGTAGTGGAACAAAAGGCTTCTTGACTAAGTTTTTGGTTGGTAAAGCTAATCAGTTCTGGGACAGTCTAGACTTCCAGGCATTTGAAGACATTCTGGCTCTTCTCATATATGGTTTGGTATTGTTTCCTAACTCGGATTCCTTCGTCGACGTGAATGCAATGAAGATTTTCATGTCCGGTAATCCTGTGCCCACTCTCTTGGGTGACATTTTGCACTCTCTTTATGCCCGTACGGCTCGGAAGCGGGGAACCCTTATGTGCTATGCTCCATTGCTGGCGAGGTGGTTTATTTCTCACCTACCCAAATCAGTTTTGAAGAACAAGGAAGGCATGGGCTGGGCCTATATGATTATGTCTCTCTCTCATAATGACATCATTTGGACTATCAAGGGCATGGAAGATATGGCTATTATTGATCTCTGTGGGGAATACCCCAATGTTCCACTGATAGGAACCAATGGAGGGATCACTTATAATCCATGTTTGGCCTTACGTCAGTTTGGGCGAGCCAGGAGGGAAGGACTTCATGAGTTGCTAATGCCAAGTATTGTCTTTGATTTCCAAGGGGATAGTGACGAGCAACGCCGTAGATTCATAAGAGCTTGGGATAGAGTACGTAGGTCTGATCTGCACGAACTAGGTGCAAAGACTTCTCTTCTGATGGAGCCATATCTCTGATGGGTTTGAATCCGTGCCCAAAAGCTGGGAATGCCGTACGAAGCCGTCTTACCTATCATTGTTGAGGTTGCTGATGAAGAAGGGGTTCCTCCTACCATCCTCCACCCGTACATGCCTACTGACATTGGGGTATTAAAGAGATCATGGATGCAGCTGAGAGAAGAGCGGGATACTTATAGAGAAAAGTATCACGAGCAAGAGCAGAAGATTCAAAAGTTGACAAGACAATTGGAGAACAAGCGGATCCTCAATGACTATGTCCGCACCGATAAGAAACGACCATGGGAGCACTGATTGTCTTTTGATTATTGCTAGTTTTGATTTACTTTTCAGTTTTTCTTTCTTGTAACGCCTTAAAGGAATTTGTTGAACAATTGAATTCAAAATTTATCTAATAAAAGTGTGTTTCATTTTGGTTTACGAATTTGAATCTCTCGACGTCTTTGAAATCATATCATACGCATTTCATTCCCATGCACCTCATAACAGGTACCCTTACAGGTTTTCTCATCTTCTTCGCTGTTTATTTCAGCATCATGTCTTCTGAACCATTAACTGAACAAGCAATCAAGGCTCTGCAAGTTCAAAACGCCCAGTTCCAGGAGTTGTTCATGAACCTGGCTAAGGGTCAGCAAGATCTGAAGGCCCTTATCTTGAAAGAGAAGAAGAAGAAGAAGAAGACGATCCTATTAATATGGGTCGCAGATTCAGAAACGATTTGCGAGAAGAGGTTGATTTGACCCACTCATCTGGAGAGAGAGATAATCAGGAAGAAAGGAGGGCTCCTAGCCCTGTGGTTTCAGACAACGAGACGAATTTTGACGAAGACCAGTATCCTCCAGCTGAGGATAGATATAAACAGCTTAAAGACCGGTTAAGTGCGATGGAGATCCAGAAGGTACCTGGATTGGACTTTGGAGACTTGGGTTTGTCATCTGGGGTGGCAATTCCCCACAAGTTCAAAGCACCAATCTTTGCTGAATACGACGGGGTTTCTTGCCCAAAGCTGCACCTCCGTTCGTATGTTAGGAAGATTCAGCCATACACCGCTGACAAGAATCTCTGGATCCACTTCTTTCAAGACAGTCTTTCAGGTACTCAGCTTGAATGGTTTTACCAGCTGGAAGGAGCTAGTATCCGTAATTGGGAGCATTTTGTTGCTGCTTTCTACAAGCAGTACTAATACAATGCCTCCCTCCCTCCCACGCGTACCCAACTCTAGGGTATGTCTATGGGTGCGGGCGAAGGTTTCAAAGACTACGCTAAGAAGTGGAGAGACCTTGCTGGAAGAGTGCAACCACCCTTGGCTGATAGGGAGCTAGTGGATATGTTTCTAGGGACCCTGTCTGGTCCGTATTTCAACCATCTGATTGGAAGTTCATCATCCGGATTTACAGAGCTGATTATGACCGGGGAAAGGATTGAGGCTGGTATCAAATCTGGTAAAATACAGAAGGGTGCTTCATTAAGCCCTGAGAAGAAGCCTTTTAAGAAAGAATCCAGTGCTGTTTACAGTTCAAAGAGCCATAATAGACCTGAATGCCGCCAAGCAGTTAATGCAGTGGTTATATCAAGACCTGCTGTTGCTCCTCAGTGCAACAATTAGCCAAGGGCTGAGAGGCCGCGAAGACAATTCACTCAGCTCAACATGACTTTATCTCAGATTCTGTCGTAGTTATTAAAGACTAGTCTTGTGATTCCAAGGGAGGCCCCAAAGAATCCAAATACAACATCACCGATGTACGATCTGAATGCCCGGTGTGCTTTTCACTTTGATAGCCCGAGGCATGATACGGATAACTGTTGGGTCTTGAAGAATAAGGTACATGACTTAATTGATGCTAAGGATATTGAGTTCGAAGCGCCTGAGAGGCCTAATGTTGTGATTACTCCTATGCCCAAGCATGGGGTGAATGCTGTAGATGTAGACTCGTTTGTGGTTTCTGTGAAAGACATCGTTACTCCATTGATGACTGTGAAGAAGAAACTTCTGTTAGCCAGTTTATTTCCAGGCTGTAGTGAAGGTTGCCGTATGTGTTCCATCCTACCTACCGGTTGCCATCTTTTGAAGTCAGGTGTCCAACGCCTGATGGATAATAAGGAAATTATGTTTGAGAAGACTGTTGTTCCTTTGGTTCCTACTGAAGAAGTTGCTATAATCACCATTTTCGACAATTCTTCCGAGGCTTCCTCGAGAAAGCCTGTTAGAATTACATCTGTTCCAAGAATCGCACCATTGATCATCACTGTTCCTGGGCCTATCCCCTACACATCCAATAAAGCTGTCCCTTGGCATTACGGGGCTGACGTGTATTATCACAGAGTTAAACAGGATTTAGACGCTGATACTGACGTCAGCAATATTGTTGGACCTGCCAAAGTCACTTGCAGCGGAAGACTTTTCTCCCCTGAGATCTCTCCACCAACTGTTCGGAAGCCTGTTGTTATTACACCCACCAGTGTACCTGCTACTAGTCCTGTTCAAGTTCCAATTCTTACCCCTGTCGCCGAGTCATCTGACACTCGGGGCAAAGGGACCACTGGTGAGCCTGCCCAGACAGAGGTACCGAAAATGATTACTGTTGAAGCCTCTAGACAAGAGATGGAGAAAATTTTGAAGATCATCAAGAAGAGCGACTACAATGTAGTCGAGCAGCTGAGGCAAACCCCATCCAAAATCTCTATGTTGTCACTGTTGCTATGCTCAGAAGCCCATGCCAAGGCTCTGATTGCTTTCCTGAAGACTGCACACGTACCTCAAGAAACATCAGGTGATCAGTTTAAAGATTGCATGGCTAGTCTGACTGCGGATAATGGGTTGGGTTTCTCTGACGCTGATTTGACTGTTAAGGGGAAGAATCACAATGACGCCATGCATGTCTCCATTGAATGCATAGGCATTACTCTTGCTCAAGTATTGGTGGATACTGGATCTTCGTTGAATGTGTTACCCAAGAAAGCTCTAGACTGGTTGGACTGTGAAGGTTTATAGTTGAAGCCAAGCAACATTGTAGTCAGGGCTTTTGATGGGTCCAAGAGAATGGTACACAGAGAAGTGGATATTCTAATTAAGGTTGGTTCTCAGGTTTTTGCATCTACATTCTATGTGATGGACATTCGACCATCTTATTCTTGTTTGCTGGGTCGCCCGTGGATCCATAAAGCTGGGGAAGTAACCTCAACGCTCCACCAGAAGCTAAAGTACCCAGTGAAAGGGAAAATTGTGACAATACAAGGAGAAGAGGAGTACATGGTGAGCCACCTCAACTCTTCCCGATATGTAGAGATGGATGGGGAGTTCATTGAGACCCCGTTTCAACATTTTGAAGAGGTTCCCCAGACGCTGGCATCGACTGAGACTGTTGTTGAAGATCCTCCAATGAAGATGGCTTCCTTCAAGGATGCTCGGGCTGTTGTTGAGAAAGGTGGGTGTGCAAATTGGGGCCAACTCTCTGATTTTGCACATAAGACTAACAAGTTTGGTTTGGGTTTCACTATAGAAGCTCAAAGGGCTGTTCGGAATGCACGAATCGGAAAACCTCCCCTGTTCATCAGTAATTCAGGAGTGAATTCCATTGAAGACGATGTTGAAGAGTCTGAGTTTGACAATTGGATCTACCCGACTGCTGATGGTGGACTAAGCAACTGGAAGGCAAAGGACTTCGTCCCAATTTCTTTTGTTACCTAGTAATGAGACTTTTTTGTTTTGAATTTGTAACAGACAATGTTTTTAAACTTTATGGCCCGATGTCTTACCCGGGGCACCGTGGCTTCTTTTATGAGGGCTTTATGTGTGTCATCTACATATATCATTAATAAAAGCATTGGACGTTTTTTGCATTTCAAATTTTGCGCTCCTTGTTTTTCTTTTATTATATATTGCAAAACAGATATTTTATACACACTCACATATACAGGTCTACATCCACTCTGGATCTCACTGGTAACAACTCTGCTACTGCCAGTTATGACTTCGAAAGTCTGATCAACTTAGCCGAAGACGAAGGTGAAGATGATTGCGAAGTGCCTGTTGAACTTGCTAGGCTGTTACTTCAGGAAGAGAGGGCCATTCATCTGCATGAAGAGCCGGTGGAATAAGTAAATATGGGTATAGAGATAGACAAGAGAGAGGTCAAGATCAGTGCAAATTTGGAACCTAGTGTCAAGCAACGGCTGATTCGGATGCTGCGTGACTATGTTGAGATCTTTGCCTGGTCTTATGAAGATATGCATGGGTTGGATACTGATATTGTGGTTCACCGCCTGCCTACCAAGGAAGACTATCCTCCAGTAAAACAGAAAGTCCGCCGAATGCGCCCGAAGATGTCTGAGAAAATCAAGGCTGAAGTTATGAAACAATTTGACGTCGGTTTTCTAGCAGTTACTTCTTACCCACAGTGGGTGGCAACCGTGGTTCCAGTGCCGAAGAAGGATGGTAAGGTTCGAATGTGTGTTGACTATAGGGATCTGAACAGGGAGATCCCCAAGGATGATTTCCCTCTGCCTCATATCGACGTTCTGGTTGACAACACCGCACAGCATAAGGTCTTCTCCTTTATGGATGGTTTCTCCAGTTATAATCAGATTAAAATGGCTCCTGAAGACATGGAGAAGACAACCTTTGTTACTCAATGGGGTACCTTTTGCTACAAGGTCATTCCGTTTGGATTGAAAAATGCTGGGGCAACGTATCAGCGCACCATGGTCGCTTTGTTCCATGACATGATCCATCATGAGATTGAGGTATATGTCGATGATATGATTGCAAGGTCCTAGACGGAGGAAGAACACCTTGACCACCTTCAGAAGTTATTTGACAGGTTGAAGTTGTACAAGCTGAGGTTAAACCCGAACAAGTGCACCTTCGGGGTAAGATCTGGTAAGCTACTGGGTTTCAGCGTAAGCGATAAAGGTATTCAGGTGGATCCTGCAAAGGTGAAGGCTATACAGGAAATGCCAGCTCCCCGAACAGAAAAAGAAGTCAGAGGCTTTCTGGGACGTTTGAACTATATTGCCCGATTCATCTCGCACCTGACTGCTACTTGTGAACCAATCTTCAAGCTACTGAAGAAAGATCAAGTGGTAAGATGGAATGATGAATGTCAAGCTTCTTTCGAAAGGATCAAAGAATATCTCCAAGAGCCACCCATTCTGATGCCTCCAGTTGAAGGGAGACCTTTGATCTTATACTTGACAGTACTCAATAACTCAATGGGGTGCATGCTGGGGCAGCATGACGAGTCTGGCCGAAAAGAGAATGCTATTTACTACCTTATCAAAAAGTTTACCGACTGCGAGACCCGATACTCGTTGCTCGAGAAAACTTGCTGCGCTTTGGCATGGGCTGCTCGCCGGCTGAGACAATATATGCTGACTCACACTACTCTATTGATATCAAAGATGGATCCAATCAAGTATATCTTCGAAAAGCCTGCCTTGTCTGGAAGAATAGCAAGATGGAAGATGATCTTGACTGAGTATGACATCCAATACACAATCCAAAAGGCAATCAAGGGAAGTGTGTTGGCAGACCATTTGGCACATCAGGCAGTGGATGATTACTAGTCTATGAACTTTGAATTCCCAGATGAGAACATCATGTTGGTAACTGACTGTGAGACACCTGAACCGGATGAAGGACCTGAGGAGGGATCCTGATGGTCTATGTACTTTGATGGAGCTTCGAACGCTTTGGGTAATGGTGTTGGCGCAGTGATCATATCTCCTAAAGGCTCTCATACTCCGTTCACCGCCCGACTATGTTTCAACTGCACCAACAATATGGCGGAGTATGAAGCATGCATCATGGGTCTTCAAGCAGCAATTGACCTAAGGATTAAGTTTCTAAGTGTTTTCGGAGATTCCGCTCTTGTGATCAGTCAGATCAAAGGCGAGTGGGATACGAAACACCCAAATATTATTCCTTACAAAGAATATGTATTGACATTGCTTCCCCATTTCGAAGAGATAACCTTTGAACATTTCCCTAGAGAGGAGAATCAGTTGGCGGATGCGTTAGCTACAATGTCTTCTATGTTCAAAGTCAATTGGGACAACGAAGCTCCCCGGATTATCATCGAAAGGTTGGACGAACCTGCACATTGCTGTGACATTGAGAATGAAGAGGTAACAGAAAAACCCTGGTTTCATGAGGTGAAGAGGTATCTTGAAGCTCAAGAGTACCCCGAGGGTGCATCTGTTAATGACAGGAAGTTTCTAAGGAGGTTCGCAGCGAAGTTCTTCATCAGCAATGGTATTCTTTACAAGCGTAACCATGATTCGACCTTACTGCGTTATGTGGATAAGAACGAAGCAGAAAGGATCATGATAGAGTTACATGAAGGTACTTTCAGAACTCACTCCAGTGGACACACCATGGCAAAGAAAATCCTACGGGCAGGATATTATTGGTCCACTATGGAAGCCGACTGTTATCAGCATTCTCGGACATGTCACAAGTGCCAAGTCTATGCTGATAAGGTGCACATACCTCCAGTACCTCTGAACGTCTTGACAACTCCGTGGCCTTTTGCAATGTGGGGCTTTGATATTATCGGCGAGATCAGACCTACAACGTCTAACAGGCATCATTTCATCCTGGTAGCAATTGATTACTTTACGAAGTGGGTTGAAGCAGCTTCATTTTCTACAGTAACCAAGAACGTCGTAGCACGGTTCATTCGGCACAATCTGATCTATCGATATGGTGTACCAGAGAGGATCATTACGAACAATGGTACAAATCTCAATAATAAGATGATCACCGAGCTCTACAAGCAGCTCAAGATACAACATCACAACTCTTCTCCCTACCGGCCGAAGATGAATGGGGCTGTAGAAGCGGCTAATAAGAACATTAAGAAGATTGTGCAGAAGATGACAATGACATACAAAGATTGGCACGAGATGTTACCATTTGCTCTGCATGGGTACCGTACCTCAGCACGGACGTCAACAGGGGCAACACCCTATTCCTTGGTTTATGGCATGGAGGCCGTCTTGCCCATTGAAGTTCAGATACCCTCTCTTCGGATTATGAAGGATGCAGGTTTGAGCGAAGATGACTGGATTCATACCCGGCTTGATCAGCTGAACTTAATCGACGAAAAAAGACTTACTGCTATTTGTCATGGTCATACGTATCAAAAGTGAATGATCAAGGCATTTAACAAGAAAGTCAGACGACAAGAGTATCAAGTTAGGGATCTGGTAATCAAGCGCATTATCTTACGTCAAGGTCATCCCAGGGGAAAATTGGCCCTTACTTACGAAGGGCCATTTGTGGTTAAGAACATTTTCTCAGGAGGAGCTATGATTCTAACCACCATGGATGGTGACGACCTTCCTCACCCCGTCAATGCAGACATAGTGAAAAGATACTACGCATAATCAACGACCCGCTAGGTCGACTGGCCTAGGCAAAAATAAGGGCTTCCCGGCGAACCAAAAGGGTTCTGGAAAAAATAAGGGATGAAAATAAAAAAAATTTGTACACCCGGCAAGTCGAAAACCTGAAAAGGCGGCTTGGGCAAAAAAGGGTATCCCGATGGACTGAAAACCCGAAAGGGTGGTCCAGGCAAAAATTAGGGATCAAAGCGTAACACTATGTCTCATTGGATCACCTTGCAACCAGACTTCGGTATCGACTGTCAAGCTCGGACGACACTAATCAATCTGATCTACCTTCAACCAAGTAGCAAAGTGATGAGATGCTCGAGGACATAAAGGAAATAGCAGAGTTGGAACCCAGTGGGATTATTCACATAGCTATTTTGTTTAGTTTTTCACAAAATTGTGTAAATTCTATTTGTTCGGCGGCGTTCTCTTACTAGGACGTCAGCCTCTTGTACAAAAAACGCCTATTTACAGGCCAAACTTCAAAATCAATACAATTCACTTTCAGAGAAATTTCAAACTGTTTTTCCTTTATCTGTTTTGTTTTGCAAAGAACGTCCAATGTTAATTTTTGATATATGCATTTGATATTAATTGTTGCTCATGAATATTTACATGCGAAACAAAAGACGATTAATGGTAATATCAGAAACAGGGGCAATAAGAGTTGTCCAAGCTTTTACAGTTGCTCTATACACCAGGTACAAAGGTAGATTCAGTTGAAGAATATGGCCAAGGTACATTCACTCCCCGCAGATTAAGAAAAGACAGTAATGATAGCTCTCCCCAGCTGAGACTCACAATTGTGAATGAATCGGTAATATTCTTCCCAAGCAGAGTTTACCTACCATCAGCACTGAAAGGTCTTAATATTCCCCAGCGGAGTATATGAATATTCCTCGGCAGAATACAAAATATCCCCAGTGGAGTTTGAAAATTTTCCCAACGCAGTCTGAAAAAGCTTCCCTAGTGGAATTTGGAGAATCATCCCCAATAGACTTTGGAAGATTGTCCCCAGCAAGTTCAAAGGATTATCCCCATAAGAGTCTAAAAGGGTATCCCCAGTGAAGTCGCAACTGAGAGATCATCCCCAGCGGAGTTCTTTCCTTTCACAACAAGAAATTTAATCCCCAACAGGATTCGGTATCACCAGCAATGATAATTCATCCCTAGTGGAATCTATCGGTGGAATCCTCAGTAGAGCACTTCTTCCCCACAGAGTAATCTCCTCGTTAGTTTATTCCCCAACGAAGTCATCCTCTCCTGCGGGTTTATTCTCGCAATCATCTTCGTTCGCCATTCCCAGCGGAAACGAAGAATCCAACTCTATTCTCCAGCAGCTATCCAGGATTTATTTTCCCCAGCCAAAACATTACATTTCCATACATCATGATACATACATATACGCATCATACAACATAATCTCATTTACTTTGAGAACACCATTGCTTGACATATATCATGCATTACATATGACCGACCTTTACTTTTCAGGAAGGATGCAGTTAAGTTCTCAGCTATGTCGAACTACTGACCGGTTCTTAAATCTCAACTGAATTATTCTCGGTTGAATTACAGATAAGGTTCTAAATCTCGACAATTTTCCTCCGTCGAAGTGTGGACGAGTTCTTAAATCTCAACAGAATTATCCTTGGTTAAATTACAGACAGTTCCTAGATCTCGATGAAGATGTTTCCCTCAGTCGAAATACTGACGGGTTCTTAAATCTCAACTGAATTATTCTCGGTTGAATTACAGATAAGGTTCTAAATCTCGACAATTTTCCTCCGTCGAAGTATGGACGAATTCTTAAATCTCAACAGAATTATCCTCCGTTGAAGTACAAATAGTCCTAGATTTCGATGAAGATGTTTCCCTCAGTCGAAGTACTGACCGGTTCTTAAATCTCAACTGAATTATCCTCGGTTGAATTACATATAAGGTTCTAAATCTCGATAATTTTCCTCCGTCGAAGTGTGGACGAGTTCTTAAATCTCAACAAAATTATCCTCCATTGAAGTACAGACAGTCCTAGATCTCGATGAAGATGTTTCCCTCAGTCGAAGTACTGACCGGTTCTTAAATCTCAACTGAATTATCCTCGGTTAAATTACAAGTAAGGTTCTAAATCTCGACAATTTTCCTCCGTCGAAGTGTGGACCAGTTCTTAAATCTCAACAGAATTATCCTCCGTTGAATTACAGACAAGCCCTAGATCTCGATGAAGATGTTTCCCTCAGTCGAAATACTGACCTGTTCTTAAATCTCAACTGAATTATTCTCGGTTGAATTACAGATAAGATTCTAAATCTCGACAATTTTCCTCCGTCGAAGTGTGGACGAGTTCTTAAATCTCAACAGAATTATCCTCGGTTGAATTACAGACAGTTCCTAGATCTCGATGAAGATGTTTCCCTCAGTCGAAATACTGACCGGTTCTTAAATCTCAACTAAATTATTCTCGGTTGAATTACAGATAAGGTTCTAAATCTCGATAATTTTCCTCTGTCGAAGTGTGGACGAGTTCTTAAATCTCAACAGGATTATCCTCCGTTGAATTACAGTCAATTCCTAGATCTCGATGAAGATGTTTCCCTCAGTCGAAGTACTGACCGGTTCTTAAATCTCAATTGAATTAGTCTCGGTTGAATTACAGATAAGGTTCTAAATATCCACAATTTTCCTCCGTCGAAGTGTGGTCAGGTTCTTAAATCTCAACTGAATTAGTCTCGGTTGAATTACAGATAAGGTTCTAAATCTCGACAATTCTCCTCCGTCGAAGTACAGACAGTTCTTAAATCTCAACAGAGTTTTCTCAGTTGAATTATAGGCAAGTTCTTAAATCTTGACGAATATGTTTCCCCCCAGTTGAAGTACAAGCAAGTTCTTAAATCTCAGCAAGATCAGACTTCCCCAGTGAAATTTTCCACAACAACAGGTATGCAAGTTCTCGCTAAGGAATCTCTTATGCGATCAACACTCCTGCAAATGGCATCTTTAAGCCCATCCTCCTTCCAGCAATCTCTGAATGGCATCTGTAAGTCCATTCCCGACATCACAAGGCTGATACCACTTCATGCGACTGCAAATTTATGGGCACTCTAGTGTTCAATCATCTTCCACCTTCGGATCACGAAAGGCACGAAAGCCAATTTACATCCTCAGGTTTAAGAAGATTGAACAGGGGAAGCTGTTGTACCCCAAAATTTTCCCTCTCATATTTCTCAAGATATTGCAAGAAAAATCTCCAAGTGGCTCAAGGTTGCTCAAGAGTGGGTCAGACAAGTCATCTCCTAAGGCAGTCTACCCTAAATTAGGGTTTTGTGTTGCATCAAGATCCTTGAGCCTAAAGGACCTCAAGTTCTCCCTAATGTCCTAATATGCTCTCAAGATCATCCATGTCAAATTTCAAGCCTTGCAGAGGAAGTTTGCTCAGTCAATTGCTCAAAGGTCCAAAAATTGACTGTGCTAGGG
Organism: Vicia faba; assembly: GCA_948472305.1. Taxonomy (NCBI): domain Eukaryota; kingdom Viridiplantae; phylum Streptophyta; class Magnoliopsida; order Fabales; family Fabaceae; genus Vicia; species Vicia faba. The sequence continues at coordinate 88,097,180 of OX451738.1, read as the reverse complement.
CAAAAGTCAACTGTGACCTACATACAGTCAAACTTCAAATTTTTTTGCCAACATTCTCATTTTGAAGGATATTTCATCATTTTATCAAGGTTTGATCATGATTCATCAAGGATTTCTAAAAATTCATCAAGACTCAAAAGTTGTTAAATTAGGGTTTTGTAGGAAAAGTCAACTCAATTTTGACCATGAATAACTTTCTCATAATTTATGAGAAATGACCCATCCAAATATCATTTTGAAAATGATGAAATTTCCTACAATTCATCTTCATACCCAAAGATCAAGAAATGAACTCACAAGAAGTTATAGATTTGGACATTATAGGTCATTTTTGAAAGTCAACAAAAATACCTTTTTTTCCCAAAGCTTATAACTTGAGCATGGAATATCAAAATGAGATGATACCAAAAGGGTTGGTTATAGGACATCTCAAGCTTTCTAAAAAGTCCAAGAACATCTCCAAAATTTCAAAATTGAAGAAGTTATACATTGTTGAAGTTGGACATTTTTGCAAAATTGCCAAAAGTCAACTATCCCCAAAACTTCAGATTTTGTCAAATGGGCCCATTCTTTTCCACTTGATTTGAGCTTGCATCATTGTCCACGTGTCCTAGCTTCAGCCATGAGCGCATATTTTATTTTTATTATTTAATTTGATTTTTAATTGAATTTATTCATTTTTAATCAAATAAAATCATATAAAATCCAATGCTTTGATAACATAAGATTTTTTTGAATATTTCAGGCTTTGATTGCAATCTTTATCATCATCAAATTCGAATCACACCAAATCATGTGCAAAAAGATTGAAAATTGAAAAAATTGGCAAGTTTGTAAAGGGAGATAAAATCAAATATGCAAGCATTGATAGGAGAAGATTTGGATCAGTTTTGTTGACCTAATACAATGAGCATTACATAAGCAAGCCAGGGGATACGAAACAAGGGTTGGAAAGTGCAAAGAGAGGCAGAAGAAGATTGGAAAAATTCACAAAAAGCTTGAGATTGAAATCATAGTTGGAGGCATTTTCAGAGGCCAAGACCTGTCCCAATCGCTCCCTGGGCATTCACTCAAGCCAAACAATCCAAAGCAAGCTTGTTCAGACATCCAAATACGTTGTAAGTGTCACGATAACCACCCCTGTTCTTGAAATCGAAACTCACCATTCTTGCATCTATAATGAAAACTAACTGCATATTTGTAATCCTCACAACATTTCCAAGCTATTTGCATCATTTAATTTCGTTTATGTAACCTGTACTGCAATTCGCCATAGCTAGGTTTTCTTGGTTGTTTTTGGGGTTTTTCTTTTCAGGCGAAATTAGGCTACAAGAAGGGTATGGTTGTGACCGGGAGAGTGAGACGAACATAACCATGCCCTTGGAATTCATTTTTATGGCCTGAGAAGAATTTTTGAGATGAGCAACGTTGTAGCTACGGACTTCTGTCCGTTGGTATAGGTCTGTGCACTTTTAGCCACAAACAAGAGGTTGAAGACAATACGTGACGTCCATCCATTGCGTTATTCAAATAGCGCGCGTTTTTTATTTTTGTTCTGGTCATTAACTTTGTTTATTATATTATTATTTATTCATATTATACTGACAAACAAAACGAGATGGTGTAGTGGCAAGGCAAGCGTGTATCATCCTTCAGGACCTGGGTTCGAATCCCAGGTCCCCCAATTTCTTATTAATTTTGTCTTTCAGGTGTTCCAATACGCGTGTTGGCTTGCAGCTCGCCATGCACCTTCATACATCCAAGAGACAGATGGCCAATGGCCAGATCTGATGGCTAGGGATTGAAGGACTACCAAGGCATTAGTCAACGCATCCGCACTAGATCTGCAGAGTCAACAAAGGGCCAGCACTAATGGGCCTTCCAATTGCTACCAGCACCCACATAATCAGGCCCATACCCCCTTCTTCTCATTTATTTTGTTTATTTATTTATTAATTGTTTAATTGCTTTATTTAATTTCTAACCAATCAAAATTCTTTTTCTCATAAAATAAAATCATAAAAATATTTTTTATATTTAATTAAAATTTAAACTTTTATTTTTCTTAATAAACACTAATTAATTAATTTAGGTTTTTTAATTCTAGAATAATTTTAATCTATTTTGTAAATAAATAATTAATTAGATTTAATTAGGTACTAACCATTAATTTAATTAATTTCATTTTCTTTCTTAAAATAACAAAATCAAAAAATATGTAATAATTTAATTTTTCATTTAACTAATTTATTAATTTAATTTAGTAATTAACTTAGGTTTAATTTCTTTCTTAAAATAAAGAAACAACAAAAAGATATTTTCTTTAACCAAAGGGTCAAAACCCTAACCATGCGTCCGATTAAATTTTGCACCGCGATTTATCTTCTTTTATCCAATAATGTACTTGCTCCCGGATTGTAATAGCTAAGTAGGACTTTTAATTATTTTTATCGCTTTATTTATTTTTAAAGGGTTTGTCTTTGGCGATGTAAATACCCGACGACGCCTTGTAATTTAAATTCCGCATTTTATTTCCGCAAATTATAACTGTTAGATGTTTGATAATAGGGTTGCATGACAAGACTGAATGTCTTAACCTAAAATCAACTTAGATCACCCTTAACATGTACAAAGATAAAAATAACTGAAAACGACACACTCGCACATGCGCACTCTTAGGGTACACCCCGCTTGGTTGCCTTCGTACACAGTCATTGAGTATAGGTAGTTTTAGAGGTCGCCCTCTTGTCTAAAGATCATAGTCGCCTCGAAATGGTTGCCTCGGATATTGTTGCCTCAAACAAATGATCTAAGACATTAGGGTTACCTCTAAGGCGTCCTAACATTGCTTTAGTGATCGTAAGTCCCTCATTCAAATTGACCCTCAAACTCCAACGACGATGCTACCTACTCATCAATAGTGGGATATCATTGTCTAAAGGAAGATAGCATAGAATGATTCCTTTTTCGAGTAGGTAGATGGTTCTTAGATACTTGCTCTTTCAAAAACAAAAAAACTTTTCACACTTACACTCCTTTTCGAAAAAAGTTTTCAAAAAAATACTTCATACGCTCTTGAGGACAGAAGCAAGAGTTAAATCGAAGTTTCAAATAAAAACTTTTTCAAACCCACAAGCACAAAGAAAACAATTTTGAAAACAATAAGCAAGTACCTAAGAGCCCATGGATAACCACGGATAGAAAGGATGCTAATACCTTCCCTTTCTATAATCTACCCCCGGAACCCGAGAAATATCTCGCAAAAGGAATTTTTCTGTGCTTTTTTCCTTTCCTTGTTGGATAAAATAAAAGTCAGTGGCGACTCTTGCTTACCGCGACATTTTGCAAAAACAAACGCAAAACGCAAACCAACATTCTAAAAAACAGTCAGTTCTTCCCACCGTATCACACAATACTTCAATTGTCTTATCATTATTGCAAAATTCAGGGCATTCTTCACCTAAGTTTTCAGACCTCATAAGGGCTACCAGGTGTGCATATGGAAAATCGTCACTGATGGGTATCTCTTCAGGTTTAAGATTTTCCATCCTAGATGGATGGTCGACAAGAAGATTTTCAGATCCTGGTTTATCTTTGATTTCCAAATCAAACTCTTGTAAAAGTAAGATCCATCTTAATAATCTTGTCTTGGCATCCTGTTTAGCTAATAGGTATCTAATAGCTGCGTTATGAGTGTAGATAATAATCTTTGCGCCTACTAGATAGGAACGAAATTTATCTAATGCAAAAATGACTGCCAAGAGTTCCTTTTCTGTAGTAGCGTAGTTTATCTGTGTAGAATCCAAAGTCCTACTTGCATAGTATATTGCATGGAGTTTTTTGTCTCTTCTTTGTCCTAGGACTGCACCTACTGCATAATCGTTTGCGTCACACATTATCTCGAATAGTAGACTCCAATCAGGTGGTTGTATGATAGGTGCGGATATGAGAGCTGCTTTTAACTGTTCAAATGCCTTCAGGCAGTCATCATCGAAGATGAACTCAGCTTCTTTAATTAAGAGGTTAGTCAGAGGTTTAGAAATTTTCTAGAAATCTTTTATGAAGCGTCGGTAGAAACCGGCATGGCCTAAGAAACTTCATATTTCTCTTACGGTTTTTGGGGGTTGGAGACTTTCTATTACTTCAATCTTAGCTTTGTCTACTTCGATCCCCTTTTCAGAAACTATGTGTCCAAGTACAATTCCTTGTTTTACCATAAAATATCATTTCTCCCAGTTCAACACTTGGTTTACCTGCACACATCTTTCAAGTACCCTTTCCAGGTTTGACAGGCATCCTTTAAAACTTTTCCCGCATACAGAGAAGTCATCCATGAACACTTCCATGATATCATCTATAAAATCGGCAAAGATGGACATCATACATCTTTGGAATGTTTCAGGCGCATTACATAGTCCGAACGACATTCACCGATAAACAAACGTACCATAAAGACACGTGAACATTGTCTTTTCTTGGTCATCGGGGTAGATAGGAATTTGAAAGAATCCTGAATAACTGTCTAAATAGCAGTAGTAAGTATGCTTATCCAATCGCTCAAGCATTTGGTCAATAAAAGGTAGAGGGAAATGGTCTTTTCGAGTTGCTTTATTTAGTTTTATGTAGTCAATGCACATCGTAGCTCCACTCACGACTCTTTTTTCTATTTGTTCTCCCGCTTTGTTTGTCGTGATTGTGATTCCTCCTTTCTTGGGTACACAGTGGACTGGACTAACCCATAGGCTATCTGAGATTGGATAAATGATTCATGCATTTAGAGGTTTAGTTACTTCATCCTTGACTACAATGCTCAAGGACGGGATGATTCTTCTCTGATGCTCTCTAGAAGATTTACAGTCATCTTCTGGCATAATGCGACGCATGCACATGGAGGGACTTATTCCATTAAGATAAGCAATGTTATATCCTAAAGCAGAAGGATATTTTCTTAAGACATGCAATAGTTTTTTCGTCTAAGTTTGTCCTAAGTCTGTGTTGACTATCACGGGTCTTTTAAGTTCGGAATCCAAGAATTCGTATCTTAGGGTTTTGGGTAAAACTTTAAGTTCCAAGTTGGGTTTCTTCGGACATGGAATATGATTTGGTGCCAGTGCTAGGCATTCTCTTAAACCGTCATCTCGATATTCGGGACACCAATCATCATCTTCAAAAATTAGGGGCATCAAAATCTTCATAGTTTCAGAATGAGTTTCTTCTCCTGACTCCATCTCTTTGACACATTCGTCTATTACATCTAACAGATAGCATGTATCATTTATAGCTGGGGCCTGTAGGAACTGTGTCAGGATAAACTCAACTTTCTCTTCTCTAACTTCAAAAGTTAGCTTTCCTCTTTTAACATCTATAATAGCTCCATCAGTAGCTAAAAATGGTCTTCCCAACATTATAGGGGTTACACTGTCTTCTTTAATGTCCATAATGATGAAATCCGTAGGGATGTAGAATTGACCTATGCGTACCGAAACGTTTTCTAGAATTCCCACGGGGTATTTGACAGAGCGATCTACTAGTTATACTAACATCTTGGTTGGTCTTAATTCTCCCATGTCAAGCTTTTTGGATATGGACAGGGGCATAACGCTGATACTAGCGCCCAAGAAGCATAAAGCTTTGTCTATGACATACTCACCTATATTACAGGGTATAGAGAAACTTCTGGGACCCTTCAGCTTCTGAGGCATTTTGTTCTGAATGATTACACTACACTCAGTAGTGAGTGTAATTCTCTCATTATCCTCTATCTTTTTCTTGTTTGACAAGATTTCTTTGAGAAACTTAGTGTACAAGAGCATTTGAGTGATAACTTCTGTGAATGGTATCGTGATGTTTAATTGTTTCATAAGCTCAACAAATTTCTTAAATTGCCCCGCACTTCTAGATTGAGTAAGTCTTTGAGGATACGAGATTGGTGGTTTGTAAGGCGGCGGAGGCACATAAGGTTTTTCCTTTTCTTCCATCTCTCCATAACATACCTTCTCTTTCTCTTTTGGTTCTCTTTCCTCCTCGGTTGTTTTTCTAGAACTTTGGGACATGGCTGGGTTTTCAGCTCTAGGGTCAATTGGTCCATCATATTCAGTTCCACTTTACAATACAATAACATGAGCATGTCCTTTTAAATTCGGTTGAGGTTGACCTGGAAACGTACCAGCATGTGCAGCAGTAGGTGCTTGTTGTTTGGCAACTTGCAAAATTTGGGTTTCAAGCATTTTGTTATGGGTGGCTAAAGCATATTCTTTTTTCACTAACTGTTTGATTTGCTCACTAGTGTGAATATTTTGGTTTAGAAATTCCTTGTTAGTTTGAGCTTGGGTAGCTATAAAATTTTCCATCAGAATTTCGAGGTTAGACTTCCTTGGCATGTTAGGATCAACTACATGTACTTTTTGATATCATGGTGGTACAGAAGGTGCTTGGCCAGGCGCATACAATGCATTGGTGTTCTTATATGAGAAATTTGGATGATTTTTCCATCCGGGGTTGTAAGTGTTTGAGTAAGGATTTCCTTGAGCATAATGTACTTGGTCGGAGGGGGGGGGGGGGTCCTGCTAAGATTTGACATTTAGCAACAACATGTCCAGGTACTCCATATATCTCGCAATTCAGAGTTATAGCAGCCACGGTGGCTGGAGGTACTGCGGTTAAGTTATCTATCTTCTGGACGAGAGCGTCTACCTTAGCATGGACGCTATCAAGACTGCTGATCTCGTACATACCGCCTTTTGTCGATGCTTTCTCTATGGGAGCTTTGTCTGCTTAACCTCTTTCACTCCCCCACTGATAGTGGTTTTGAGCCATACTTTCTATGAGAGCATAAGCAGAAACGTAGGATTTATCCATAAGTGCACCACCTGCGGCGGCGTCTATCGTTAATCTTGTATTATAGAGGAGACCATTGTAGAAGGTATGGCTGATTAACCATTCTTCTAGGGCATGATGTGGATAGAGCCTTAACATGTCTTTGTATCTTTCCCAAGCGTCAAAAAGAGACTCGTTGTCCTTTTGTCGAAAATCGATTATTTGGGATCTTAGCATAGCTGTCTTACTTGGTGGGAAATATCTTGCAAGAATGACTTTTTTTAACTCATCCCAAGAGGTAACCAAGTTAGCTGGTAGAGACTGGAGCCAGGCTCAGGCTCTGTCTCTTAGGGAAAAAGGAAAAAGATAAAGTCTTATCGCCTCTTGACTGACTCCATTATTCAACTGTATCAGCGTATTGCAGAAACATCGATAAATGTAGATTAGGGTCATCCATTGACCCTTCAAAAAACTGGTTTTGTTGTACAGCAGACAATAAGGAAGGTTTAAGTTCGAAGTTATTAGCCTCGATCGGAGGAGCAACAATGTTGTTATGTGGTTCTTCCTGCGAAGGAATAGCATAAGATTTGAGCGGACTTGGCTGATCACCCATGTCTGGTCCTTCAACAGGTTCGACAGGAATAGAAGATTGAGAGAGGGATTGATATATACGAGATACTCGTACTCGGCGTCTTTTAGTAATAGAGCGCTCAGGTTCAGAAATTGGTAGCACTAAGCCTTCACCTTTAGAGCGAGTGCTTGGCATACAATTGGGAATGGTGCCTTAGTCTCTACAGCGTAACTAAAAGAGTTACGATATCGACTTGTTAGTCCCCGACAATGATGCCAAAAACTTGATCGCGACTTTGTGAGTCTTAAAGAATCTAGACCTCAAGTATACAGTCCTATCGTGTGTATCTTTAAAGATTATCGCATCCCAAGGGACTAAATGTCGAACTACCGTTATCTTAGGTTACTATGTAAATCTAAGGCTAATAATGTAATTAATAGGGGTTTAAGGAACCTAACTGATTATAATCTAGTTTAGATTCAAGGGAGAATATCGGTATGTAATGGTCGGACTTCGGGGTTTAGCAACTCATTGACCTAATTCGGATTAACAAAACAATTTTCAGTAGGAAGTATTTGTTTGAAAACCCTCTTCTCATACTCTCGTGTTTATTGATTCAGATCCTACAATTAAACCTAAGTGAGTGCTCTCGCTGTTTAAATTAGAGTTTAAAAATAGTTTTTAGAAACAAACAAAACCTAATCAACTTAAAAGCGCTCTCGCTGTATTTTAAGTTGATGCACAATTACCACTGTCCAGTTATTATCTCAAACTGTCGTTTTATTGATCCTAACTTCTATCTGTATTTTACTCTCGTAACAAAACAGTTAATATTTAGAACTAGTAATTGAAACCAGAAAATTATTCTTTTTAAAAGGAACTGATCAATTGGTATTGCTAAAACCCCGTTGACTATATGACCTTACATACTGATAAATAAATTTAGCCTAGCATGTTAAACAATTCAATAACAGTGCAACAAAAATAATTACCATCTAACAATTTAAATAAACTAAACATTTCAGACAATCCTGGAATAAATAAATAAAGTACTTTAAATTAAACCTGAAAATATTATGGCAGAATATTTGGCTGATATCGGATGTTTCCCACAGATCGGTAAAGGAAATAATACGGAAATAAACAATCCGGAAAATAATCGGAAGAGTAACAGTAAAAACATAGAAAAGAAAGCGTGTTCAAAAATGGGAATTTGAGGTCCTATTTATAGGCTTGGAGATGCGCAGGGAGTTGAGATATTTTCTCCTACGGGTTTGCCTCAGTGTAGCGGTCGTTACACTCCTTCTTTTGAGGAAGGGCTAGAGTGGCAAGGTGTAACGGTCATTATACCCCCTGCTTTTGAGGAAGGGTTTTCTTGGAATGGTGTAATGGTCATTACACTAGGGTTAGGTGAGGTGTAACAGTCGTTAAACCCCTTGGACCTTGGGTGGATTGGGCCCAACGTGTGTTTCTTCTTTGGACTTCCAAGGCTTTTTACTTGTAATGCACCCAATATTGCCACACACCCCTCAATTGCATAATTTATCTTTCTTTGTGTGGATTTTAAATATGATTAGCTCGACTTTTCTTGACTTTCTTCGCACATGCATTGCAAACATCAAATTCCTGAAAACATAGAAAATACCAGCATAATACGAATAAAGAGTAATTTAATTAATTAAAATGCAGATAAAATTCATGTAAATTGATCGAAATATTCGTTACATTTCCGGTTTATCAGCTGCGAACCTTTAGTGCCTACGTACCACCTTCCATGCAATAGGGGATCAGGGTACTCATAGTTCAGCTTTAAATTTTTTTAAAACACATGGTGTTGGTTAATTTTAAGAGACGAGACATCATCGTCTTATCCGAGTGGAAGAACATACTTACTACCCAAAATTATGAGAAAGGAGAATTTGCATCATCTCAAAGTGGAGGATATAGCTTAGATTTTAAAATCAACAAAGCCTCACTCAACACCCAAGTGGAAAATATCTCACTTTACTACATATCGTAGAAGTATAATATTTCGCATCACTACAAGGATTGACAAGAGTCTATCTTTTGAGAAAATTTTAAAATAAAAAGCCAAATTAGCAAAATGGTTTGAAATGAGATTGATTGACTTTTAGTCTTCTCACAAAAATGTCAAGGTATTGTTAAGTTGATTAAAGTTTGATTAAGAAAATATTTTGAAAATGCATGGACATAAGTCCAAGTGTATTATGAAAGTGGTTCAAGCTTAGAAACTAGAAGAGTTTTCAAAAGGAGGGAGAAGATTTTTGAAATTAAAGAAGGTGGGGGGAGATGAAGAGACTATCCTAAAGCATAAGGTAAAATCTAGGGAAAAGAACCGTCTAACCAACATGAAGCCAACACTTGACACAATGAGTCAATGTAGAATTCCATCCTTTGGATTTGAAATCAAACAAGCAACAATAATAAACCTCTTAAGAAAACCAAGCTTCAATTGCGTTAAGTATTCAAAAATTGGGTAGAGTAACGGCTGTATACAGATGAATTCCCGATCACAAACAAAGCATGTAATCACAATAACCTGTACACAAAGCAAACAAACAACCCAATAACTTGGGGTAAATCCCAAGAGCTCCAGACAAAATAACAGTTGAGGTCACAAGGTCTCAAGGTAGGTCAAGCTCTCTCTAATCCTAAGTCCAAGAAGTCCATCACTCCATAATGTCAAGGATAGTAACCAAGTAGTCTAGATAACATTAAAGTTCTTTATGGTCCAAGTTGATTATTAAGTATATTCAAAAAGAAAATGAAAGCTCAAATGAGCAAAATAAAAATGACATAAAAAGTAAATGCGCAAGTCAGAAAAGATGAAAATAACATGAAATGTAAATGCTAAAATAAATGTGCTTAAAGTGAAAACATAAAGTAAAAGCATAAAATAAAGTTAATTGTTAGGAATTAGTGGTTAGTTGAATGACCATCTTGAAACTTGCATTTGAAACTCATTAGAAGATTGATAAAATCAAAGCCTCTCAACAACAAGTTGCATTTGCTTTTTGTCAAGTATATCATTCATTTAAATCTCAAGGAAACAATAAATGATCAATGATCTTTAAGTGATCCAATTTGACCAAAATTGATGAAAATTCATTAGAGGATTGGTAGGACTAAAGCCTCCTAACAATGAATCTCAAGGTTATTGGATTAAAGGGTTAAAATTAACATACTTGGGCTTACAAACATGGGTTTGGGCCACGAATGATCATTTTCTCAAATCAGGACAAAATTTAGCGTTATGTTAAGCAATCGTAAGTGTACTTATATAGAAGTCGCACCTATTTTGAGGCCGGTTAACAGAAATCTATTTACCATATGTTTTTAGAAATGATATGGAAATAATTCTCCAATAACATTTAGTACAATAAGAAGGGGATAAGATGAAGAGGGATGTGGATAAGAATTAAACCACATTTGAACCAAAAATTTAATCAAACTATTATTAAAATCCTCCATCCATTTTTTGTGGAGTCAAACTCAACACCATGTGTTGTACCCCAAAATTTGCCGTCTAATTTTTTTTCATTCAAGATGTTATCCTAGGGTTTCTCAAATACTCAAAATGGCTCAGGATTTGATCAGGCGAATTCTCCTCCTAAGCATTGAGTCCATGACTAGAGTTTAGTATTTCTCAAGCAAAATTGAGTTTCCGAATTTTCAAGTGGTCTTCATGGTTCTTCATGTACTCTCAAGGATGCTCGTGTCGAGTTTCAAACGTCGCATCACAAGTTTACTCTGTCAATGGTTCAGATGACTGAAAATCAGCTGCATTAACCCCAAAGTCGACTTTTTCAAGATCAAGTTCAAATGATTGTAATTTCTTCATTATTCAGTATTTTGGAGTGGTTCTTTTTGCATATGACTCTACCTGACGCCATCTCGAACTTCTCTTTACAAGTCAAGAGCCGATTATGTGCGAAAGATCATCAAAAATTCAAATACTTTAAAGGTCACTTTATGGAAATCTCAAGTAAGTGGTGCCTGATTTCCAAGAATCATAATTTCCTAAATTTTCAAGATCTTAAGACGATTATTTTTGCACATTGTTATAAGAAATGTCATTAACAAGTTCTCTTCAAGAATCGAAGGAAAATTGTGTTTAGAAAACCTTGAAAGTTATCGAATTGCATAGGCCATTTTCGTGGTTTAGAATGTTTTTAACTTCTAATTTCAACTCATGCCATAATTGTTTTCTCAAGATATTGATTCTTATGTTGAGCTCGGGGATTCCTTGGTTGTTAGTCGTTGATTTCAAATCGTTGGGGTTTGAGCATTGGTGATTATTAGATTACAATGGATTTTTGATCGAGTTTCTTAAGGCACTATTTGTTCACTCAAGTACCATTGATTTGTATTGCGAGTTACTATGAATTGAAGTTGTAATTTAGATTTTTAGTGAAGGAGATTTGAGGATCCATTTCAAATGATGCCTTTGATTTCAATTCATCTCAAGCATACAAGGCATAATTCATTTATATGAATTTGTCTTTAGTTCAAGATTCAAAATGGAAGAAACTCTTTTAAGGAAACTACAAGGACATTATTTTGTTTCATCCAAATGCTTACTAAGACTTTTTCAAAGACCAAAATTCAAGTTACAATTGCAAATTATTAGTTACAACTTATGATTCAAAGATCAATTTCAAAATGCAAGTTTTAAAGGGACTTTACATCCAAGGCCTAATCCTAATTCTTAAGTCGTAAACATGTTTAAATCATCCCGAAATCTTCAAGATATTCTTTAAGCTTCATGGCAGCCCCATTTCTACAAGACTTCATCACCATTTCCCTTCAAGCCTATCCGTGATTTCTTATTATAAATTGCCTAGCCGTTTTTCCATACCATCACATGAAACAAATCAAAGAAAAATATTCGGTTAGCCAACAAGAAATAAATATGAACAAGAATAAGCCTTCACACTAAAAGTTTTCTTCTCTTAAATTCATCATTAGGGATTTTGTGAAGGAATCAGAAACAAAGGTTTGAATTCTATCATTAGCCAAAGAACATACCTATTGCAAATCACAAAATAAATTCGGTCCACAATAAGAAGAGACGAGTCAAGGTAAACACAAAAACCTATTCATCATTTCCCTTAAATGTCACAAAACCCCTTCAGAATTATGAAAGAGAAAATGACACCAGCCACGAATTTTCAGAAAATTAAGAGGAGTATCATAACAAAAAAAAGTCACAACGTCAAGCTGCTGTCCAAAACAACCCTACAGGTTGCTGCCTATAACCAGCCCATAAGATTGCTATAAACCTACAAGAAAACAAAAACCAAACTTGTTGTAACATTAAAATAAAACCAGCCAAAACCTACTGTTATCCAATCCTGCAAACCATGACTAAACCAATCCACCATACTACTGCCCTGCTATCCTGCTACAATATCAGCCTGCAAGAATAGCTATCGTACTGTCCACTACAAGGCAGTCTGCAAAAACCAAAAAAAGAAACCTGCCATTGCACACAAGTAAGCAAAACAAAATCTGCATTATAAAGCACAAAAACACTAGCCCAAAATTAATTCAAATGTTATCCCACTTTCCCTCCTAAAGTATCACCCTATCCCAACCATCCATTGGCTTGATCCAAAGGCTTCCATCTACCAGCAATTTCACTTAAGTTTTTTACTATTACATCAGTAAAATATCACGAAATTTAAAGGGGCAAAAATATCTCAAAAAAATCTCATCTTCGAATGTTCTCACAAACTTCCTCACCAAGTTTCTCTCCCTTCCCTCTAAAAAACTCCAAGCCACATTTTCATCCTAACCTAAGTTCCAAACCACCTTTCTAACCTCATTCCAATCCTCTCTCATCCGAAGATACATGCTACTTAAACAGCTCTTCACTCTCCCATTCAGCCAGCTACATTTGGCCTAGCAACAACTCTGCTAAAATCTCTCTCCCAAATCACCTCACTCAAACCTCTCTGTAAACTCTCTATAACAGACCCACGTATACCCTTAACCTTCATGAATTTCAATCCATCATCATCACCCTCGCAACCATAACTCACAACTTTTACCACTTTTCACATTCAACCTTCATCTCAACTTAAAACTTCTCTGTAAACCCTCACAACCTTATACCTCCAAACTGCCTACGATGCTCAACATACAACAAAGCAATACAACAGAGGATAAACCATAGAAGGAAAGTAAAGGAATAGAATAGAGCCATTTTCGTTCATACCTGGGTTTAGCGCAATGTTGAGAGTTCTTATGAATTTCGATTTTCTCTTACTTGTTTGTAGCGTTTTCTTCATTCTCGTCGCAAATTCATCTTCATCATCATCGTCCGCATCATCCTCATAGCTTGATTTACCAATTTTGTTTGAATCCGAACACCTAGGGTTTCATTTACCCTTGTAGATTTAGGAAGATCTGTTACTCCTTTGCTAAAATAGACACCAAATTTGAACTCTGGGGGTCTTGCTTCATCAGATTGGGGGTTTCGGTTGAGGGTCGCTGGAGAAGACAGTGGCGGCCGCCGTGCGCCGCCGCCTTCTCCAGATGGTTCAGTTTTCCGGTGGAACATGTTCAGAAGAGAGAGAGAGACCATAGATAGGGAGATGGTCGAATGTTATGAGAGAACAAAGAATTATGTTGTGGTTTTATCATTTGTTTATTGTTTCAGGTGGGACAGGTGTCACCGACCGGTGGTGACACCATTTCCGGTCCTATGTATGCAATCACACGTCCTTGCGGTGTGCCAACATACTCATCATCCTTCATCAAGAATACCTGAAGTCAATGACAAATCCAATGGTGAGGATGCTCCCCAAGATCAGTACACGCATGGACCGACTGCACCAGATCTGCCAACAACATGGGCTTTTCTTGAATGGACCTGGATGAATTTCGTTTCATACCTCCCAAATTTTTGTTTTGTACCAGATTCCTGATTGCTATTGGGCCAAGCAAATCTCCTTTCTACACCACCAATTTTACTACATTTCAGGCCCATTTCTTTCCTCCTTTTTCCTTTTATATATATATATATATATATATATATATATATATATATATATATATATATATATATATATATATATATATATATATATATATATATATATATATATATATATATATATATATATATATATATATATATATATATATATATATATATATATATATATATATATATATATATATATATATATATATATATGTATTCTTTGCTTAAACTATTTTTCTTTATTATATAAATACAAAAAAATATATTTTCTTGTTTTAAATATTCAATTAGATAAAAAATATAATTTCAAAGTTATTTAGTTTTCTTAATTAATTTAGTTAGGGATTTTTGTGAATAATTTAGTTAAATAGCACTTTTTTTTTGTTTAGTTAATATTTTTTAAATTGTTTAATTCCTTCATGATAAAAAAATATCAGAAAATAATAGAATAGAATTTTATTTTTATTTTTTTAATTTTAATCACAAACAAAACCCCAAAAAAATTATTTTGATATTATTAATTATTTCACTAATTAATTTTATTTAATAGTTTGTTTTAGTTTAATTAAATATTCATTTTTTCATTTCGATTGGGTTGTATTGATTGCTTATTCAGACTTTTAATCATATTGTCAATTCGATCCATCCCTATTTGTAAATTTGTATTCCCCATTCCCGAAAGCTCTGTAATAGTGTAGAATTTTAATTTTCGCAATTTACTGTTTTTCTTTATACGATATAGTAATTAGGTGTGTATGATAAGATATAAAATCAAACGATAGATAACCATAAACTTCAAGATAAAATAACCAAAAACAAATCACTTTTCACACACGTGCACCTCTAGGGTTAACCCCGCTTGTTGCCTCGAAAAAACAGTCATGTCCCTCGAATATGGAACACTTTAGCAAAGACCCTCGATTAAAAACATCGTAATCCCTCGATGACCCTTCGATGTTGCCTTCGGTAATACGATCTTAGTCCCTTATGACAATTGCTAAAAGCATCTCACAAGTTGCCTTCTATGACTGTACGATTAACCCATGCCTGTCCCTTCACATCCAATGATAGGGCTTCTTACCAATAAATGGTAAGATAGCAATATCTAAAGGAGGAGGAAGTGAACAAAGACTTTTTGAGTAGGTAGAACGTTCATAGTTGCTTGCTCACAATATTTTCAAAGGAACATCTTTCAAACACACCAACACTTTCAAAACGAAATATTTTCAAAAGTCAACACTTTGTATATATTCTTATAGAGACGAGAATCATTACAAAGTTCCCCTAAACGAAGGAACTTTTCAAAATTACTTTCAAAACCAATCACAAACACATTTTCAAACAAAGCATTTTCAAAGTGAGCTAGCAACTAAGAGCCCGTAGATAACTACAGATGAAAAGGGTGCTAACACTTTCCCTTTTCATAATCTACCCCTCCCCCCCCCCCAAACTCAAGAAAAATTCTCGAAATGTCTTTCCTGTTCTTTTTACCCTTTCCTTTATTGGATAAAATAAAAGTCAGTGGCGACTCTTGCTAACCGCAACAATTGCAATAAAACGCAAAACAACCAAGTCAGTTCTCTCACCGTATTACACCATGGATCCAATGATGTTAATAAAGCTTATGATCAAAATTTCATAGTCCAAGATCAGCCAAAATATAATACAAAATAAAATAATATTTTAAAATAAAGAAAAAGATTTTTAAATGAAAATAAAGGGGAAAAAAATAGAAATTGTATTCAAAACAACCAAGAAAAATCAACTAAGACCATAGAAAAATTAGAAATGAGCTCAAATATTTATACAAATTTTTTGGCAATTTTTTAAAGTCAGAAACTATTTTTAAAATTAAAAAAAAAGGAAAAAAATACCAAAATTTGTAAAACATAGTAAAGTCAGAAATAAAAATAAAACGAGGTCACTGATATTTGTCAAAAGGGCATTGGATCCTTCCATATAATTTTTCTTTAGAATTTAAAAATTAAGAAAAGTATTTTTAAACATTTAAACAATTCAAATAAAGTGAAAAATTATAAAAAATATCAAAAAACAAAATAAAATTGTGAAAAAATAATAATCAGAAAAAGAAAAATCAAAAGTATTTTTCATAATTTTTTCAGATTTTTTGAAGTAAAACAGGAATTTTCTAAGATTTTTTGAAGTTTAAAACAATTTAAATATAAAAATCAGAAAATAAAATAAAGTCAAAAAAAAAAGTGGACCAATGGATGAGAGTTAAAACACGTTAGTAAGCTAATCCAATGGATCAGATGCGCTATGCATATCATGGTCTTTACTGAATAAAGCATGGAATCATTTATGTAAATCAGATTTTGAAAAATGCGTGGCACGCCTTCATTGATTGATAGATGACACGTTGGTCATCTTCAACCTCCAGCCAACGAATCTGCAACCAGAAACTCTAAAATTAGGACACGAGACTGGTACCATTCGCTTCGTCTCTTTAAGACGATTCCAATGGTACCTTCGCGGAAAATTTATATAAACTGTAGCTCAGTCGTTTTTGAAAAGAAGTTTTGAATAGGGATTTGAAATTTCATGGCCAAAACAAACTTCCAGCTGAAAACAAGTGTTGCGACTAAATTAGGATGATGAGAGCTTCATAACAGTATCAAAGTTTGAGAGAATTGGTGAAGGAATCTACCTATTGAAGTTAAGTTGTAGAGCTCTGAAACTGGACTTGGCTAGCACGATTTAGGAAGTCTTAAAGATTAATTCTTCTTATGTTAGCTTCAGTGAGGTTCAAGGAAGGTGAATTGTGATAACGAGAAATCGTATCATATAATTACTACGCTTTTACCGATTTTTATAATACATTGAGTCGTCTAACTCCCGATTATTCCAAGTTTTTGTGTCTTTTCACAGGTACAACATGTGTCAACTCAAATCAGTGAAAAAGGACCACATGAAGGAAGCTAACCAAGAAACAAAGGAGAAAGAACCAAATCTGCAAAGTCTGTAGATTTTGTAGCTGTGACGACCGTCACGCCTCCCCAACTAGAAAGAACGCTCGTCACACATCACTGACGAGCATAATGCGCTATTTAAGCTCATTACGACCGTCACCCACCTGTGACGACCGTCACGCGCGAAAAGATGAACGTTGTGAATTGGTGGAGACGTGGGCAACGTGAGGGAAGAAGTGTTCTCCTATTTTCCCTCCAGTCAGTAACCATGCACCCTATATTTCCTCCACTCAAGCCTTTTCTCAAGATTCTTTCAACTGCTATATTCTCTCCTATATATATGTGTGGTAGTGCAAAGGGAACCGGGGTCGAAGGAATTTTCCCAGAACAAATTTATTACCTTTTGCAATTATTTTTATTTCCTTGTTTTAGAGCATTTTTCCACATACTGTAATTTCTACTTCCAATATTATTTCAAGCTTTAGTTTTAGGTGTTAATTCTTCATTCAAGAATTAACACAATTTATTTACTTCAATCAAGCTGCAAGGAATATTGTAACACTTCAAGATTACCATAGCAACGTTAATTCCAGGTTTTTATTGCAATTAATATTTATTCATTTTTTGTATTATGCCAATTACTTTTATGAATTATATTTTGAATTGCATTATTGTTAAATCTATTATGTCCGGCTAAATTATTCGTACCGGTATGTGACTCTTAAGAACCGAAAGAATTCAGTGATACCTTGGCCAAAAATATTTATTTATAAAACAATTTCTGGTTTCCAATTTCCAAGATTAATTTAACTATCCTTGTCACGAGAGTGAGAGGTTAATTAACACGATTTTGCCACGAGAGTGGGAAGTTAATTAAGGCAAGAACCTGCATGCGAGAGCTGGGGTTCAACCCAGATAGTGGTAACAAAACATTAATTTTTAAATACACGAGAGTGTTTTAATAAATTAATTAAACTCAAATTGTTTTCAAAAAGTGTTATTAAATTTAAAGTGCATCCACTAGGTTTAGTAGCATAACTTATTTCATGAACACGAGAGTGTATGTCTCAGGTTTTTAAACAATTAGTTTTTACCGAAATACTTTATAGGCCAAGCGATTCACCGAATTCCCGAAGTCCGACTATCACATACTGGTATAAATATTACTATTATTTTTAATTAAACTGTTTCCCCCCTAAAATCGAATATTCATCGCTTAGTTAAACAAACTGTAACATTAGATCGTATGCGATTGATCCTCAGTCTCTGTGGGTTCGATAATCTTTTAAAACTAGAACGACTAAACTGTATACTTGCAGTTAGTATCCCGATAGACTCATAAAGTCCCGATCAAGTTTTTGGCGTCGTTGCCGGGGACTGATTAGTCAATTAGGTACGATTCTTCTGTTGCGCGTTTAGACTAGGCAACAGAAACCCTCTTTCGATTTGTATGCCAAATACTCACTCCCGAAGCGAGTCTTTGCATCTACGAATCTTGTCCCAATTACTATGTATCACCCAAGTTTTTTCTACAACCCGCACTCTGAGTATTTTGAGGAATCACAAGAATTCCATAAATCTGATCTCGAAATACTATTGGAGAATTTCAATGCATCACAGACTCATTCTCACCCGAATTACCTTTCCAACCACCAATCCTAATGTTTTGAGGAATCGCAAGAATATTATAATTCCAGCCAAACTTATCCTCAACCAAATTTCCCCTACAATCACTATACCCAATATTTCGAGGAGACGCAAGTATCCTATAAATCCGAACTCGAAATATTACTGGGAAATTTTAATGAAATATCAATGATGACAAAGCACTTTATGGAAACACAAAATGCGACTCTAACTCAATTTGAAGAATCAGAAGAATCGCATGATTTCAACTTCGAAACATCAACGGAGGATTCCGATGCGACGCTAATTCACTCTAGGTTAGAATCTCTGATGGAGCACTTTGTAGAGACACAAACTGTCCAGAATGAAGAGTTTAGAAAACAAAGTCTTCAAAATAGTGAAAACCTTAGGCAACTGACCACTGTGGTTGAGTCGCTCGTGACTCACAACATAGCCTTAGAGACTCAAATCTCCCAGCTTGAACAAAACCCTCTAGGACCCTTCCCTGAGGAAAAATTGGATGTTGTAACAACCAGTAGTGAAAAACAAGTTGAAAATTCTAAGGAGAGTGATAATGAGGTTGAGGAAAGTGATGATGTGGGTGAGGAGAGTTCAGACGAGAAAAGAGTAAAGATTGAGAAAAATCCTCCAACACCATCTAAAAGGGAGGTTGTAGAAGAGGTAGAAAAGGGAGCACCTATTGTTATGCCTCACCCCTATACCCCACCGTTTCCTTTCTCGAAAAGTTTTATGGAAGCTTAGATAGACTCCCAATATAAAACATATGTGGAGGTATTGGAAAATATCCACACTAATGCACCCTTGTTGGAAGTCTTGCATAAAAAGAGAAAATTAGAGGACCGTGAAACTAGGGATATAATTACTGTTAAGAAGGTAAGGTTAACCTTTGAGGTGGTGGATGAAATCACTAAGCCCAAACTTGAAAAGTTGATACTTAGGATAGATCCAGAACCACCACCACAAGTTCAGAAGAATGCACTACCCCACAAAAGAAAGAAAAGAAAAGGTGAGGGATATGTGAGATGGCTTGATAAGTGGCCATGGAAAATGACAACTACTAAAAGTTCAACCGAGGAGTCATCCACGAGAGAACCACCATGAGTGCTTGCACTTCCGAGCCGTCGAGCTATCAACGTTAAACAAAGCCCTGCGTGGGAGGCAACCCACCTATTTGTTTTTGCTATTATTTCCGTTTGTTTTTATTTTTGTTTTTCTTTTCTGTTTCTACATTTATTTCTTTTAAAGCCTTATTTTCATTATTTTCTTTTTCATTTTTTCTAAAATTTTTTATACAACTGCTGCTGATTTTCAATCAACTTTACAGGTTTTTTGAAAAAAAGTCTTTTTCTATCCTACCTTCTCCCCTGATTTGCTTTCCCTCTTTGCTATTTACTATGGAAACCACTTTTAGAGGCAGGAACCAAATGAAGAGGTTTGAGGAATTATCACACAGAAATATTGGTATGACCTTATATTATGATGAACCAACAATGGACACTTTAGGCATTAAGGATAGTGTCCATTATCTGTTTAGCCAGCTGGGGTGGGAAAAATCCCACATTAAATCTAGGTTTGTTACATACCGCGAGCTCACCCTTGAGTTTTTGAGCTCCTTAGTTCATATACCCGAGCGCGGTTTCGGAACTAGAAAGGGATTTATGGCCTTCAGGTTATTTGGTATTGAATTTTCTTACACCCATAAAGAATTAGCCGACCTTCTAGGATTCCCTAGTGGGCCTTTTGCTTTTTCTACCACCCAGGCAGAGTTAATGGATTTTGAGCTAGACTATTTTTGGGGGACTTTAACTGGAAATTACCACCCTGAGCCGGATAGAATGGATAATAATGAAATACACAACCCCGCTATCCGCTATTTCCATAAGATTCTAGCACATACCATATTCAGTAAAGAACAGAACCGCACTGTCGTATCTAAAAATGAGATATTTTTGCTGCAGTGTATGACCCAGGGCCAACTTGTAAATGTAGTGCCATTCTTAATACAGACCTTTTCCCGCATTGCTGAGAACCCTAGCGAGCCAATCGTCATAGGAGGCCTTGTTACCATGATTGCTAACGCCCTCGGACTTAGATACCAACTACATAGGTGGACACGATTTGGTTCAATCCTCCCTATGAACATTGATTTTTGTTTCCACCTACGAATAATAGATAACCTAGGTCCTGCACCCTTCGATTACTTGATAAGGGATGAAGTAGTCACGGTATTTACACTTCCTAACCATGCCAAAACAAGTGCCCACAATCGCGACAATTGGCTGTATGAGCTTAACCCTCCCGACATCCCTTCGACACCTGAGACACCCCAATCCTACCAAGTTTATGATACCATAATGTCTGATGAGAATGACCCCAAGACCCCTCCTGGTTACCATGTTGGTAACAACATCATAGAGGAAGTTGATGCCCCTGCGATAACAAAAGGGGAATATGCTGAAAATTTGAATAAAATCTTTTCTACGCTAGATGTTTATCAGACGGACATCAATGGAATCAAGAACGAGTTGAAGGGTATGCGTATGGACGTGATAGGCTTAACTGATATAACTGTGGAGCAGTTTTATCACATAAATGCAGCTTTCGAAGATTTGAAGACGCGACTGGGATGAAGCAGCAGAATCAACACTTATTTTTACCTTGTGTTTTATGTTTCTAGGCAGTTTATGATTACATTTTAAACAAGTTTACTCTTTACAGTTTTTAAAGTTCTGTTAGAAACATATATTTATTTCAATTTTAGTTTATTTTCATTTCGATTTCAGTTTATTTTCATTTTATTTCATTTTCAGTTTATTTTCATTTTTCATTGAATTTACTGTGTTACATCAAATATTATATCCACTGATCATATTATCATTTTGCAAAATTTTGTTATACGATGTATGTTGGAAATACTCTGCATGTATTAAATTACTATGTTATAATGTTTTGGAATTATACTGTTTCGTTCATTTCATAAATATGATTCTTTGCACCCGTAGCGATCGTAACATCCCCATGACGAGCGTAACACGCGTTTCACCGTGTTACGCCCGTCAGCCCAATGTGACGACCGTCACGCGCGCCCAATAGCAGATCCTGCTATTACAGAAGCCGTTCCACCTTCCTCTTATTCTTCCCTTTTTCCCAAAATTGTAATAGTACCCATTCCAATTTTCTCTCAAATTCCAACACTCCAACACTTAAACTCCATCAACCCACTACTCAATCCACATTCTAAACCATTTTCACGATTAAATATTTTGCATGCACTATGGCCAATAACCAGCAAATCCCCAATCTCACTTTCAGAGCCGACGAGCAAGGTGAAACCCAACGACTCAAATTCCAGAAGTTCCAACGCCGCGGTATCCAACCTACACGGTATGTTGACCTTGATTGTTTGAGGAATTTGGGACTGCTAGACAACATCCGACAACTTTTGCAAAACGTGAACTTATGGAACCTGTGCCGCGAACCGCAGCCATTTACGAAACTCTCACCTTTGAGTTTTTGAGTTCCTTTGCATACATTACTCCCCCTGGTGCCACGAACCAACTCTCAGGCGTGGCCAAGTTTCGTATGTTTGGCATAGAGCACGAGCTGCCCCAAACCGACATCGCACGACTTTTAGGCTTCTGTTCTGACGAAGGTGTCCATCTCCGGGTGCCGAATAATTTTGGTGAGGAAGCTTTCAACTTATGGCACAGTATGATGAACATTTGTGCCGGATCCTACGACCACCTCAATGCCATCCACATTCATAATTCGGCCATCCGCTATTTCCACCGCATCCTCAGCAACACCATCTTCGCCCGTGACAGCAACCACAAGCTCAACTCCAAGGAGCTCTTCTTCATACATTGCGCATTCAACGGGCAAAAGATCAACGCCGCCCCGTTTTTACTGGCTCACATTCACTCTATTTGTGCTAGAGGCGGAAAACCCTTTTATTTTGGAGGGCTGGTCACTTCACTTGCCATAGCTCTGAACTACGGTGCTGCTCTCGCGGATATGCCTTCTATGGGACCGGCTTTGCTGACCTTGGATCACTGCAAGGCCGCACATCTCATTTATGAGCGGGAGGATGGCAGATTCCACCCTGTGATCAGAAACACTGTTTATCATAACATCACTTTCCCTTGTAGGGACTGAATCGATCCATAAAACCGAGCTAACTGGTTGTTTGATCCTGTAGCTCCCGAGGGGCATGTTCCTACTCATAAATACCAACCTAATGCCCCCGCAGATGAAATGCAAGAAGAGCTGGACATTGTTTCCCCCGTCCACGGCATTCCAGGACCTTCATCCGCACCACCCACCACCTCCTATTACTCTTGAAGAAGTTCTCCGCGCCATCCATCAGCAAAATCAAATGAGTGACACACTTGAAAGAAGACAACAAGAACAATATGACTATTTATGTGCACAAAACACTCAGATTTTGGAATTTTTTTTATTAATAACCAAGTATTAAAATAATATTTCGCAAATATCCCGGTTTCGGAAAAAAATACGCAAATAACCATGTTTCAGATGACTCCCCAAAGGAGGAGCCATCTGAAATGGCGCATGAACCTCTTTTTTTAAGGGAGGCGCCATCTCAATTGGAGCCTATGTGCTTAGGGCATGCCCTAAGCCAAGTGAGATGGCGCCTAAGTGTATTTTTAGGGCAAAAAAATTTTTTTTATATTTTTTTTCCTGTGCATTGCCCGTTGGACAGAGATCAACAAAATAGACTTTTTATTAAAAAAAAAATAATTACATCCAACTGTATTACATTAAAATAACATTAAAAAAATGGATACAAAAATACTGGGAAAAAAAAAGATACATCAGTGATCCCCCGGAACCCGGTAATGACCCCCGGTTCCGCATCCTCGTCCTCGCCTTTCTCTTGCTGGGTGCCGTCGCGTTTCCTGCTGCGACAAAGTCGATGGCCCAGCGAAGTCAATGCGGTCCGAATCCATAAAATCAGTCAGATCTCCATATCTAGAAGATCCGCTCTGGTACAGTCGGTTACCCATACCCTCAAAGTTTGGTCGTGTTGGCGGTGGGTGGGGTTCCATGGATGGTCTATAGCATTGGTCGTCTGAGTACGGGGGGTAGAAAGGAAATGGATCTTGGGGTGTTTGGTATTGAGGATGTTGGGTGGTTTGGTGATATGGTGGGTGATGGTAGGTTTGGTCGGCTTGGTCATAATCTTCTGACATTCCCATATCAGGGCTAAGGCTGGATGTTGAGGGTGCCATATTGGGATATGTGGAAGATTGAAATTGTGTGTGGGGTATGTGGGTGTGCTGGTATTGGGGTTGGTATTGTGGTTGGGTTTGAGGCATATCGGGGTATTGGTAGTTTGGTGGTGATTGTGGTTGGTTGTACGAAATTTGATTGTAGTTGTGTTGTGGTGGGGAATATGGTTGGGTGTTTGTGGGTCTGTTTCTTCTTGGGGGTTGGTGGGAGGTTGATGGGTTTTGGGTTTGTTGATGGGGAATCGAGGGTTGTGCCCATTGTGTGCGTGGGTCAACCAAGTACCTCAGATGAGACACGTGCATTTCTGGGTTACTAACCGACCTGTACCACGACAAATATTGATCCGTGTGTCGCATGTTACCTTGAGTAAGGAAAACCGGGAATTGCAAGACGTAGCGGTGACGCCTCTGCCACATCTTACACCATTCCGGAGCGAAGTCTTTCCAGTTGGTAAGACCCCACTGGGCGTCGACCCTTTTAAGATGCCATGGGGACAAATCTGTTGGATCACTTGGTATCTCTTGATGCATTCCAAACTGCATCTTCACACGGTCGCTGTGGTGCATCTCCACAATGTTGAACCGAATGATTGCAGTCTTTGCAGTCCAAGTTGCTGCATCCTCTGGGTTTGGATCATGGCCCAAACCCAAATATGGTCTCCAGATGAACTACGATAAAATTTAAATCAGGTTAGCGCAAAAGTAATGTATAAATAATTTAAATGAACAAAAGTTAAAAGCTACGACGTACGTCATCTGGGGCTAAGTGATCCAATAGATTGCGGTAGAGTGCGACATTGAATCTTGGATTCTTGCCGTAATCCATACCCCTCACGCAGTACCTAAAGGAAATGAGAAACATGTTATTCTTAGCATATATTTTGGGAAGAGCAGAATAGTTATAAATTCTATAACTTGATGACTTACTTTGTTGCGTACGGGAAACATAAAGTGTTGTTGTTGACGGGGTTTAAGGACTCCATCCTCCACCAACCCCAGGCTTGTAGTAAAAATGCGCATCCATAAAATGTACATTTTTCCTTGACTGCGTTTTTGCACAAGGAACTGTATAGGTGGGCTAATACTGCAGAACCCCAACTATATTTTTTTGTTTTTTCAAAATTTGTTAGTAAATGTAAGTACATAAAATTTACACTATTTCCCGTACTTTCGGGAAATAAAAATGTACCAAAAAGTATCATAAGATACGTTCTGGCTTTTACTACTCTATCATTCTCTGAGGAATTTTCATTTAATTCCAAACTTGCATAATGACGTTTCAGGTCAGTGAGTAGTATTCCCTGCCCTCTTGCTCCACCACCTTCTACCATATCCCTACCCAACAGTTCTTCACACTGTGAGTTGGGTTGTTGAACTGACCCGTTCACGGACTTACCATCGATAGGGAGACCCAGTAGCATGTACACATCCTCTAGCGTGATGGTACATTCACCTATTGGTAGGTGAAATGTATGGGTCTCCGGTCTCCACCTTTCCAACATTGCAAGAATGAACTTCGAGTCAATGGTGCAGTTGGAGATCTTTATCACATGTCCAAAACCTGCGTATTCCAGATAAGGGACGATAAATGGGTCGGGAGCCAGGTAGTTGTGCGAACGGATTCTGAATCATTTTGTGTCCTGAGTTCATAATTTAACAGGTGTAAGATTAATTAAGATGAACAACGCGTTATTTGAAGTATGAAAAATGTATAACCAAAGAAGAGACTTACAAATGCAGCAATGTTTTCCCTTGTGCCTCTGTGAGTATCGCCCATTGTTAGAAGAGCCATTGTTTAGAATGCTTGAGAGTATGAAAGACTTAGGAAGAGATAGAGAGTATGATAGACTTATGAAATATTTCGTAGCAGAGAGTGAGACTTGTGTGGGTGTGAGAGATGTATGATATGGTATGTATTTATAGGCAAATAAGTTTGATGTAGTGGTTGCTTGTGCTTGCATGCCTGCGAAGTGTCACATTTGCATGCTTAGGGGGTTACACATATGCATGCATGCATGTACAAAAAATGAAAGGTGTCACTCTTGCAGGCTAGGTGGAAGCCCATGCATGTATCACAATTGGACAGTAAGGGAGGCGCCATTGGACTTGGAGAAAGAGTACAAAAATGAATGGTGTCGCCACCCCATTTGGCGAATAAGAGGTGTCATTTGTTATAGCATAGGCTCAGGCTACGTGACAGCCTTTGGGATTCCTTTCATTATTGCATGCAAGCCCATTGGAGTTGATGGGTGGAGTCTTACAAAAAACATGTATATGTGCAGAATAGGGCCAGGCTAGGTGGCAGCCTATGGGGTTTCATTATTGCATGTAATATTATTGGCAGCCTTGGGGGGTTGCATCCTTACTTAATTGAAATTTTTAGCCTTACGTTTAACATAACATTGATTCACATAATCTGTCAAATCTTCCAACCTTCGAATCAGCCATCAAATTCATACATTCCAACCTTCAAACATTACAGCATTCATACCTTCATACAATCAATAAACCTCAAACATTCCAACCTTCAAACCTTAAAACAATTCTACGCAATGGCCTCTTCACCACAATTTGTCGTCAAAGCACATTTCAACGGTGAGACATACATTTGTCCCACAGTTGGGTTTTTGTTTAGAAACACCGACAATGTTCGATTTCTCTTAAACGGGAAAGCCAATTTCTCGTACTTCAAGAAAAGATTGGAGGCCAAACTTGAACGAGGCCCGGTGTCCCAGATATTTTATCAGAATCCAGTTTTTTTTGGAAACAACCAAGTAATTTTTTATAAAGTTGAAGTTCAAGATGACGAGGATCTCCAGAATATGATTTCCAGCCATGTCTATTCTGGATACGACTCTATTGAGTTGTACGTTTTGCTTCAAGAGCCTCCGGTGACACAGGAGGTAGAGCCTCCGGTGACACAGGAGGTTGATCCTTTGGAGAATGAACAAGATGAGGTAGATGCAGTTGATGATGAAGAAGAAGATAACGAGTTATAGTTTGATGAAATGGTGAACAATGATTCTGACGATGATGGCATCCCTAGTATTCCTACAGACAAAATCTACACACCACCTCCGCACATGACAAACTTCAACATGGGCGGAGATGAACCTTCTACTGACTTATTTTTCAAACCGTATATGCAGTCGAATGAAAATTTAAAAGAGAAGGACAAGTTTCGTAACAGAGAGGAATGCATCAGGGCCATTAAAAAATTTCACATGCTCAACTCGGTTTATTTTAAGGTGGATCGTGTCAACCCGGAAAGGTACAAGATCAAGTGTGTCCACCCTGACTGTATGTTCAAGCTGACCGCATCATACAGATTAAGGGGTGACTGCTGGGTCATAGGTTCCATGACTACCCACACTTGTGTAAGTTCCACTCAATCACAGGACCACCGAAAACTCAACTATGATCTAATCTGTCAAGAAATCCTACCCCTGGTCAGCAACGACCCATCTTTGAAGGTGAAAACAATCATCTCCCACATCACCACGGTTTTTAACTACACTCCGTCTTACCGTAAGGCGTGGTTAGCAAAGACTAAGGCGATTGAAAGGGTGTACAGAAATTGGGAGGAGTCATACCGAGAACTTCCCCGCTACCTGAATGCACTTAAGACGTATTCTCCAGGTAGTGTTTATGTTCTGGAAACATTGCCAGCGTACGCCCAAGATGGTAGTCTACTGCATGGCAACAGAATATTCAGTCGCGTGTTTTGGGCATTTCAACCATGCATCACAGGGTTTGCATCATGCAAACCAATTCTACAAATTGACGGGACTTGGTTGTATGGGAAGTACAAAGGCACGCTATTGATGGCAGTTGCACAAGATGGCAACAACAACATTTTCCCCGTTGCGTTTGCCCTTGTCGAGGGGGAGACCGGTGGTGCTTGGAGCTTTTTCCTGAAAAATCTTCGGACACACGTGGCTCCTCAACCAGATCTCTGTTTGATCTCGGACAGACATGCCTCCATTGAAAGTGCCTACAGTAATCCAGCAAATGGTTGGCATGACCCTCCTTCTATGCATGTCTATTGCGTCAGGCATATCATCCAGAATTTCTCGAGGGAGGTCAAGGACAAAACGTTGAGGAAAGCGGTTACGAATGCGGGTTATGCATTGACACAACCCACATTCAAATATTACCGCAACGAGATCCATTTGTCTAATCCAGAAGCCGGTAGGTGGATCGACGATATTCCGGTGGAAAAGTGGACTAGGTCATACGACAATGGCCAAAGATGGGGGCATATGACAATGAATATTATTGAATCAATGAATGGGGTATTCAAGGGCATACGAAACCTCCCAATCACTACCTTGGTAAAATCTACGTATTTTAGGATGGCTGCGTTATTTGCCAAAAGAGGTGAAATGTGGAATGCGGTGTTGCAATCTGGACAACTATGGAGTGAAAGCTGCATGAAATACATTAAGGCTTAAAGTGCTAAAGCCAACACTCACATGGTTATATGGTTTGACCGACACAGCCACAACTTCATTGTAAAAGAGACAATCGACTACAATGAAGGCCTGCCAAGACAAGAATACAGGGTCATTTTACCTTCTCAATGGTGCGATTGTGGCAGGTTTCAAGAATTTCGTATGCCTTGCTCTCATGTCATTGCCACTTGTGCTCATACCCATCAAGACGCGCTTCAACTGCTATCAAACGTTTACAAATCTAAAACGTTGCTCACTGTTTACAACAACAACTTTCCTTTGGTGGCAAAACCGGATTATTGGCCTGAATACAACGACGATATAGTTTGGCACAATGACCAAATGCGAAGGAACAAGAAGGGTCGTCCCAAAAGTAGGCGCATCACAACAGAAATGGACGATCTTGACAGGTTGGAAAGAAAGTGTGGTTTATGCCGTCAGGTCGGACACAATCGCAAAAACTGTCCGAATCGGGCGTCTGGCTCGACCACATAAATATTGTAATACAATAAATCTTTTCAATATTTGTGTTGTAAACATTTGGGTTTTCCGTTAACAGATTTTGCTATAATTAATAAAACGCGTACAACAATAATTAACGATATTCAATCTAGGAAATTACAACTATTAACACAATTTCATCTGACCCATGCATCATCAGCATTACATCACTGTCTGTTTTGACTTCCTCCAACCACACATTAGGTCTTCCTGTCGCATGTGAGGTTGTTGTTCGTTTTCGCTGGATCCTTCGAATTTTTCCCCCTCCGCGATGTCTCCATCTAGCCACCGCATCAACTCCCGCTTCAGACGCTCCATGGAGTGAATGTGCCAGAATTTCATTTTCATCGCAGGTTTCGTGGCGGAGAATATAACGTAACCATCTCTGCTAAAAATCATAGGCGACGTCATTACGCAAATAACGGAGTACAAAATAAAAATACAGTGCGAGAAAGTGTGAGAAATTTCGGAGAAACGGACGAATTATTTATAAAACAGCATTTTGCCCTAGTTTTGCCCTAGGAGCCAAGTGAGATGGCGCCTTCTCTCATTTTTAAGGAGCATGCGCCATCTCACTTGGCTAAAAGCCAAGGGAGGCGCCAAGTGAGATGGCGCCTATGGCAAAACCCTAGGTGGAGGCGCCAAGTAAGATGGCTCCTCCTTTGTGGAGCCATCTGAAACATGGTTATTTGCATAATTTTTTCCGAAACCCGGTTATTTGCGAAATATTATTTTAATACATGGTTATTAATAAAAAAAATTCACATTCTGACTGGCCAGCGGAGCATGAACGAGAGGTTGGATGAGGCCCTGTCTGAACTTAATGCCTTAAGGTTGGACGTCAACACCCTTGGCTACCAGGACACTGACACCGAAGCCACTCCTACTAGACGATCATGCACCAGGAGTAGAGGACGTGGCCATCAGTAGTTTTTCTTCTTTTCTAAGTAGTTTACTTTTTCTGTCTCTTTTTATTTCTGTTTATTTCTTGTACTTATATTTCCCCGCCTTTATGCCACAACATTGAGGACAATGTCAAATTTAGTGTGGGAGAGGTACCTTTCCATCTACCATAAACAAGTATTTTTTTTACGTTATTTCTCAGTTTAAATTCTTTCCCGCTTTATTTAGCCATACCGAAATTTTTTGCTTTATCTTCGCATTAGCCCGACATACCTATCTTAACGAAATCCTAGTTGAGGAAGCCGAGAATGATTCAACAAGATCGATACGGTTATGACACCTTAGACTTCCTACTTAGGCGATCCGTTTCAATACCCATTATACCGATATCTTGAGTTTTAGTTCTAAAGTAACCCCTAGTAGTTTATACTAGCAGTCAACACCGTCTTAACACAAACCACGTGGAGAATTGATGAATATAAGTGTTTGATGCCTGATCATTGAAATATCCTTCTTATCTCGCTGCTAAAAGAAAAGAAATTTTGTGCACCAAAATATACGGTCACATATAAGAGCTGAGCAAATAATGAAGGAATCCACTGTTGGTTGGTTCAGAGGTATTTGGTTCTGGACTTGGTAGGGCGTGCTACGGCCCGATCCCCCATAACCTCCAATTTGGATAACATATGTAGGGTTGCCACATTCGTGTACCAGACCCCATGCTAAAAGGATCAAAGTCACTAACCGGTTACTCCACTACGTGCGTGCTAAGACAAAGGGCTTAATGTGATTGCGCCAGAACGAAACTGGGTGAAATAGATACGAGGAACTCCGGGAAGAATTATAACGGAATTGTTGGATAGCTCGTTTGAAATGGAAGCCTACGACTAAGCTTATTGCTTGTGTCATTAGCGTATCTTTAGCGTTTCACTCAAGTATCGGCCTAACCGACGAGGATTTCCCGAAATTGCTTTAAAAATTCAAGGTATGTCATGCATATGCGCTTGACAAAACTTGTCCGACCTTTCGAATGACTATTTGCTTGAGGACAAGCAAAGGTTTAAGTATGGGGGAATTTGATAACGAGAAATCGTATCATATAATTACTACGCTTTTTACTGATTTTTATAATACATTGAGTCGTCTAACTCCCGATTATTCCGAGTTTTTGTGTCTTTTCACAGGTACAACATGTGTCAACTCAAATCAGTGAAAAAGGACCACATGAAGGAAGCTAACCAAGAAACAGAGGAGAAAGAACCAAATCTGCAAAGTCTGCAGATTTTGTAGCTGTGACGACCGTCACACATCACTAACGAGCGTAATGCGCTATTTAAGCGCATTACGACCGTCACCCACCTGTGACGACCGTCACGCGCGAAAAGATGAACGTTGTGAATTGGTGGAGACGTGGGCAACGTGAGGGAAGAAGTGTTCTCCTATTTTCCCTCCACTCAGTAACCATGCACCCTATATTTCCTCCACTCAAGCCTTTTCTCAAGATTCTTTCAACTGCTATATTCTCTCCTATATATGTGTGGTAGTGCAAAGGGAACCGGGGTCGAAGGAATTTTCCCAGAACAAATTTATTACCTTTTGCAATTATTTTTATTTCCTTGTTTTAGAGCATTTTTCCACATACTGTAATTTCTACTTCCAGTATTATTTCAAGCTTTAGTTTTAGGTGTTAATTCTTCATTCAAGAATTAACACAATTTATTTACTTCAATCAAGCTGCAAGGAATATTGTAACACTTCAAGATTACCATAACAACGTTAATTCCAGGTTTTTATTGCAATTAATATTTATTCATTTTTTGTATTATGCCAATTACTTTTATGAATTATATTTTGAATTGCATTATTGTTAAATCTATTATGTCCGGCTAAATTATTCGTACCGGTATGTGACTCTTAAGAACCGAAAGAATTCAGTGATACCTTGGCCAAAAATATTTATTTATAAAACAATTTCTGGTTTCCAATTTCCAAGATTAATTTAACTATCCTTGTCACGAGAGTGAGAGGTTAATTAACACGATTTTGCCACGAGAGTGGGAAGTTAATTAAGGCAAGAACCTGCATGCGAGAGCTGGGGTTCAACCCAGATAGTGGTAACGAAACATTAATTTTTAAATACACGAGAGTGTTTTAATAAATTAATTAAACTCAAATTGTTTTCAAAAAGTGTTATTAAATTTAAAGTGCATCCACTAGGTTTAGTAGCATAACTTATTTCATGAACACGAGAGTGTATGTCTCAGGTTTTTAAACAATTAGTTTTTACCGAAATACTTTATAGGCCAAGCGATTCACCGAATTCCCGAAGTCCGACTATCACATACCGGTATAAATATTACTATTATTTTTAATTAAACTGTTTCCCCCCTAAAATCGAATATTCATCGCTTAGTTAAACAAACTGTAACATTAGATCGTATGCGATTGATCCTCAGTCTCTGCGGGTTCGATAATCTTTTAAAACTAGAACGACTAAACTGTATACTTGCAGTTAGTATCCCGATAGACTCATAAAGTCCCGATCAAATTGACAAAGAAAAATGATTCAGAAAGGCTGTAAGAGTAAATTCGAAGTTGCAGAAAATTGAGATCAAGATGAAGTTTGGCAGGGTGATTTTGGGTCTCTAAGCTTGAGAAAATGAATAAGGGGATGATCCTCTATTTATAGGGAAGCTGATTGAATGCTCAAGCGTGTGAAATGATGAAGTTTGGAGAGAAATCGTGTGAAGTTGCAAACAAGAAAAGTGTGGCTTGTAATTTGATCAAAACTCATCCAAACCTTTCCTTTTAATATGCTAATCACTTATGGAGGTTCACTAAACATGTTTAGAAGCAAAAGCGCACAGCAAAAATGTGTTTAGAAGCCAAATCAAGGATTTCAAATTCTGACTTTGGAGAAAACTTCAGTTTCAAGGTACCATATTCAAATCAATGGTGTGCATGATTTAGGAAATCTTGAGACTTGATTCTCGATGCATTGGAAAGATGAGATCACAAACTCTACAATGTGCAAAAAATGGTATCAAATGGATGCTTGGGCTGAAAGTTGTGATGAGTCAAAGTTGAGAAAAAGAGGTTGGCTTTTGTACTTAAAAAATTTCTAAGTTTTTCTTCAAAAATGACCTATAATGTCTTGCATCCAAACATGGTCTTACCTTTGAATTTTGATCTTGACCAAAAAAGAGGGCATGTAGTAGATCTCTTGAATGACATTTTGAGACTTGAACCATTCAAAATCTCCAAAAATTGAGAAAGTTATGACTTGTTGAAATTGGCAAAAATTCATAAAATGACCTATAATCATTTGCATCCTTAGGGCATCTTCAATTCATTTTCACACTTTGAACTTAAAATAAGGGTTGAATTTCACATCTTTAAGATTAATATGGAAAAATAATGGGCTCAAGGTGATAAAAACTGACCAAGTTATGATCTTTTGAAGTCATGCATGGAAATTTAATTGTTTGTCTAGAGGACTTGTAATATTTCTTCATCATTAGGTATCTTCCACACAAAATTTTCTTGAGACTTTTGAATTGATTCATTGAAAACCCTTTGAAGAGAAGCATGTTTTTGGAATCACTCAAAAACACCAAAAGATGAGCAAGATATGGCCTTCAGAAGTTTAAAACCCTAGCTCCTAGAGCAACAAAATTCCATGGGAAACCTTTTTCAATTTTGACAATCCTTTTTGCATAAATACTTTTGTCTTGTAAATAGAAGTTGTTAAGGATGGTAATGAGAAACCATAGCAACCACAACCACTTCCAAATATTGAGAATTGATGGAGATATGCACTTGTGATCAAGAAATCAAAGACTTATCCAATTAGGTCAAACTTCTTCAATCAACCCTTGTACCTTTGAACTATTTTTGACAACTTGAGGCATGATGAATCATAAAGGACTATTTCATTATATTATTTCAAAATATCTTCAATAATGAAGCTTTAATCTCAATTAAGCTTTGTTGAAGAAGGCATGGAAATAAACTCATGAACCTATGGATCAACTTGCTAGAAGGTGTTGCTTTCACCTATGATATCCACAATTAGGGAAAACATACATTGTATTTATTAGTTAAAAGTTAATCAATACAAAATATAGATGATCACAAAATACAAGTCAAGGTTCTTGGTGATTCCTCATGAGCAAAGCTAAAGATAAGGAGAAAAACTAAACCCTAGTGTGTGATATTGTTGCATTGTGACGGTATGAGATGATAGATGAATCTTAGGGAAAAAAATTGGGGTACAACAATTGCCCTTATTTAAGTGTCTTCTATCCGGAGATGCGAAGATTAAATTTTTTTTCTTCGTGTCGACGCGATTGAAGATACTTAAATATAAAACAAACCCTATTTTTGGCCCTAAGATGCCATGCAGTGCTTATGATTATGAATGCGAATGAACAACTACAAAAATGAAGCAAGACTTCACTGGTGACGTAGAAAATAAAAAAAAAGATCAAATGGAAAACCTAACCAGGAATATAAATTACTGGTAAACAAGAGACCTGACTCTATTGGGGTAAAGCCCAAAGAGGAGAGATAGAGGATAACTGTGATTGATAAATGACTGTGAACTATCCACTCATCAAGGAGATAGAAAAAAGCAACGTTGACCCACCGGGGAAATAAGAGGTAAGATAATACCGATAAATACCAATATTAAGGGGGGGGGGTGATTAGCATCAGTGCTCCTGCCTGGGAACGAAGAAACCTCTTTAGAGCAATAGAAATTCAATGACAAACTACCTTCCATAATGACAAGGCTACCATTCATCGGAGTAAAAAATCTCAACAACAAACTACCTTCCATAATTACAAGGCTACCATTCATTGGAGTAACAAATCTCAACAACAAACTACCTTCCATAATGACAAGGCTACCATTCATTGGAGTAACAAATCTCAACAAAAAACTACCTTCCATAACGACAAGGCTACCATTCATTGGAGTAACAAATCTCAGAAAAAAACTACCTTCCATAATAACAAGGCTACCATTCATTTGAGTAACAAATCTCAGCAACAAACCACCTTCCATAATGACAAGGCTACCATTCATTGGAGTAACAAATATCAACAACAAACTACCTTCCATAATGACAAGGCTACCATTCATTGGAGTAACAAAATCTGAATCTTCTCTGGGAACTGACAAATTTACTAGGGAAGTACATGTTGCTCAAATAAAGAGACCTTCCATTTGCTGTTACGAGAGAGAATTGCAATAATGATTTCCTGGGGAAAAAACAAGGCTTCCCGGGGAAAGAAATATGGCTTCCTGGGGAAATGCCAATATATTCCTGCTGGGGAGATAAAGTCTTCACGTGAAAAATAAATGCACATTCTAACACAAGTGCTCAAAGCTTGCCGGAATCAAAATAATAATACTATTGGGGACCACCCCTTCGAACCAACAATAAATTGGAATGAAACAGTCAATCAAAATAACATCTCATGAGAAATAAACTCAAGAGGGAACCACATTCCGTCCAGACAATGGGTTGAATAGGAAGGCAAAATTAAAATTCTTCCACGAGGGATAACTCAGTGGGCAAAATGAAAGGATATACTTTCTGATTAAGGTTGACACTCTATTGGAGAGAGGATAACACAACTCTGGCAAAACAAAGTAATATGTAAACAAAATATTAATAAATGCAAATGAGAAATGATTTGTTAAATTCAACTATGCATGATGTATGTATAAATGTATGAATGTTGTAATATATATGCTTGACAAAACAAACATATAACACTGGGGATAACCAGACAAAACCAACTTGGGTGAAGTTAATACTCGGCTAAATCACATCCAAAAGGAAAATTTCATGAGAAAGTAAGCACCAACTGAGGAAACAAATTCCTACTCCATGGCTTAACTCCACTGGGAAGGAACATAATTCGAAAATAATCAAATCATAACAATAAATTAGTATAGATATATGGGTATAACATCCTCCTCCAGGATTCACCAAGGGAATCACAAACTTCAATATGGAAAACAAATGTTTCACGGTCTGTACTTCTACTGGGGATTGCGATACTGATTTCAATGGGGGAAATAATACCATATTGTTGAGTCATCAACCGCGAATATTGTACTGACTTCATTGGGGAGGGTAATAACACATCGCCGAAGGGAAACCAAGATACATTCTTCAATACTGAGAGCGAGGATTGCACCAACTTCTCTAGGGAGAACTTATGAAACTTCACGAGATAGTCTTATCCAAGGATTTAGGAAGTCAAACATTACAGTAAGAACTCAAACTTATGGGGATTTTAAATCAAATCCAGCACTTGGCGGGAGAAAACCCAAAAGGTTGACAACTGTTTCAACATTTCTTAGAAAAGACATTGCCCTTGTTTAGTTGCCTCACTGGAGAAAACGGGATAGAGACCTCAGACCCTGCAAACCTGAAATCAAAATGAACCGAGACTTGACTGGGGAAAATGGAGTTACAAGCCAAATACCGCTCCATACATTGATTAGTATCATCTTTAATTATCTGAGAAAAATTATAAAATCGTACTCAAACCAGCAAAAGTGACCTGAGAGAGCCTTTCCTGGGGGATTCATACTTCCAAAATTTCAGAGTTCGTCTATCCTTAGATTCACCATTTTTGTTCTCCTTGAATCACAAAATCTAAAGCAAGAAGTAATTTGTAAATTCTTTTCAAAAAACAATTTTTGTTACTTAATCTGTTTGCTTTGAAAATTAATATCAATAATAAATGAAGTCTTCGTAAACATAACAAAATAAGAATTGCAAAGAATTTGACAAAATCTCAAACTTTATTAATAGAATGGTAGTCTGCGAATGGCGAGACTCCATAGATGATTAAAAAGTTTGGAAAATGGTAATATTTATTGGAAAAGATACATTGAAATACAATGACCACTATTCTCCCTAACAACTTTGAATTCCTGAGCAGCGACTTCGGTTGAAGAGTAGTGAGGATTCAAGAAGATTGTTGCTTCAATGACCAAGTCTTGTCTAATGCAGTTACTTTCCAAGAAATCCCTAACTTTTACCTAGGTTTCCCTTGCAATTTTTCAACCTACCGGGAAAATTTATTCTGTTTGTGTCTCTAATTTTTGCCTAGACCGCCCTTTCGGGTTTTCAGCCTACCGAGACGCTCCTTTTTTTCCCTAAGCCGCCCTTTCGGGTTTTCGACTTAGCGAGTTGTTCTTTTATTTCTTTAGGCGAAGTATTTCTTGACTGCATTAGCATTCACGTGACGTGGGAACTCCTCGCCATCCATAGTTTCAAGAATCAATGCACCGCCAGAGAAGGCTTTCTTGACAACATATGGGCCTTCAAAATTGGGAGTCCACTTGCCCCTAGAATCAGCGTTGAAAGACATGATCTTCCTGAGCATGAGGTCGCCTTCTCTGAATTCACGAGACTTGACCTTCTTGTCAAAAGCTTTCTTCATTCTCTTCTGGTATAATTAACCATGACACAAGACTGTCATTCTTTTCTCTTCAATCAAATTCAACTGTTCAAACCTGTTCTAGACCCATTCAACCTCTGACAACTTAGTTTCCATTATCACGCGTAAAGAGGGAATCTCAACTTCAATGGGGAGCACTGCTTCCATGCCATACACAAGAGAGAAAGGGGTTGCTCCTGTTGAAGTATGGACATATGTTCGATACCCATGCAAAGCAAAAGGGATTATCTCATGCCAATCTTTATAAGTGACGACCATTTTCTGGATGATCTTCTTAATGTTCTAATTAGCTGCTTCAACAACCCCATTCATCTTTGGCCTATAGGGAGATGAATTATGGTGGACAATCTTGAATTCTTTGCAAAGTTCTGTCATCATATAATTACTCAGATTTGAGCCGTTGTTAGTGATAATCATGCTTGGCACACCATACCAGCATATGAGATTGTTCTTGATAAAGTGCACTACCACCTGCTTAGTAACATTAGCATATGAAGCTGCTTCCACCCATTTGGTGAAGTATTCAATTGCCACCAAGATGAAATGATGTCCATTTGATGCTTTGGGTTTAATCATTCCAATCATGTCAATACCCCACATAGAGAAAGGCCACGGGGAAGAAATAACATTGAGAAGTGTCAGAGGCACGTGGATTTTGTCCGCATAAATCTGGCATTTATGGCACTTCTTTGCAAATTTGTAACAGTCAGATTCGAATGTCCATTGGCATGAGTACCAAAGGAACCTTTGTGGACTTCATGCATCAACATGTATGCTTCGTGTCTATCCACGCATCTGAGCAAAACCATGTCATAATTTCTTTTATATAACACATCTTCATTGAGGAAAAAGTTACATGCCAACCTTCTCAGTGTTTTTCTGTCTTTATTTTATGCACCAGCCGGGTATTCCTGAGTCTGGAGAAAAATGATTGATATCATAATACCAAGGCTTTTCATCTGCTGATTCCTCCACCACAAACACATGAGTCAGTCTATCCAAACGTTGCACTATGATACGAGGCACATCATTCCAAGTATTCACTTGATACATATAAGCCAGAGTTGCCAAAGCATCTGCCATCTGATTTTCATCTCTGGGAATATGATGGAATTCAACTTTGTTTAAGAAGGGTAATAATCTTCTAGCATAATCTTTGTAAGGGATCAAGCCAGGGTGACGAGTATCCCATTCTCCTTTAATCTGGTTAACTACAAAAGCTGAATCACCATATACATCTAGAACTTTGATTTTGAGATCAATGGCCTCCTCGAGACCCATAATATAAGCCTCATACTCTGCCATATTATTAGTACAATCAAAGGTCAGCCTTGGAGTAAAAGGAATGTCTGATCCATGAGTAGTAATAATCACAACACCAATTCCTTTCCCATAAGCATTCACGGCTCCATAAAATACCATACCCCACTGGGATTCAGGATCAGGACCTTCCCCATGGTATGAGACTAGTGAAAAAGGGGTTGCCCCAGTGGAAGTACGCACCAAAGTTCGATAGCCATGTAGAGCAAAGGGCAACATCTCATGCCAATATTTGTATGTTCTCACCATTTTCTGGACAATCTTCTTTATGTTCTTATTAGCTGCTTCGACTGCATCGTTCATCTTTGGCTGATAGGGTGATGAATTATGGTGCTCAATCTTGAATTCTTCACACATTTCCTTCATCATTTTGTTGTTGAGATTTGACCCGTTATCAGTGATGATCTTGTTAGGAGTTCCATAACGACATATGATTTCTTTCTTGATGAAGCGGGTGACGACTTGCTTGGTCACATTCTTGTATGAAGCCGCTTCCACCCATTTGGTGAAGTAGTCAATATCAATGAGAATGAACTTGTGTCCATTTGAAGCGCTTGGCTCAATCCTTCCAATCATAGCAATGCCCCACATTGAAAAGGGCCATGGTGAAGTCATCACATTCAAAGGAGTGGGATGAATATGTATCCTGTCTGTGTAAACTTGACATTTGTGGCACATCTTCGCATACACACAAAAATCATTCTCCATCATCATCTAGAAATATCCTGCTCGTAGGATTTTCTTGGCCATTGCGTGTCCACTGGCATGAGTCCCAAAACACCCCTCGTGAATTTCTCGTATGATGGATTCTGCTTCGTGTCTATCCACGCATCTGAGCAGAACCAAATCATAGTTTCTTTTGTACAGAACATCTCATGACAGTAAAAACTTAGATGCTAATCTTCTAAGAGTCCACTTATCATAAATTGTAGTACCCTCGGGGTACTCTTGCTTCTCCAGATATCTTTTGATGTCGAAATACCATGGCTTTTTGTTCGATACGTCTTCAATTGTGAGACAATGAGCAGGGAAAACGTGTGCTAGCTCCTTGTAATGAAGGATTCTTATATTGGGTGCATGATTCAGATAACTGACTTTGAAGATTGCTGCTAAAGTAGCTATAGCATCTGCCAGTTGATTTACTTCTCTAGGAATATGCTCAAAGGTGATCTCATCAAAAGCGGGGCAACAACTCTAATATATAATCTCAATATGGAACTAAATTAGGGTATCATATATCCCAATTACCTCGTACTTGATATATTACTAAGGAAGAATCCTCATAAACTTCAAGAATCTTGATCTTCAAATCATTGGTTGCTTCGAGGCCCATTACACAAGCTTCATATTCTGTGACATTATTCGTACAATCAAAACATAGCCTAGCCGAGAAAGGTATGTGAGTATTACATGGAGAAGTCAGAATTGCCCCAACACCATGGCCCATGGCATTTGATGCACCATCGAACGTGAGAGTCCATCACTCCCCTAGTTTGAGTCCTTCCTTATCATCAAGTTTCATAACATCCTCGTTTGGAAAATCAAACTTCATTGACTGCTACTCTTCCAATGGCTGGTGGGAGAGATGATCGGCAAGAATGCTACCTTTGATATCCTTTTATGTGACGTACTGGATGTCATACTCAGACAAAAGCATTTGCCACCGAGCCAATCTTCCTGTAAGTGCTGGTTTCTCGAAGATGTACTTTATCGGATCCATCTTAGATATCAGAAGTGTAGAATGCGTCAACATGTACTTCCTCAAACATTAAGCTACCCACGTAAGAGCACAAAAAGTCTTATCAAGTAATGAATACCTTGATTCATAATCAGTAAACTTTTTTCTTAGGTAATAAATGGCGTTTTCTTTTCGTCCAGTATCATCATGTTGTCCGAGCACACAACCCATAGATCCTTCAAGCTAGTCAAATACATAATGAGAGGTCTCCCTGGAACTGGAGGTATGAGTATTGATGGTTCTTGAAGGTACTGTTTAATCTTTTCGAAGGCCTCTTGACAACTATCATCCTAATGGACATCTTGATTCTTGCGTAACAATTTAAAGATGGGTTCACAGGTAGCCGTAAGATGAGAAATGAACCTGACTATGTAATTCAACCTTCCAAGGAACCCACATACTTCCTTTTCATTTTTCGGTGCTGGTATATCCTGTATTGCTCTTACCTTGTTGGGATTAAGCCTTAACCTAAACTTTCGTAGATGATCAAACAACTTCTGCAAATGGACCAGATTTTCTTCCTCAGTTTGCGATTTGGCAATCATATCATCAACATACACCTCGATGTCTTTATGAACAGTGTCGTGAAAAAGAGTCACCATAGCACGCTGATATGTTGCACCAACGTTTTTGAGACCAAAAGGCATGACCTTATAGCAAAAGGTACCCCAAGGAGTTGTGAAATCTGTTTTATCCATGTCTTCAGAAGTCATCTTTATTTGATTGTAACCTGAGAATCCATCCATGAAGGAGAGCACTGAAGACTAAGCAATATTATCAACCAATACATCAATATAAGGCAACGGGAAATCATCCTTTGGGATTTCTCTATTGAAGTCTTGGTAGTCAACACACATATGTACCTTACCATCTTTCTTAGGTATAGGCACAATGTTAGAAATCCAAGGTGCATAATTTATCACAGATAAGAAACCATATAAGAAACCCGTATCAAGCTGTTTATGAACTTCTTCTTTGATCTTCAAAGCCATGTCGGGTCTGGTCCTT
The DNA here is from genome assembly GCA_948472305.1 of Vicia faba. Lineage (NCBI taxonomy): Eukaryota > Viridiplantae > Streptophyta > Magnoliopsida > Fabales > Fabaceae > Vicia > Vicia faba. Next base: position 88,055,540 of record OX451738.1, on the reverse strand, counting down.
CACTGCTTCTGCTTTACAGGAGGACATTCTGGCTTAAGTGGCAACTTGTGCATCACT